>BSBM01000087.1:892500-1390000 GCA_027924585.1 Larix kaempferi
TCCATGTGATTGGACACCCTCCACAAGTAACATACAGTAATTGGATAATGGTAGGTATCCACCACCCAATGTCTAGTGATGCAAGTGCGTCGTTGAGGCCCAGATTCCACTTCAAGACAAAGAGACAATTTAACAGAATGGAGACTAGTTAACAGAATGGAGACCATGCTACCATCACGCTCTTTGTTTGTGAAATTAAATATCTCTGAATTGCAAAATAGAATGGAAATGAAAAATGAAGAGGAATGCACCATAGTGCTACTCTCCCTGATAGTTGAGCAACATCCTCAGGTTGTCCTCACGTTGTCCCAGAAACCTGATAATAGGAGTTGTAAAGGAGATAAAGGGGAGAAGAAGCACCGCAAATCCCAGTAGTAGAATCCAAGAACGTTGGAGATATATTCTGATCATGTGGTGTTTTTCATCCTCCAAAGGCTTGTCCACAGAGTGTCCCAAGCCCATTCCCCATCCCTATCTGATAAAGCAAAATCAGATAAAAACGTTACAGCTTACATTTAACATCATTCTAACTCAACGAGAATCATGAAAAACCATATAAAAACATACTCACCAAAATGCTAGAATTGAACCCAACGATAAAACCGACCACTAAAGAAAACACTGCCAATTGCAAATCACCGATGTGCCCAACGAATGCCTGCGTAATCACAGTGACTCCAGAGGTTGTTATTCGACTAAGGATGGCCACCTAGGCAATGCTCCATATGGCTTTCGACTCCACCCAAAATGATCTGCTTCTGCTTATGGTGGTGATAAGAAAATCTGGTGAGAAATATGTAATGAAATCGTTTCCATTTTGGATGAGAAGACTACAGAGCTGCCCTTCTTCCATACTGGAGGATAGACAAATTGCTTGCCTACTCAAATCCCTCTGTAGTCTGCACTACTACATTAAATAATGCTACAATTACAGAAACAAACTCGTGGGATGGGATGGATAAAACTCTAGATCCCTTACATAAATGAGATGGAAGCCTTATACAGGAATGTAATGATAAGAAAACCATGAAGATACTACTCGCGCTCTCTGATATCTACCAAATCCGAATATCTAGTTTTTCAAAGAGTCAAATTGTTCACTTGTTCATTACCAAGGCTCCTGGTCCCGTCGAGGTCCCAGAACTCCATTGAAGGAGTGTGGCAAGCAACAAACAGGGTAAGTGAAGGTTCCAGAACCCAACCCATTGAAGGAGTATGGCAGGCTACAAACATACCAAGTGAAATTAAACACGGAAGCTTCGATGGGAACATTATCAAGCAATGAAGGTTCTCGAACCCAATCAAGGAGTGAAGGAGTGTGGCAGGCTACCCTCCCTACACGTAAACCTGTGAGATAATTTGGTGTCTAAAAAACCTCAATGACAGCTAAGAATGATTAATCAATGTCAGTTTGGTTTTAAATGTTTGTTGCAAATTGTAGACCATGTCAAATCATGGAAATATTTACATGTAGTTGGTATGTAATACAATGTACTGTATTTTTTTATTTTTTTGAATTTTAACTAATCCCGAACAATGATAAAAAATGTCCCATCGATAGTTATTATCCAATAGAAATTTAGAAAATAAGTAATAAAACAAGTTGGAAAATCATATTATCTTTGTTCACTTTGGTAAATATAATGTTTTCCAATAAATTGATGTTCAAGTAATAGGAAAGGACGGAACATATAGTCTTTGCCTACGGCAGGGACTAAAAATTCTCACCTCCTAAAGCACATGAGAAAGTTAAGAATAATCCCAAAATTTATTCTTATAATATTTAAAATATCTGATCAAATATCTTGATATTTTTGATAAATAAATTTTAAATGTTAACAATAATAGTCACAATATAATCATAATCATAATAACCATATATCTATAAACAGGTCACAAGTTAACTGTGGTTATCCATGCATGAGCTACAGTTATCCATTCATCACTTACTAATTATTTTTTACATTTCTTTTTTAATAATTGCTTATTTCCAATTTTGAACCACGCCCACACCCACAATCTGTATAGTACACTTATTCCATCCTCCTTCAATATAAGAAAAGCATAGATAATATTCCACCCCAAATTCTAAGATATAAACACCTATCTCAAAGCATAAATTTACATTTCACGTTACTTGTTTGCTTGTTTTAACAATATACCCGATCTGTTGAATATTATATTTGCTTGTTTTACCAGAACACCTAATATGTTGAATATTCTACCAGAGAAAGCCTAGCATAGTGGGGTCTTCATGGCCCTCTCATCTCGTTAGAGTGGATTCGGTGATTATAAGCATTTGCGTCAAACGAAATGTTGCATACATTCTAGAATTGAAGTTATTAATCATCATAGTTGCAATTGTGTTCGTCAACTGTTGGATGAAGGATCAAAGGTGTGTATGACCGAATAGTTTTATTTTTAAATTGGAGGAAGAGGAGATAACGGTAGTCTCAAGATTTATTTTTTGGTAATAATTATAAATAAAGATATATAAAAAATATTTCAATTTATATGCGATAACCGATAAAAATATGGATAGATGTTTTTTCTAGATTTTATGGTAATCCTCCCCAATTCAAATAAATATATTTAAAACAAGAAATTTGTAGAAGATGATTTCGAAGATATAAATTTATTTAAAACTAGTTAGAATCTATAAAAACATATATTTATGTCACACATAATTTAGATCCATTTAAAATGAGATCGATTTTACTACAAAATTATCTCAGGTATGATAATTGCTACGTAGATTGCAAACGATATAACCTATGTAATATCATGCATATGTACTTCTGGCTTATTTCATATTCAAATGCAAGAGCCAATGTTATCAAATTTGTTGCGTTGAAGAGCTGTATTCTATAATCCAATAGAAGGGAGATGTGTAACTTCTTTCGTGCTCATTCTATAGTTGATATGTGTTTTACATAAACAATAATAAAATATTATAAAAAAAAACATGTAGACTCAAATTAGATTTAAAATATTTAGAACACACATATATATAAAAACTACACAAATTAGATAAATTAAAACCATAAACATTGCATCACACATTTCTTCAATATCTCTAGTTTAAAAAGAGGTTTGCACCTCTGAGAGATTTGATTCCTCTCGAGACTTAGTAGATCCCCTTTTAAAATGGATCTATGTCAATATCATCATCAATATCAATAACTTGTTTTACATCTCCTTTAGAATGTACCTTCAACCCATTATTTATTTATTTATTTGACTTTATATATCATTCACTCTCTTTCCCTTTATTTGTTCTTCTTCATTTACTTCTTTCCATTTATTTGTTCCTCTTCATTGGCTACTTGCTTAGCATCCTCCACTGTCATTCTCTTTGCCCAGAAGTTGATTTCCCAACATCAACATAACCAATAAAGATAACATTCTTCTGTTTGTTTCCGCTTTGCAACTCCGCGAAGAATAACAAACACCTCGTCTTATATATCTTCCAATGTTTATCCATAACTAAGTCGACGACAAAATTCATTTATTTTTTCCTCGTAACCATATGTTTGTTTGTCAGACTTTGCATATCATGTCTAAAAGAATTGACAACATTTAAGAGGATAGCATAATCACGTAGAATCTAGTGATTTAAGCTTCACATTTTTTTAGTTTTCTTAATTTATAATTTGACGAGATTGCACAATATTATCCCACATGCATAGCGAGACATAATCTATCAATTGTTTATATTACCAATATTTCTAGTTTGAAGTGCTTTGTAAAGATTTGGGCTCGGATCGTCATTCGCTTTGACATGTGGTGTTGCAGGTTGGATTTGGACATCGAGGAGCATATCGGCAGAGTCTTTGGCTTTCAAAAGGTGTCCATCAATGATTGAGGTAATGGATTTAACTCTTTCTTTGAAGAAGGTTTATTGGGCATCAAGGTGCATGTTTATTTCTATGTAATGGATTTAACTCTCTCTTTGAAGAAGGTTTATTGGGCATCAAGGAGCATGTTTATTTTTCTGTGTTGTAGGTTGGTGTTGGGTATCAAGGAGCATGTTTATTTTGGAAAGTTGGAGTTGGGCATCAAGGAGCATATTGGAAAAGTGATAACAAGGGCACACACTTATTTCTCCTTCTCTTTCCTTCATGTTTTGCTTGCTTGATAGAGTGTTGTAGTATGTTGAATACACGGTTATGAATCATCTTAACTTATAGATAAATTTCATAGGCATGTTTCCACTTACCCAGTATGTTGGTGACCTCTCCTTTGATATCCCTGGATTCTGCCTTTTATTAATAAATCCTTGATTGGGACAAGTACATTTATTTTGAATTGGTAAAACTCTAGACATGGACAAAATGTTAATTGTTATGATTTAATATTATCTTTTAATTCCACATTTTCTATTGAACTTCCCGTTGCAAGAAGGACCAAGTTGGCTAGAGGACAACGAGTTAATAGAATTTTATGAATTCCATAGGAAGTCGTATTTGGGACATCCTAGATATCAGAACATGATATCATCCATTAAAAAGCATTATTTCTGCAAAAAAATGAAGGTTGATATAGCAAAATTTATAGCTAAATGCCGAGAATGTCAACTGGTGAAAGTTGAGCACCAACATATTGTTGGGTTGTTGCAACCTTTACCCATTCCAGAATGGAAATGGGAGGTAATTAGCATGGAATTCATTACAAGACTACCTAAAAGTAAAAAGTGAAATGATTCAATTTTTGTGGTAGTAGACAAACTATCTAAGGCTACTCATTTTATTCCAATAAAGTATACTTATAAGGCTGCGAATATTGCAGACATGTTTATGTGAGAAATTTTTAGACTCCATGGTATTCCAAAAACAATCATCCTAGATAGAGATACAAATTTTACCGATAACTTTTGGAAAGCTTTGTTTTTAGGTTTGGAAATTCAATTAAATTTTAGCACTGCTTATCGTCCGCAAACGGATGGAAAAACAGAGCGCATAAATCATATCATAGAGGATATGCTTAGGATGTACGTTATGCACAATCCCATGTTCACTGGGAAGACTATTTACACCCAGAAGAATTAGTTTACAATAATGGATATCATACTTCTACAAAAATGACTCCTTTTGAAATTTTATATGGTCGGAAATGTAGAACTACGGTGACATGGGACAATCTAGCAGACAGGTTAATGTTGGGACCCGAATTACTACAAGATTTAGAACAGTTGGTAAACAAAGTCAAACAAAATTTTAAAGTCCCAAGATAGGAAAAAGAGTTATGCAGACAAAAACATAAGGCATAAAGAATACCAAATTGGGGAGCATGTGTAACTAAAAGTTAAAGCAAAGAAAAGTTTCCTGAATTTGGGAAAGTGCAATAAATTAGAGCTTAAGATATTGTGGACCATTTGAAGTTCTAGAAATAATAGGCCATGTGGCTTACCAACTTGCCTTACTGAATCATGTTCAATTCCATAATGTTTTTCATGTATCTCTATGTTGGGACCCTATGTGACTAACTATGTGAAAGAAGGAGGTACTATTGCAGAAATTGAATGGAGAGATATTAATGGGTTTGGTAAATGGAATCTGGTTGAAACCTTACCTGGATAGTCGTGCCTTCCTACACTGAGCATGCATGTAAATATTGTAAAAAAAAAATGGAAACCCCGAGTTATTTTTGTGTCAAATTCTAGTTCGTGTCAAAGTTAGGACAAGTCGAAGTATAGTGTGTTTCGCATTTTCTTTTGTCATAGTAGGTATATGTACATAAGTTACAATTCTTTCAAAGTGAAGGTTGTGTCGAAGTGGCCCAAACACTCATTAATTGCTACATTTATGGAATGCAAAGCGATGGTGTCAGTGGAGGATCTCACAATAAATGTTGAAAAGACAAGCTTGTGTGAACAAAATTGTCGACGGAAACAATCATTGTTACAAAGGATTGTTCGATTAACTAAATATTGGGAAAAGCATTGACAAGACAGATTGAAGAAAGGATGTAAAATCCTATCAAGTCGACCACTTGGTACATTGTTTCCTAAGCAAATTAAGTGAATTGTGAGAGCAGAGAATCCACAACGTTGGAGTGCTGAAGAAGTAAGAGCCGAGGTCTGTAACAATGGAGATAGTTATGTCTAAAGTTATTGTTGGGTAGATATCCATTGAAGAAGTTGATGTCGGACCAAATAATCCAGTTGAGCAGGAACAACCGAAAAACATGTCGCCACAAGTTCTGGTTGAACCATCGAAGAAGAAGAGGTCATTAGCACGACAGGAAGCTATTGAAACCAGTTCGAAGAGGAAAAATGACCAGGAAGATTTAGGGTCTAGAACCGACTCTGCTTCATTGCTTCTGCAATATGTGCCACTGAAGAAACCAAACCCGAAATCAGTGAATATTGGGAGGAATGCTAAGTATACAATGGTACTCCCAACGATACCAAAAGGTGTCATTACTCAAGGGGATATGATGGGCAAGATTTCCAAGTTATCATATGCATACCATGACCTTCGGAAGTTCCCCAATTTCAAGCCGACAAACTATATGCAGTTGATTTTACTTCCTAGAACTTAAACCACTTTTCTAGAGCATGTGCTAGTGGGCCCTAGGATTGCAGTGATCTAACGTTATGTCCCTGCTCAACATACCATACTTTGGGAGGACTATGGAAGTCAATGCATGTGTTAAATAGATGTTTCTCTATGTGCATAGAGAATTCTTATGGCTTGACAAGAGAATTTCTATTGATTCTAACTTAATTGGGAAAATCGTGGGCTTGCCAAAGGCAGGCCTCGACTCTACCACATTTTTTGTGTGGAAAGAGAAAGATAGGGAGATCGCAAACTGTATGAAGGAAAAGTATAATTTGACGAAGGATAAGAGGGGCTACGAGATAACATCAATCAATGACCATGGTGTGTGCTTCGCAGCAAAGGTGCTAGCTAGCAAAGTGATAAGGAAGTATCACCTGAATCAGGTACCTACGATGACATTACGGTAGCGGAGCAATGCGTTTAGGGGGTGTAGATGAACTGGGTCACCTTTCTACTGAACAAGTTCCTCGACGACTACTAGGATGCATTGGACAAAGGTAACTTATTTCATTATTCATGGATTATCATTTTAATCTCATTTGTTGCTTGGTTTGAACCCAAGGAGTACCAAGCAATGGATAGTCAGAGTGGTAAATGTTTGGCTAGGAGGTATGCTAACCTTTGGTTCAGTGATGAGACAAAGAGGAAAATTGACAACAACGTGGCATTTACATGCATATAGAAACACTCTGGCATAATGTCCTAATGATTCTGTGCATAGAGGCACCAGTGGTTTCCAAGTTCCAAGGGATTATAAGATTCAAAGCTAGACCTCACCATATGTATGTCCAGGCAATGCATGACCCGAATAAGCAGTGGTTGGTGACCAATTACAAACTATCTAAGCAGGATGTCCTCTCCATCACTAATGAATGGAAATTGGAGTGTAAATTTCCCATTGACGCTGAGAAAATATCCATAGATGCATCATAGCAGGATCAAGGATAGGGTGGGACCTCCATGCAAAATGGAGCTCATGGTGATGATAAAGATTCCCATCCTACAGGGAGTATTGGTGGAAACATTCAGAATCAGGAAAAGTCGCAAGAAGAAGGCTGAGATTCCAATGTGACAGAGATAGACCCAGAGCCTAGTGACAAGAGGAAAGCATCAAGTGTGACACATGGGAAAAGGAAGAAGTCAAAATCGAAGAAGAAAAATATTGTGATGGCGTTAATTGAGGATGATATTAACATCCTGTATGATTGAATGACAAAAGTGGAAGATGAAACATCAAATATAGCAGAAGAGAAGACTCTGCAATTGTTTGTAGGAGTGAGAGATCAACTCGATGGTCTCCAACAAGCTATCCAGGGACTTTAAATTGCTCTAGTCTAGCCTCGAGCTGTGTAACAAAAAGAAGGAAGAGAATATGTGGATGGGGTGCCCCAGGCATTAATTGCTACGACAAGTATGGCATTTCAACTACTGCCACAAGCATTAAGTTTTGGTGAACTAGGATTACAGGAGTAGGCTCATCAATTGAGCTATATTGATTTGAAGGTGTCCATGTTACCTATGTTCATGTTGCAAAACATCCAGCAGCATGTCATAGAGGAGATAAGGGTGTGTGAATAAAATACATACAGAGAAATGATTAAGTATCGTTCCTAGCATAGTACATTGCAGGAAGAGTATGAGAAGTTGTAGAAGGAGCGCAAAGAAATCGCTAAAGAAAAGGAGAAGTTGCAAAATACTATCGCGGTATTCTGTCGCACAGTATCCAAATCCGAGGTTGCTAAAGATATGGATACGAAAGAAAAGATGATGCAGTTAAGCGGAGCCATTTTGGGTTTCCGCGAGAAGATTGGAGAACTGGAGGTGAAGTTAGTACCAAGTACTCCACTAGAGGTTACTACACAGCAAAGTGAGGATGTCACTAAAGCCATCAAAGCTATTAAGAGCTGCGAAGGTGAATGTGTCAAACTATTTGAAGAGGCTACACAAGCGTGGGAAGCACTACTGGATGACATGGAGCTACAGGATATCAATAGCAGGTTGGAGGAGACACGGAGTAAGGTGATAAGTCTGAATAGTCAACTCAAGACTCTATAACAAAATTGATCTTAAAATCTTTCAAGATCTTTTTAACCATAAAATTGCATGTTAATTCTCATAAAAATGGCTTTAAATATGAATTTTAAATGCTTTAAATCTAAAACATAAGCAAATAAAATAGATATGCAAACCATAAATTGAAGACAAGGAATGATAACGGAGTTCACTCTTCTTGGGATACGTCTCCGGGTCACTTCCAATGTGAAGTTCGATCTTATTAAGTATTCAAAGCTTACATATATGAGTTTCTGGAAACACCTCGGAATATCAACAATATTTATTATGGACGAACTCACAAGTCTATCGTTGTCGAGCATTTTCACAACACCAATCACTATATGTGCTTTGACGACACAAGGGTTTTGGCGACCATCCCTCAATATTACAAGAGAAAAATCCAAGAAGCCCTTGAGATTGAAAAATATGCAAACAACTTAAACCAAGATGATGGTCTTAGGTTAAAATAAGCTTGGAATTTGTTGTCGATGCCATCAAAATTAGACCTACCTCCTATTGAATTTGATATCATTGACTAAGGCCGACCTTAATCATTGATATTAAATTGTGATGGCTTATTTACATTTATATATCTGCCTAGTCATTAAGAGGAGAATCGTGAGCTCAGCCTCTTCTGAATATGGACCCGAGTTTAGGGTTTGAAACGTCGTCGAGACAAATCTACCATCGCAGATATCCTTGCTTATAAAAAAATTGAGAATATCTTGATGATATATCAAGCTTTATGGCTATTTCAGAAGTTGGGTAATATAAATAAAAGTAGTTTAAACGTTCTATAATTTGGACTTTGGACTTGACAAATATTTAATGTTTTTAATAATTTAAAATTTGGTTAATTTTTCAATAATTTTGAAAAAGAAATATATTTGCTATATAAATTCTCTTAAGTACTTTGGAAAATATGTACATTCAAATTTACCAAACCATCCTTACGCTAAGTTTTATTCATTAATGATTATTCAAATTCATAATCTCATGAAAACAATTATGAATAAGGATAATATACAATTTTAACTATAAATAAAAGTTAAAACAATCAAAACTATAATTCCTCAAAACAATTAAAACTATAAATCATCTGGCATGAGGTTAGATTGCAATCAGGGATAATTTTCTCATGTCATTTATATTTAATACATAGTAAGATTTTATAGCGTGCTTTTGCGCGAACAAGGGGCATATGTTAATTTTATCTCTATATGATTTGATATATTAAAAAGATAATATGTTCATTATTTATTTACTTTTTTTCATTTCAATAACTAGTTTCACTAGTTGGTCAAACCTGGTAGTAGTATTCTTCATGAGAGTTTAATTCCCACTAAAAAAGTTGTGTATTTCATCTTGTGCAACAATGAGGTCATCGTGGTTAGTTAGTCTAATTGGATATGATCTTTGTCATAGAATACAACATAATATGCCACATTTTGACAAAGTGTTAGGTGCTATGTGCTTATAGTAGTTATAAACAAGCATCTTTGAGAATTTCCAACTTTGTTTATTCATAATAATTAAATATTATAAAATTTTAATATAAAGAAAATTTATAATAGCTGCACTAAATATTTGTAACATAAATATTGTATGAAGATGATTGTCATTTTAAGGTGTCCTGCTATTAATTATTTAAGAATTTTAATTGAAATAAAGAAAATTTAAGCATTACATACTATGTGAGTGGTATCACAAACATGTGTTTGTGTGAAAGGATAATTTTAATGAATATAAAAAAACTTTAAGTATTAAATATAAGCATTAAGTGAATATCCTAAATTACTTACTCAATTTGAAATTGGTTTTAGAAAATGTCTACAAATTGTTCTCAAACTACAATGTAACCATGATGGTATAAATTATAAATAACTCAACTATAAAAGTTTCTCAATCTTGCTTTGGCAAGCCTACAATGACATATTCATTCTTAAAATGTGAAATTCCATTTTTTGTCTTTTAGATGGAGTTTCAATAGTGGTTCATTTTGAACTACTTTAAAAAATATTCAACTTTTAAGCATTTCTCATGATTCACAAGCATGGATGACTTTGATATAGTTTTCCTATCTTGAGTTGTTTCAAAAATGACTATTTAAATGTAGTGTCTTGTTTTAAAACTTTAGGCTCCAAAACACCTTCACAAAAGCTCATAAAGCGCACAAACTTAATCAAGTAAATGTACAACTAGTCAGAGCATGTAACACAAATCTCATAAAGAATAGTGTCCAAAAAATGATATAGAAGTTGGCCAAAATGCAAGTTGACATTGAAAGTATTCTAGTGAAGCTCCAAGAAAGTGTCAAGGATCTACAAGAATGGCTCAATCACACAATTTTAAACAAGTAAGCATAATTAGTCAAACAAAGAACATGAATCCCTTAAAGAAATGTCCAATAAATAATGTCAACGATAGCCAAAATGCAAGCCAACACTGAGTAATCTAGTGAAGCTCCAAGAAAATGTCAAGTATCAACAAGAATGGCACAATCACACAAACCGAAAAAAAATAAATCAACAAGAGGATCAAAATACATTCAAAAAATGGCTCCACACACCACATGCAACAATATGGATTATCCATCATTAAAAATGTCATCTACCCTAAGTGCAAAAAGGAACAACAAATAATGATTATCATTAAAAAATCATTAAAAAGATGCTAAGATTAATTAAAATCAAAGAGTAATGAGGACTATACAATTATGCAATGGACAAAATAAGTTGTCATGAAATCTCAAACAAGTGTTTCAATCATAATAAGTTTTTTGCATATAAAATGTGGTAAGAGTTTAGAAACATCTTAAATGAAACATATTGGCTAAAAGCTTCCAGAAGTGCCCAAGTTTGTAAGTATATGTATGTTTGTTTATGAGTAATCTAGTGAAGCTCCAAGAAATTGTCGAGGATCAACAAACACGGCTCAATCACGCAAACCAAACAAATTATCCATGCACTTTTTGAATAAGAGGATCAAAATACACTAAAAAAATGGCTCCAAACACTACATGCAACAAGATGGATTGTCGATCATTAAAAATGTCATCTACCCTAGGTGAAAAGCGGAACACCAAATAATGATTGCCATTAAAAAAATCATCAAAAAGATGCCAAGATCATTAAAATAAAAAAGAATGATGAGGACTATACAATTATGTAATCGACGAAACAAGTTGTCATGAAGTCCTCAAACAAATGTTTCAATCATAATAAGTTCTTTGCAAAAAAAATGTGTAGAATTTATAAACATCTTAAATAAAACATATTGACTACAAGCTTCCAAAAGTGCCCAAGTTTGTAATCATATATGTTTGCTTGTTGAGTAGATTCATCTCATTTGAAAGCACATACTATTTGTATTATGGATAATTTTCCCTCCTAATTATAATATGTTTTTTCTATTACCTCATTACTCACTATGATTTATTTTGTATTCTATTATTTCATCATTTTCAGTATGCTTCTTATTTTTATTTCATTCTTGTTGATTAGGCCTAACTTCTATTATTCATTTCTTTATTTATTTAATATCTTTGTCAATCACTTTTTCCCCATATTATTATATATTAATTGACTCAATCCCTTTTTATTAAATAAATTATTAATATTTAAAATGGTTAATCCTATTCAATCTTGGAAAGGATCACTCTTATTTATCTTACAAATGCTTCATATGGATCCCTTCATGATGGATAGTGTCACTTGATATGTTCCAATTTATTTTCACAATTATGATTCAATATGGAAATCTTCATACTGAAGTACTCGTACTCCACCGTCGCCATGACCAATCTTTAATCCAACAACAACAAGCCTTAACCAACAATAATGAGCCTTAATCATGGGTACCAATCGGAGACTTTGTCCTCTACATTTTTCAAATACAAATATATAAGAAGCATTGTTATGCCAATCCATGAATGGAAAGCGAGAATGTCTCTTCTCACTATGATTAAGATACCACATCATTTAGATGTGGAAGGTGAATTGTCTAGGTTTGAATGGTCAAGTGCAAGATCTCCCCACTTATCAGTGATAAAAGAATTATAATTACATATTCAAATTTCCACATACCATCATTGGGCGATGTGATATCTACTTCATAGAAAATTATGTACTAAATGAAACAAACAATACAAAATTTGTTCATATGAAAAAACAATTACACTAGGATCCGAATGACTTGCATCTCACAATGCAAAATCAAAATATCCAAGATTTGCTATTGTTGAGATCATCTTGGGTTCAATAGGAGTGACAAAATATTATCCATGTTTACCAAGTCCACTACCTAGGTAATTTGGAAACATCAACCTTTATAGTACTCAAAGTCAAGACCATTGTCCATGAGTAGCTCCTAGTACATGAATGGATGCAAAAGAAATATCAGATTATTCAATACAAGATAACATACGAAAGATCAGATTATTCAATACAAGATAACATACTTCCTATGATGATGTAAACATAATCATTGAAATTGTCTACTTTCTATGAAGAGGTAAACATAATCATTGAAATTGTCTAGTAATGTTTCATTTTCCTTCGATTCATCCCAGAGTTTTTAAAAATTGCAAGCATTGGTTTCTTCAAGCTCACATTGCATCTCCATCTCTTAAGAAGTGCATTGTGCTTTTCAAACACATAAATTTGCAATTTGCCAATACAATTCTTTAATTTATTTATACTTATCAAATCACTTTTTATACAAGAACTTGATTAAGATGTTGCATATCATGGAAGGGCTTTGCCATTTTTCATCTAATAAAAGAATGAAGTTATGATCATGCTATCATCTTGAAGAATGAACTTTGCCTTTTTCATCTAATAAAACAATGAGGTTATAATCATGCTATCATCTTGAAGTAGGATAGCCTCCCTATAAAACTAGTATAAAATCCTTCAATAAATTGAACTCACCATAAAGTTAAATATTAGTGTCTAATAAAACGTTTTACTATAAAAGACATTGAACTTCATTACAAACAATAACAAACCGTTGAATCGCATTAATAACCTACAAACAAATAGCTTCAATATGAAGTTGAGTATTAAAACTTTGCAAAAATGCACATTGCTCATTAAGCTTAGCATTGTTATCATGCATGGAGGTAATCTTCGAATGGTTTTTCCCAAGCAAACCACCTTCATCAAAATCACCCATTACAAAAGATATAAAGGTGTACTTCCCAATAGTCAATATGGTGGATTTATGTTAACAACAAAGAGTTTGGGTGAGAGAACTACAGGCCCCGTGAAGGTGCAAAGAGAAAAAAAATGTGTATCTTACTCATTCAAAAATGATGATTAATGCATAAAAAAAAATGCCGTGATTAAGTGACCTTCAAGACAAATACTCTCCCCCTCGAAAAAATAAATTACATTTACCCTATAAGGTCAAAAAATAAAACACACTATTCCATAAAGCTATTTTTTACCTTTCAAATATTTTTAATTGCTTACCATCAAAGGCAGGAATTTCACTAGCCCAAAATTGTGGAAAAGAAAAATAATCTTACTCACAAATTCACTCTAATTTAACTGCATGTCTAAAGTGTCATTGATAAACATAGCTTTGTGGTTTGAAAACAAAGTATTAGATGTGGAGCAACGTGGATATTTTAAAGGCCATCTTAAATTTTATAGAACGAGATCCCCATAAAATAATAACTATTTTTTGGTGAACTCAATAGCTATTCGTCACCTACACAGCGTACTCTATAACGAGGAAGACTTAATATACACAAGCATGCGTCTTTCGAGAGACACATCCTACAGAACATAACACAGTGAACAATCATAATAGAATGCCACTCCTGTGAAAACCCTGAAAGAGTCATAAACAATAACACATAATCGGCACAACTGCAATAACCTAAATACAAAGTTACGACCCCCTAAAAAGTTATCTACAGTGACATGAATCAAGGTAACGTATTCATGTCAATCACAAACCTATAAAAAATGCAGGGTGTTCTTTTTGAAAAAGTTGTCATGCCTTGCAGATTGTCAGGCCTGCTTAGCATAACACTGATAAACTGAATAAAATACAAAAGCTGAATCCAGAATAGCAGTGTTCAATGTAAAGACCTTGAAACATAGTCCAATCCCATCAACTATGTAGATACCAAACAAAATACGCGTGAACAGGAAAAGATAAATATATATCAAATGTGTCTGATACTTACAAGTATAGCATAATATCACAGTACTATCAAATAGTTGAAATAAATAAACACCTGGTAGAATATACATGCGACTGTCCCACTAGCCGGAAAGTAGGAGACATTCACTAACCCGAGCCTCCTGAAATAATTATGACCAAAAACAGATGAAATCCTTGTAAATTCTAAACAATAGAGGAACCATGCAAGAACAAAGGCCAACTATCAGAATTCAAGCTTGAATTTTCCTGCCTTGTTTCCCAAATTGAGACCTGCCTATGGAAGAATTAGGTACAACATGTAAATGGCCGGTGGACACTACACAGGTACACCAACTTCCTTGGGGAAAAGACAATCAGAAATTAAACACGATCATTGACCTATCCAAGCTTCCTTTGAATACCGTCAAGGAGAAGTCTGGGTATGAACTTGTCTTGTTCATACCAAAAGTCCATCTGAACTGCTGTCAACTGTCTCTAAAAGACAAAGATGCATTTTTCTATTTTGTCAATACAAATGTTCTTGATCTGAATGAACTATCATCCTCGTTAGCAAAATCCTTGAAATGCAAGTTCATTAGCGTGGATAAACACGTGGCCTGAAAAAATTATCCATTCTTCTGCATCTGAAACTTCTGTATGATTCCCTCAGCAAGAGCTAGACAAGCATTATCCCAATGAAACTGCAATCAAACCAACAAGGTAATGTATCCACCATATGCATCTCCACATGCTGTACGATTCCGTTAGTAAGAGAGCTATGCTAACATTATCCCAACGAGACTGTCAAAATGATGACTATGGCCTGATGGTACCTGACCACTAAATATGATTAGTGGGACTCCACTACAAGAACCAAAGCATGATCATGCTAAAAAAGTGACATGCATAGAGTCAACAATCTTCACCCTAACAACAAAAATAGTTTTCTATCCCATACCTCCATCAAAGCTCCCACCTTGTTGATTTGCTCTTCTTTTCTCTCTCCAGTTTTCACCCCATACCTTGGCCTCAGCAACAGCACGCTCCCGTTCACGATCACGGATTGATGCAAAGTTCTTTTGGTGTTCTCTAGCCCTTCCAATATAGCTAGGACTCTCCTTTGACCCTTCTTGTTTCTCCCACCCATCCAAATCTCTTCTTCCAGATCCTCCTTCCTGACCGCTGGAAATTTCAGTACCAGTGGCTGAATGCTGTTTACCAATATCTTTCTGGTTGAAATCGGACTGATAAAACATAAAAAAATCACCCAAGCAACAAGATTGTGCTCTCCAGCAGCCCTGCCATTGTCGATGGCCTTTCTCCCTGTAATTAACTCTAACTAAACCACACCAAAATTGTAGACATCAGATTTCAATGTAAGCTGGCCTGTCATAGCATACTCGGGAGCACAATATCCATATGTCCCCATCACTCTTGTATCACTCTTGTAGAGACGTGTGTCTTATCACCAACTGGACCATGTTTGGCCAGGCCAAAGTCAGATAATTTCGGATTAAAATTCTCATCTAGCAAAATATTAGAAGATTTAAAATCACGAGAAATAACAGGTGGGTTTGCTTTATCATGTAGATGCTCCAGTCCTCGAGCAGCACCAGCTGCAATCTTCATTCTCGTGTTCCAGTCCAATGATTCCTTCTCAGGTGCAAGATCTGAAAAAGGAAAGAAGTCATTACAAAGAAAACAACACCATAGAAACAATTTACTTCTTGAAGCAGCTGTTTGGCATGCAAAAAGTGTAAAAGACTAAAGCTTAATCTTTCTTTAAATTCTCTTCATAAAATCAACATGCAACCCTCCATGCTTAGATTAAACAAATGTATTAAACATGTACCTTGTGAAATCCGAAATTCAAATTTGAACTATGGTAAAATAGAAGAAATATGTGCAAGGTCTTAAATAAACAAACAAAAAAATCAAAATGATCGAACTTCCATTTTTACACCAAAGGCATCTTCTAAGGGGGTGAACTCTCCAGTTTTTTGTTGTTGAAACCAGTCATCCTTTACTGCTAGTGTTTAGAACAAGGTTACTTGGGAGCGGGAAGCGGGAGTGAAAAGCGAAATTTTCAAAACATTCCGGTTTGGGAGCATTGCGGGAGAGTTTTTTATATAATATATATTTTTTATATATTTTGATGCATATATGTTAACAAATGCTTGTAGAATGTTGAATTAGTTATGGAAAACATAAAAACATGAAATAAACCATAATACCATTTAACATCATTCATCAATTATCAATCATGTAGTAGTGAATTCATCAACCATAGGTCCAGTATCTATAACATCAACCTTACAGCTTCAAATTTTCAATATATAACATTTTGTGATCACTAAAGTTTTACTTGTAACCAAACTATAGCCTGGACTCTAGAGTCTAGACTGTATAACATAAAACATCAACCATGAAATGAAAGTTGAACTTGAAACAATTCACAAAGCATCATATTCATTACCAAAGAGTTATAACTTATCATAATATGCTTTTATGCAGTCCATGACTCAATAATGCAAAGCTGCAAATAGTGAACTTCAA
This sequence comes from Larix kaempferi, assembly GCA_027924585.1. Lineage (NCBI taxonomy): Eukaryota > Viridiplantae > Streptophyta > Pinopsida > Pinales > Pinaceae > Larix > Larix kaempferi. Next base: position 909,831 of record BSBM01000087.1, read on the forward strand.
AAGTATGTTCAACTTCAAACTTCAAACTTGAATTGCCATGTGTTCACAAAATATACCATAATAAATATAAAAGAGTCAATAGTGCAGAAACTTGAAACTTGAAAGTACTGTAAACAAGAAAAGACAAGAAAAGTAGATTTGATGGATTTTTCCTCTTGCCACAGGAAATTTCTAATTTATTTTCCCATGGTCTATGAACAATGGGAGTGGGACTATCATCCCCAATAGCCACTAATGTTGAGCCGCGTCCAAGACTTGGTCCTGCACGACTCCCCTTCACTGATGTAGATGAGGGTCATGAAGTTGGATCTCTAGGCAAAGATGGTGCATCTAGAAACAAGGTAGAAGATGGCGGTGGCATCGTTGCTATTGTTGTTGCATGGTCATCCTCATCGCCCAAAAGCTCTTCCTCCAAGCACTCTAAAGATTAGGCTCCATCCTCCAAGTTATGCTCCTCCGGATTGTTGTCCCAAGTGATGTATGATCTATCAATTTTGGCCCGCTCACAGTAATGAGTCAACAACCTCAAGTTGTAATGTACAAAAACCAAGCTTTCTGCCCAATTTTCATTTAATCGAATTCTTTTCACTGAGTGGATGAAGCTATAGGTGCTCCAACACCTTTCTGCAAGGGAACTGTTAACCACCTGTGAAAGCACTTTGGTTTCCAGTTATGCAAGCGTGGGCATGATGAGCCATACATGCTCCACCATTCAATAGGATGTGCCCTAGCTCAATCTTTTCTAGCATGCAAAGTACCAAACGGACTAATTTCATTGAGGTATTTGCTTAATTCACTACGCAGTAAGGCACATTCTTCTTCATCAGGGACCAGCTTGTCTATAGCAGCCATGTACCCAACCTGTACCTTTGCTCTGTGTGGGGCTTTCTCCTAACCCCACCCCCAGGTGCTGGTTTGGCCAACCAAGATGGAGAATAATATTTTGGTGTTAATACATATGCTAAGGCATGCAGTGGAAGAGTATCAAATTGATATGGTTTGAAGGATGTGAGAAGAGCTTTAACCAATTGAAGAGATTGCTTACCAGTGCTCCTTTTTTTAAGATTGCAGATCCAAATAAAGATTTTGTAGTGTGCACTGATGCTTGTTTGAAGGACTAGGTGGAGTGCTCATGCAATAAGGGTTTGTAATTTTCTACAAGTCAAGGAATTTGAAGGAACATGCGAAGAAATATGCCACACATGATTTAAAGCTAGCAGCCATAGTTCATACTCTCAAGAGGTGGAGACATTATCTCTCGAGCAGAAGATTTGAGCTCAGAACAAATCATATGAGCTTAAAATATTTGTTTGACCAGCCAAATCTGAATGTTAGGCAAGCTAGGTGGATGGAGTTTCTTTGTTAATTTGACATGGAGATTAAGCATGTCAAGGGTAAAGAGAATAAAGTTACAGATGCACTTAGCAGGAGATTTCATGTTGTAGCGGCAAGTATATGTAAATCAGATTTGAAGGCAAGGGTCCTTGAAGATCAAGCTAGTGATGAAGTTTACCATCAGATCAAAGAGAAATCAAGCACCAGTAAAGTATGGATGAAAAATGTACAAGATATCATATTGGTGAAGGTGATGTTCTCATTTATCAAGGTACCGGAATGTACATTCCAAATTATGCAGATTTAAAGAAGTTGGTGATGGATGAGATACATCAAATGCCATATTCAGGACACCCATGATATCAAAAGACTATAATAGCAGCAAGAAAGTAGTACTTTTGGCATGGGATGAAGAAGGACATAGCAGAGTAGATTGCAAGGTGTCAAAAGTGCCAACAAGTCAAGGCATAACATCAACATCCAGCAGGATTGTTGCATCCCTTACCCATTCCAGAATGGAAGTCTGAAGTGATTTCTATGGATTTTATAACGGGTCTGCCAATGACAGTAAAGAAGCATGATTCAATCATGGTGGTAGTGGTCAAGCTATCAAAGGTAGCTCAATTCATCCCAGTCAAGTCCACTCACAAGGAAATTGACATTGCAAATATCTTCATGAAGGATATATTCAGATTGCACGGATTTCTTAAGGCAATAGTTTCAGACCGTGACACAAAATTCACTTCTAATTTCTGGAAAGGATTATTTCAAGAGTTGGGAGCTAGGTTGAATTTCAGCATAGCATATCATCCTCAAACATATGGTTAGACTGAGAGAGTACATCAGATTCTTGAAGACATGATGAGGATGTATGTGATGGAAAAACCATCCAAGTGGGAAGACTACATACACTTGGTAGAATTTGCATACAATAATGGACATCAAGCATAATTGAAGATGAGTCCTTTTGAGGTATTGTATGGCAGAGGATGAAGAACTCAAGTAAGATGGGACATTCCAGTGAACAGAGTGGTGCTTAGACCAGAAATTATTAAGGAGATGGAAGAAGAGATTGTTAAAATCAGGTAGAATTTGAAGGAAGCTCACGATAGGAAGAGGACTTATGCCAATTTGAAAAGAGTGCATAAGGATTTTTCAGATTGGAGACCATGTTTACTTGAGAGTGAAGGAAAGGAGAAGTTCCTTGAAGTTGGGGAGTTGTGCCAAGTTGGCACCAAGATATTGTGGGCCATTTGAAGTCCTTGAAAGGATAGGGCCAACTACATATAGGATTGCATTGCCTGCTAACATGAGAGCTCATAATGTTTTCCATGTCTCTTTGCTTAAGAAATGTGTACATGATCCTAATCATATAATTGATTGGCATGTGATACAGGTGGAACCTGAGGGAGAGTTCCAGGTGGAGCCTATGCACGTCCTTGACAGGAAGGTCACTTTGCTCCATAACAGAGCCATCCGACAGGTGAAGGTGCAACGGAATCACCTTAGTCCTGAGGAGGCTACATGGGAGCTAGAGGATGCCATGAGAAAGGAATTCCCTTTTTTGTTCAATTTTGAGAACACCGAGGACGGTGTTATTCTAAGGGGGAGGTGATTGTAATGTCCCCATTGTGACCACTTAGGGTTTATTGGATTCAATGTAAATATTGTATAAATGCAATGTGTGTGTTACCCTAGTGTGGAGCTCAAGTCCAAGGCCTCACTAGTGGATGTTTAAGGTTAATTACAGAGGCAAGTATTTGACAGTTTGATTATCCATGTGCCATTGAGCCATGAGATACTGTAACAGATGTAATTATTAAATATTGCAATAAAAACACCAAGAAACTGGATAGGGAGGCAACGAATGAGAAGGGGTTGTGTGTATCCACTAGGGAGAGGTATGGGGGTTATCGGATGGGAGCCCAAGGTGACACGTGTCGAATTTTGAACCTATTTGACCTCCATGCTGACATTTAATGCTACTTTAATAGGGTGGTTGAGAAGCATTGCTCATGAGGATGATTGAGTATGGAGCATGCCTTGCAAATCATTATGGCAGGGTATGGTCCGTGTTTACTGGTCTCGTAAGACACTTAACCACCTAGGAATTCGTAGACCCTAATGACTATCCTGTTGTTGACCCAGAACAAGAATAGAGGCATTCATTCATCACGTATGGGAGAGGGGAGCAGGGAAGAACAAAGGAAAAATCATGATTATGTGTAAGCTGAAATTACAGATTCAAATGCCATAGAAACCCTACATGTAAGCCTCATCTATTGAGGAAATATGTGAAAGAAAACCCTGTGATGAATTATAGAGCATGAGAAGCTCAGTGAATCATGAGAATACTTGAATCTGGTTGCAGAGGACCGAGTTGTGGGACTAAGTTTAGGTTGCCTCCTTGAGATGAGCCCAGTTGGAATAACATACTAGAAGGTAAACCTAGGGTTGGATCCGCTTGATAAAACCGGTGAAGGATGAGATCTCATAGGACATGGCAGCTGGACCTTTCTATTCCCACCCTGAGTAGCACTGGAAGGGAAGGGACCCTGAGGGACTATGCAACAGAGAAGGGATCTTCCTTGTGTTGGGTGTGGTAGGTAATGTGGGTGCCATGAATGTTGAGTGTCTTGAGATTCCTGCAGCTATGGGGATGAGCTCACTGGCTTAGAAGTACCCTTCTTGGTTACCTTGCATGCTTGATAAACCCAACTGTAGGTTGGATTAGCATGAGTATGATCCTTGGAATGCTTGATAAATCCAACTGTAGGTTGGATTAGCATTGGGATGGAACCTTGATTGTGAGAGAGAGATTATTGAACCCTCCTTAGTGGATACACAACCCAGCTCGGGGGTGGTCTCTTTGCTGAAAGAGTACAATATAGAAAGAGACATAAGGTCAGGTAGAACGTTGCTCTCACTTAGCCAGTTGCTTGGACAACTTGAACTCAAATATAAGTGTTCATGATGATGTTCAATGATGATATTTAATGTGTTATTTAATGTTTGTTTATGTTAAATATTTGGAATGAATAATTGTATGAAATTGAATAGCATGGAGGTTATGTATAAGCTTGAGTATGAGGCCGATTTATTGTGTGAATGCTTCATTGCTTGCATAAGTTCGATATAATGCTAACCTTGCAGGTTGTAAACGTAATGGTTTTTTTTAGTCCATATATACATATGTGTTTGTTATGCATTGCATTCACCTTTAGAAGGACTGATTGACTTCACCTAGACAAGGGAAAATAACTAGATAGCCATGTGGTGTTTCATGACCTCTCTGTGGATTAGGGGAGGAGAAGATGCCATGGCAGAAGGAAGGTAGAGTCCTTGTTGAAGGTTGAAGGCATATGGAAGGGGGTTTATAAGAAATACTTCAGTTGGAAAAGTGTCTAATTTAGAATCCTCAGATGGAGTGGGAAATTATACGAGTGGATAGATCTCTTCAAGAGCTTTCCAACGATACCAAAATTGCCCAATTTGGCTTAAGGATGAGGAAGTTATCAGCCTAGGAAGTTTGCAGGTGCAAAGGAGGTGGCTCCGCATTCTTGCATCTGCAATGTGGATTGCGGATGTCGGGAACCCATTTTGGATCTGCATAGGTGGAATTCCGTAGTTCTGAATCCCACAATGCGGATTGTGGATTTCAGAAGGGTATTTTTCCGGTCATAGATTTGGACTTCCACATTCCCGAGCTCTGCAATGCGGATTGCGGAAGGCGAAACCTTCTGGTAGGTGATGTGGTGGTTCTAACCTTCCGAATCCTGCAATGCAGATTGCGGATTGTGGAAGTCGGATAGACGATTTCGAAGGAGCTGATAATGGCAATTCCACATTCCCGAATCCTGCAATGTTGATTGCATATTGCAGAATGTGGATTGCGGATTGATAGCCATTGCAGTTGTGTGTGAAAATGGGGGGTTTTAGAGAAAAAAAGTATCAGGTGGTCCATCCATCGCCCCAAAGGGCACTGAGGGGATCGGGGATGTGACAGGTGGAAAGCCTCTCTTCCATTTAGCCTTGTATTGAATTTTTTGTATGGTTGTGGGACCTTAGTATCCTTCATGATGATTAATATTTCTTTATTATCATGATGTTTAGAAGGATGCATGCTAGACAGGGGGACCCTAGAATTCCTTGGGATGTCAAGCTTCCACTTGGAGATTTGCAGCTAACGCAGTGGGATCTAGGCATTCTTTTTCCTAATGTATTTTGTTGGATGGAATTCTCATTGATGGGAGTGTAAAACAAGCAATGGGACCCTAGAATTTCTTATTTTGAGTTCATTTGTAGTAGCATTTGGTTTGTTGGATTTATGGAGCAAGCCAACCTTTATGTACAATGTTCTCATGCATGGTGTATTTGGGGTTTTCAAAAAAATTATTGGATTTTACTTGCATATTTTTCACACCTTACATTTTTTAGGATCATTTGGGATCCTGGAATCAATTGTACTAGCACTCATGCTGAGTAAATTTTTGGATGGTGGAGCTATTCTTTGGGATCCTTCTCAAAGTTTAGTTGGGGTTTTCAGAGATATAGTTGAGCACATCAAAGTTGCAGTCATGATCTTTCATGTGTTGAGACGCTTGGAAGTATTGATATGGAGGGTGGATGGATAGTTGTTGTCTTCTTGTTGATGGATTGATGGAGATGTTTCCCATGTCAGTTAGTTTCTGGGATATATGCATTGGTGCATGTGTATGTTCACTTCCCTTCACTATATGATGAAGACCCATGATGAGATGCAGTTGTGAAAGTTGGTGGTGATTTGATTTTTTATCAAGTCATTACTCTGAGGCAATACTTCATGAGCATGATTGGGATGGATTTGCTTGAATTCAATCTAAATTGATTAGGAGGGGAGGACTGCCATGTTCCTAATTTTTGCTAAGTCTAAATTGGTGAAAATCACCTAGGAAAAATAAATAAAAATTAATAAGTTGGGTCTAAGTTGAAGAATATTCCTAAATTCAAGTGGCATGAGGGAAAAAATAATATTTGGGAATATTTGAGGAATATTGGAGAAATTACTTGGCCAATTAAATCATTATTCACTTGTCAAAAAATTAATATTTATTGGTGTAAGTGGTTATTGAATAAATTGAGCAATTAATGGCCTAATTGTGCAATAAATGGGTCAAAGTGCACCCAAGGAGTTGGTAGGATAAGATAAGGATATGGACAAACTTGGAAAAACAAAATGTGGACAAACTTGGTTGGAAAATTGAATAAGTGGTAAAATATTAAATATTTCCAACTAGTAAATTGGTTGGGTTCCTTAAAAAGTGGAAATGTGGTATTAGGAAAATTACACCACTTCTGGAGCATTTTTGGCCACCACTTGGTGGATTGGTACCTTATCTAGATATCCACAAGAGGAAATTCGAAATGGACCCTCCTAGTCAAATTTATTTAAGAATAATGGCCCATATCATGTTCACGCTGGCCCAATTAAAAAGGAAAAATGGTCAACTTGGTAAAAGGAAATTATGGAGGTGATTCTGAGCTTTTTAATGTTCAAAATGATAGGGAAAATAGTGGTTTGATATAAAGAGGTTGAAATTGGCTCAATATATATAGGATGACACAAGGAAGAAGACATGTTTTGGGAATTTTTGATGTATTGATTGCTTTGTAGTGGAAATCTTTGCTTTCTAGTCTTGGGTGATGCTCCCCTTGACATCAGTTGGGTGATGTACCCACTCTTTACTTCTAAGTAACTAGTTGGATTCATCCAGATAGTGAAGTGGAGAGTGACATCCAATTACTCTCACTATTCTTCATCTACTACTGCTACTTCCTGTTCCAGTACCGATGCTGGAGTAGTTTTTTCTACTGTACATACATGTTCTAGTGTCTCCTTCTAGCAGTGGATGATCAATCTCTTGAGTTGTTGCACCCCTATGTATTCAAACATCTATTCCACACAAAAACATGTGTTCCTGGTGCTAGAGTTATACACTCTTTGTTATGCAAGTGATTATAGTGGAGCTTTAGTAAACTATGGTGCCAATTCATTGAGCAGAGGGATTCTATGGTCCATTTCTATATTCTATTCTTCTCTCTCTCTCATTATATGTTGTTATTATTGCATCCATAATATCCACTCTATTTGAATTGGTCCATTCTGTCCAAAGAATAATAATAAAGCTTCAATTCCACATATACTATCTCTCTCTTCTGTCTACTATATGTCTCGCTCTGCAAATATTGACAAATCTTCAATTTCATGCATATTTGACTGACTGTTGCACCCCTAATTGACAAATCAATGTGTCCATTAGTTAGCAAACAAAAAATAAATCCCACATATGTTCTCATATCCTCATTTGGTCAAGTTTGTACACCATTTGGAGTCATTTGGAAATTACCCTTCATTTGGTTCTACATTTGCACCTTTCCAAATCTTCCATTCTATGAGTTCTCGAGATTGTTGGTGGAAACCCATTGAACACTAGGAGCATAGGAGGTTCCACACAAGTCCAGGGGAAAGTAACTTTCATCAATTTGTTTTTCCAATGGAGGCTTCCTAGGTGTGATGCACTCCCGAAAGTGTCGATGGTCAATGTGCTAGTCAATCCATTCCTAGCTCCCATAAAATATCATTCTAGTTAGAACCTTTTCATAAATTTATGAGTTCTAAACCCATTACTATCACCTACCCAAATTTTGAGAATATTTAATTTATTTGCAGAACACTTTATGTTAAATTATAATTACAAAGTTTTGTAATTATGACCAAGTTTGGTCAAGAATGATTGTAATTACTGATTATTATTATTTAATAAATTAAAATAGGAGACAAACACCCAAGAGAACTGTTAAATGAGTGTTCACTGACCCACTAGGAGGAATGGAAGCTGTTAGAAGGCATGGGACAGATGGAAGTATTTGCACTCCACCACTAGCTATTGGTTATGGGACAACTACCCCTAAATTTGTGGCATTATCCCCCAGGTGGGTGGAAGAGAGCAGGAAGCTCATTAATGACCAGTTAACCACTAAAAGGCTTGGGCAGCCTAGATAAGGCAATTCAAATTGAGCAGGAAGCTCCTATAATATTTTCTGCAGAAATATTCCTCAAGTGTATCAGGTGATCACTGAGAGATTCGAATAGGGAGGCTATGTGAGAGTGCATTGTAAATCTGCTAATTATTCTGAGAAGAAAACCAAAGGTGTTGGTGCAGGTCTCTTTGACTGCTAAAGTATTTATGATTGGATGATATACATTTCTACTGCAATTTGATAAACCTAAGCTTCTACAGGTTCTTCCTCCTGGTGGTTCAGTGAACAGGCTCGGGGGTCCTAAGGCAAGTAACTTGGCTGTCTTCAGGAATAGGTTGAGTGGAACAGGCTCCCTCGGTGATTTGTTTCTCCTAAGAAATTATCAGGTTCTACATTTTTGTTGATTTCAGTCAATTAAGTTTTGCATGTATCAGTAAGTAGTACAGTTGAAAGAATACAGAATAAGTTGTTTAATTTCCTGACTTAAAGTATGTTTCTGAATGAAAATGATTTATTAGATGAAATGATTGATTCGAAAACCTTCTATATATTTTTCCCCATGATGTTCTTGCATCGTACTCTAGTATAGAGAAGTAGAATTAATAGAGATAAAGGATAGACAAATGCCATTTGAATAATCAGATAAACAATGTAGTATTTCTTTTTAAATTTTGCCATTTCAATTTTATGTCAAAAACTCTTTAAATAGTACAGGATATTATAAACAGATGCATAACATTTCCTCTACTTCATTATAAAAGAAAAACACATTTTATTTCTACACAGTGATATATTTTCCAAATCAACTCCATCTATTTTTCGGATAGTAATACTATGCATTCCATTATTGTAAATTCAATGGTTATAAACATTTTAGATTTTAGAATTATAGCAGTTGCAATCTTTCACTATACACAGTTGTTCTTTACAAAGAAGTAAGTAAACACTTATTATTTTCCTTACTAATTATCACATTTTCTTTTAGTACACAGATCAATATATTTCATATCAACCAATCATGGCAACGTCAGATAAGTTATAGCAGACTTGGATTCCAAACCCTAAGAAACATATTATTTAACCTTACTACTTATCATCACTGAACATAAGACACGATTTTAGTATCATTACCTATCAAGTATTTTGTAAACCTTTCTAAAACTTTAGCAGTGTCGAACTCTACAGGGTGGGGTTTCGTTTATTTGAAGCAAGATCGAAACCAATCGCTTATAGCCATTTTTAACATATATCAGATCAAGTTTTACCACTACCTTTTAAACTTAAAACTCAAAAGCGAAACGAAGTAATGGGTCTACCTACCACGAGACTTGAAAACCTACTACTCTCGACCAGATACCTTTTTGTTTTTTTGAATCATTTCATTAGACATACAAACGATTTCTTAAAACAATTATTTAATAAAGATTATAACATTTCAATACAAATCAAACCATTAGTACAGAAGCAAGTGAACCCTTGATTTAAAAGACATGTTCAGTAGCATAGTCAAAATCACGACAGAGTTACATTGAAGTTCTTTCAAATTTTTCCAAAACATATAGGGTCTTTTCCCTTAAACAACCAACGGCGTAAAAACCAGTTCAATATCATTTTCAATGTTACAGCAAAACATTATTGAGCTGAGCAATAGATAAAAAGACTGAGGATTATACTCTTTGTAGTATGGTATCAAAATAAAACATTAAACTCGGCCATTACTCCGAACCGGGTCGTATTTATTTTCCAACTCTCGTCACACTGTAATCATCAGCAAAACCATACCAAAGGCACCTACGAGGTTTCAAGAACCACCGAGGCTTACCAGGAGGGAGTTGCAGCATCCGCATGCCGAGTGCTTGTTCATAGAAAACCCTCCATCGAGGTATCACCTGCCAGTTACATTTAAAAGGGTTAAAACAAAGGAAATACAAGTATCATTTCAACTTACAACACTACTGCCTTTATCATTGAAAAAATTACCCTAGCAATGAATCTCCTCGAGCTTAACACCTCACACCATCAAGACGACGAAGTCTTAGCACTTGCAGCAAATACGAGTTCAAATTCAAAGAACAAATCTTATGACAGGAAGAATCAAACTCTAATTTGAATTTCACTCTTTTACACTGACAAAAAAACCTCTCTACTCTTTCAATGGTTGAGTCGTGGCTCACAGGTCTATGGATCGAAACCGAGGAAGGAGTCCTCCTATCCTTCTAACCCCAAACCCTACATTGCAGTGATGTTGTCGACCTTTCTACTTCACCTCTAACACTCGAAATGAATACCCAAAAACAACTCAGTGTGACTTACCAATGAAAGACTAGGGTTTCTCCCAAACCCTAGATCTTGAAAAGATCAACGGTGGATCAGCTGCCAAATGGGTACATTGAGATTTGAAAGATGAGTGCAATCAATACTACATTGATTACTGCATCTACCAAGATGCCAAATCAACAGATCGAGGGCTGGTGGATAGCACAGCTCAGCATATTTTAGTGCAGTGTTGAGAACTCAGTCATGTGAAGACCATCCACCTCAGCCTCCACTTCACTTAACAGTTCAACGACATTAATGCTGAGACCAGAAATCGATAGATGGGAAGCATGCCAAGTACCGAGTTTTAATTACCCGGTCAACATCTTAAACCTTGTTTTGTTAGATTCATAGTTTACATTTTGTATAGTTCCGAAGGTTTATTTTAGGCTTCATGATATAATAATATATGCCAATGTATGTGCGCAATTGCATAGTCATTTTAGAATTTATATAGTTCATTTCTATAGTTTATGTATAGTTATATAGGGTAAGCTTATATGCACATTTGTTAACCATGTATTGCCAAGTCAAAGTGATAAATGTAAGACTTTAGGTATAGTGTAAGTAGTGTTGTTACACACTATAATGCTAAGTTCATAGCATAAGTGCTATAATTACTATATATTTCATATATTAACCATGTAATGTTAATCAAATGATAAATATGAGACTTTAGGATAGTCTAAGTTCTATTGATGCAAAATTAAAATGATAGTTCATTTTTGAAATAGTATAAACACTATTTCCACAAGATTCTAAATAGAGTTACAATTGGACGTTGGTACCATCGTTTTGATATTAATGACAATAGTCTTTTTAAGATGATTTTTCATAGATAATAATCATAGCAATGGCGACATGATTCTAGTAACATTGAAGAGTTTGTAAACCAACACGTAATCTAGAATTGGAACCAAATCATCCTTACCTCCGGTAACTTGTTTTGCAGAAAAGTACTTAGTATATTTTCATATTACATTGACGAGGAACTGAAAGACACAGGAACTCTTAGCTCTTGTTTATCGTAGAATTTCTTACCTGCGTTCTGCACATGGAAACATGATTCAAATGCCTTAGCTAAATGTATCTAAGTAAACCCCAGGGTACCTCATAGGAACCTTTTGTCATCATTCAAAACAAACTATCAGCACATCACCAAGAAAATTATAAAAATACGAAACTTTCTACAGCATGTAATTGCATTTACAATATAAGCAGATCTGAAGATTGTATTCGTGTGTTATGATCTTGAAAATATCTTTCGATAAAGAGATTAACATCCGTGTAAGTCAACAATAGCAAATACAACCACATAATTTTTATTTATGAGAAATTCGACGTGTCATCTTATTATTTATCTTAGTCAAGAGATTTAACTATTGTTTTTATATGTTCCACATTAACAAATTCATTAATTCTTGCTATTTAAATTTTTTTAAATTTTTTGGTATTTTACGGGATGTTACATGTGGTATCAGAGGTCACGTTCGAACTCTCGGCCTGAAAAGGTCCAAAGAACACGCAACAGAAGATTTTATTACAACATAAATCTTACTAATTAAACTTTAAAAACTATTTGTGTTATACAGAAATTGTTTTTAAGCTACAGGTATGGAAGGATCAGCTAAACATATGGAGGACAGATTTCGACCCAACAGTCATAGTACAGGACAACATTATGAAGAAGAAGTCCATAACGAATTGAATGAAAATTCATCCGAATTGTTGCGTGCATTTCAAGAGTTAAAAGTAGAAATCAGGTCTGTAAAACAGGACAATGAGAGAATTCTGAAAGCACAAGAAGAACTTAACCAAGTACTGTTCGAGCAGTTCCCAACTGATGAACATTATAGAGGGATTGAAAATACCTCTAAAATTGAATACTTACTGCATCAAAACAAGAGTAAGAAAGTGAAAACTGATGATGTGAATAGTAGTTCAACATCATCAGAAGCTGCCAATGAAAGACGTAAAAAGAAACATAATTATTCAAGTGATAGCAGCGAAGGAGATTACAAGCCCAAAAGAAATGGTCACAAATAGTATGAAAAAATTTCTGGGGAGTTCAAGAAAATCAAACCTCCAACCTTCAATGGTGAAACTGAAAAAGGAGAGACAGCAGAAACATGGCTGTCGAGCATGAAGAAGTACTTCCAAATTTATGATTATTCAGAATCATTGAAGGCAAAGATGGCAATATACAACTTGATTGGTAAGGCAAATATTTGGTGGCAGGACATCAAAAGAGTGAAGGGCATCAAAGACAAGGATGTGAATTGGAGCACTTTTAAAAGATACTTTAAGAAGAAGTTATTATCTAAACAATACTATGAAGAAAAATCCAAGGAATTCTATGATTTAAAGCTGGGAACTATGAATATGAAAGAGATGAACAGTAAATTTATAAATTTGCTGAGCTATGTACCATACCTCGTGAAAGAAAAACCAAAGATTCAAAGATACCTGAGTTGTTTACCTTTCAACATCAAGGACATAATAGAGTATGACAATTCGAAGACCTTAGAAGAGGCCATGAGGAAAGCAACTTTTTGTTATGACACTAATCGGAAGAGAGAAGGGATATCTAGCTGGAGAAATCATAAACCCAACAACTTTGAGCTGAAAAAGAAAAATTCCAGGTTTAATGGAAATTCTGGTTTCCAAAAGAAGAACTTTCCGAATCGAAATTTTCAAGGAAATAATCCCAGAAATAATCAGCAGCAGAATTTTACAGCTCCTAGAAATACTCCCAATGCTACCAGGACAAATGACCAAAAGGCACCTATCAAATGTTTTGAGTGTGAAGGTCCTCATTATGCTTTAGAATGCCCCAAGAGGAAGCAAACAACTAACAATATTCATTCCATACAGACTAAACCTACTGTGGGAGACTTGGAAAGGGAGATGCCCAGAATTAATGCAGCTCTAGACAACAGGCAAGCAAATCATCAAGTCTCTATGGTAGAGATTGAAGGTATGCTACAAACCATCCAGTTTCTATTCTGATTGATCCAAGTGCTAGCCTTAGTTATATATCACCAGATATTGTAGAAAGTTTTAATTTGAAAATAGAAAAATTCAATAAATCCTGGTTAGTTAGACTAGCAACAGGAACAAAAAGGAAAGTATCTAATTTTATTGAAAGTTGTGCTTTATCTATGAATTAGTTAAAGACACAAACCAAGTTGAATGTTTTACCTTTAGGATCCTATGACATCTTGATTGGAATGGATTGGTTAGAAGCCCATCATGTTATTCTGAATTGTTATGAGAAAATTTTAACTTGTTTAAATGATGAAGGAGAAACGATAGAAGTAAAAGGTATTCCAAGAAGGACATCACTTAGACAGATTCCAGCTATGCAAGTAAAGAGAGCAGTTACAAAAGGATGTCAAATGTTTGCAATAAATGTAGTGAATAATGAGTTAATTACTAAAGAGGACAAACTAAAACTAAAAGATATACATGTCCTAAAAGATTTCCAAGATGTTTTTCCTGGAGAGATTCCAAGATTACCTCCTAAGAGAGACCTAGATTTTACCATCGAGTTAATACCAGGTGCAGTACCGAATTCTAAGGCTCCATATAGGATGAATATACTGAAATTAAATGAGTTGAAATCACAGTTGAAGGAACTGATTGATAAAAACTATATAAGACCCAGCGTGTCTCCTTGGGGTGCACCTGTTATATTTGTTAAAAAGAAAGATGGCACTCTAAGGATTTGTATAGATTATCACCAACTGAATAAGATGACAATCAAGAATCAATATCTGTTGCCCCGCATAGACGATCTATTTGATCAGCTGCATGGAGCAACGATATTTTCAAAGATTGATTTAAGGTCAGGATATCATCAAGTTCGTGTGAAGGATGAGGATATTTATAAAACAACTTTTAGAACTCGATATGGACATTATGAGTTCATAGTCATGCCATTTGGATTGACTAATGCCCCTACTGTATTTATGTGTTAATGAACAATATTTTGCACAAATACTTGGATAAGTTTTCTATTGTGTTCATAGACGACATTCTAGTGTATTCTAAAAGTAAAGAAGAACATGACAAACATCTGCGTATTATCTTACAAGTTCTGAGAGATCATCAGTTATATGCTAAGTTTAGTAAATGTGACTTTCACAAGGATAAGATTCAGTATTTAGGACACATAATTTCTAAGGAAGAAATCTCAATTGACCTTGGTAAGACAAAAGCCATTAATGAATGGCCGGTTCCTATGGATGTGTCGGATGTACGATCATTTATGGGTATTACTGGATATTATAGAAAATTCATAGAAGGTTTTTCAAAAATTGCCAACCCCATAACCTCCTTACAGAAGAAGGGGAAGAAGTTTACATGGGATCAGAAAAGTTCAGACAGTTTTAAGAAGTTAAAAGACTTACTGACTACATCACCTATTCTGAGGATTGCAGATCCTAATAAGGATTTTATAGTATGCACTGATGCATGTAATGACGGACTCGGTGGAGTCCTAACACAAGCGGGACATGCTGTTGCATACGAGTATAGAAAGCTGAAAATACATGAGAAGAATTACTCTACTTATGATTTGGAGTTACTAGCAGTGATTCACGCTTTAAAAATGTGGCGACACCATCTTATTGGCAGAAAATTTACCTTGTTGACAGATAACATGGGGCTGAAGCATTTATTAGATCAGACAAATTTGAACGCTAGACAAGCTAGATGGTTAACTTTTCTAAGTGAATATGATTTTGAAATTCAGCACATAAAAGGTAAAGAGAATAAGGTTGTTGATGCTTTAAGTCGTAATGCAAGGATAAATTTTATTTCAGCCATTAGTACATACTCAACAGATTTATAAAATCAGATCTTTGAAGGGATTGAAACTGATGAAGAATACAGAAAATTACAAGAAAAGACAGCAGATAGCAATTCTGAAAATTCTATGGCAGATTACAGTTTAAAGGAAAATGGACTGTTGTTGTACAAAAATAGATTGTATGTACCCGACTTACCAAAAGTAAAAATTCTGATTTTAGATGAGATGCACAAAAGTCATTATTCTGGTCATCCAGGTTATCAAAAAACCATCACTATGTTACGGAAAGAATACTATTGGCCCAGAATGAAAGATGAAGTAGCATAATATATAGCTAAGTGTTTAGACTGTCAAAAAGTGAAGATTGAACATTAGCATCCAGCAGGACTGTTACAGCCACTACCTATACCTAGCTGGAAATGGGAAATCATAAGTATAGATTTTATTATCGGGTTACCAAAGAATCAGAAACAGAATAATTCCATCATGGTGGTAGTGGATAAACTCAACAAGGCAACACATTTTATACCTGTCAAGACTACTCATAAGGCTCTTGACATTGCAGAAATATTTATGAAACAAATTTTTCGATTACATGGGATACCATTTGAAAGTGATAGTTTCAAACCGTGATTTTAAGTTTACTGGAAACTATTGGAGGTCTTTGTTTAAAGGGTTGAATACAACCTTAAACTTCAGCACAACATTTCATCCACAGATGGATGGACAGACAGAAATAGTGAATCAGGTATTGAAAGACATGCTAAGAATGTATGTTAAGGATCAGCCTGGTAAGTGGGAGGACTACTTGCATTTAGCATAATTTGCACATAATAACCATTATCATGCATTAGCTAGGCTTAGCCCTTTTGAAATTATTTATGGTAGGAAATGTAATAGACCTGTTTCTTGGAATGATCCAGTAAATAAAGTTATTTTAGGACCTGAATTGTTGCAGGAATTAGAACTAATTGTTAAACAGGTACAAAGAAATCTTAAAGTTGCCCAAGATAGGCAAAAGAGTCAAGCAGATCTTAGAAGAACTCATAAAGAGTTCCAGGTTGGTGAACATGTTTTTCTTAAGGTAAGATCGAAAAAGAGTTCATTCAAATTAGGAAGCTACACCAAGTTGGCACCCAGGTATTGTGGTCCTTTTGAAATTTTGTCAAGGGTTGGACCCATGGCATACTAACTGGCTTTGCCACCAAATCTAAAGATACATAATGTTTTTCATATATAATTTTTAAAGCAGTATGTACACGATGCTACTCGTGTTATAAATTGGAATGATGTACAGGTGGGACAAGACGACGATTTTCAGGTGGAACCGGACTATATCCTGGAAAGGAGGGAAACTCTACTCCGGAATCAAACCATTGGGCAGGTAAAGGTGCAATGGAAGCACCTTAGCCCAGAAGAGGCAACCTGGGAGTTGGAGAGTAGTATGTGGGCAGTTTACACAACTATGTTTCAGGAACACTCAGAGAGTGATTAAACAACATCAAGGATGATGTTGAGACTTAAGGGGGGGCGTATGTCACGTACCCAAATTTTGAGAATATTTATTTTATTTGTAGAACACTTTATGTTAAATTATAATTACAAAGTTTTGTAATTATGACCAAGTTTGGTCAAGAATGATTGTAATTATTGATTACTATTATTTAATAAATTAAAATAGGAGACAAACACCCAAGGGAACTGTTAAATGAGTGTTCACTGACCCACTAAGAGGAATGGAAGCTGTTAGAAGGCATGGGACATATGAAAGTATTTGCACTCCACCACTAACTGTTGGTTATGGGACAACTACCACTAAATTTGTGGCATTATCCCCCAGGTGGGTGGAAGAGAGAAGGCAGCTCATTAATGACCAGTTAACCACTAAAAGGCCTGGGCAGCCTAGATAAGGCAATTCGAATTGAGCAGGCAGATCCTACAATATTTTCTGCAAAAATATTCCTCAAGTGTATCAGGTGATCACTGAGAGATTCGAATAGGGAGGCTATGTGAGAGTGCATTGTAAATATGCTAGTTATTATGAGAAGAAAACCAGAGGTGCTGGTGCAGGTCTCTTTGACTGCTAAAGTCTTTATGACTGGATGATATACATTTCTACTGCAATTTGATAAACCTAAGCTTCTACAGGTTCTTCCTCCTGGTGGTTCAGTGAACAGGCTCGGGGGTCCTAAGGCAAGTAACTTGGTTGTCTTTAGGAATAGGTTGGGTGGAATAGGCTCCTTGGGTGATTTGTTTCTCCTAAGAAATTATCAGGTTCTACATTTCTGTTGATTTCAGTCAATTAAGTTTTGCATTTATCAGTAAGTAGTACAGTTGAAAGAATACATAATAAGTTGTTTAATTTCCTGACTTAAAGTATGTTTCTGAATGAAAATGATTGATTCGAAAACCTTCTCTATATTTTTCCCCATGTTGTTCTTGCATCGTACTCTAGTATAGAGAAGTAGAATTAATAGAGATGAAGGATAGGCAGAATGCCATTTGAATGATCAGATAAACAATGTAGTATTTCTTTTTAAAATTTGCCATTTCAATTTTATGTCAGAAACTCTTTAAATAGTACAGGATATTATAAACAGATGCATAGCATTTCCTCTACTTCAGTATAAAAGAAAAACACATTTTATCTCTGCATAGTTATATATTTTCCAAATCAACTCTGTCTATTTTTCGGATAGTAATACTATGCATTCCATTATTGTAAATTCAATGGTTATAAACATTTTATATTTTAGAATTATAGCAGCTGCAATCTTTCACTATACAGAGTTGTTCTTTACAAAGAAGTAAGTAAACACTTATTATTTTCCTTACTAATTATCACATCTTCTTTTAGTACACAGATAAATAACTTTCATATCAACCAATCATGGCAACGCCAGATAAGTTATAGCAGACTTGGTTTCCAAACCCTAAGCAACATATTATTTAACCTTACTACTTATCATCACTGAACAAAAGACACGATTTTAGTATCATTACCTATCAAGTAGTTTGTAAACCTTTCTAAAAATTTAGTAGTGTCAAACTCTATAGGGTAGGGTTTCGTTTATTTGAAGCAAGATTGAAACCAGTGGCTTGTAGCCATTTTTAACATATATTAGATCAATTTTTACCACTACCTTTTAAACTTAAACTCAAAAGCGAAACGAAGTACTGGGTCTATCCACCATCATACTTGAAAACCTACTACTCTCGACCAGAGACCTTTTTGTTGTTTTAAATCATTTCATTAGACATACAAACGATTTCTTAAAACAATTATTTAATCAAGATTATAACATTTCAATACAAATCAAACCATTAGTACAAAAGCAAGTAATGTTCAGTAGCATAGTCAAAATCACGACAGAGTTACATTGAAGTTATATCAAAGTTTTCCAAAACATATAGGGTCTTTTCCCTTAAACAACCAACGACGTAAAAACCGGTTTGATATCATTTTCAATGCTACAAAAAAACATTACTGAGCCAAGCAATAGATAAAAAGACTGAGGATTATCCTCTCTGCAGTATGGTATCAAAATAAAACATTAAACTCAGCCATTACTCCGAACAGGGTTGTATTTATTTTCCAACTCTCGTCATACTGTAATCATCAGCAAAACCATACCAAAGGAACTTACTAGGTTTCAAGAACCACTGAGGCTTACCAGGAGGGAGTTGCAGCATCCGCATGCGGAGTGCTTGTTCATAGAAAAACCTCCATCGAGGTATCACCTGCCAGTTACATTTAAAAGGGTTAAAAAAAAGGAAATACAAGTATCATTTCAAATTACAACACTATTGCCTTTATCATTGAAAAAATTACCCTGGCAACGATGCTCCTGGAGCTTAACACCTCACACCATTAAGATGATGAAGTCTTAGCACTTGCAACAAATACGAGTTCGAATTCAAAGAACAAATCTTATGACAGGAAGAATCAAACTCCAATTCGAATGTCACTCTTTTACACTGAAAAAAAAACCTCACTACTCTTTCAATGGCTGAGTCATGGCTCCTTGTCACTAGGATTATAAGCCTGTAACATTTAAAACTTCACTCACAGGTCTATGGATCGAAACCAAGGAAGGAGTCCTCCTATCTTTCTAACCCCACACCCTACATTGTAGTGACACTGTCGGCCTTTCTACTTCACCTCTAACACTCGAAATGAAGACCCAAAAACAACTAAGTGTGACTTACCAATGAAAGACTAGGGTTTCTCCCAAACCCTAGATCTTGAAAAGATCAATGGTGGATCAGCTACCAAATGGGTACGTTGAGATTCGAAAGATCAGTGCAATCAATACTACATTGATTACTGCATCTACCAAGATGCCAAATCAGTAGACCGAGGGCTGGGTGATAGCATAGCTCAGCATATTTTAGTGCAGTGTTGAGAACTCAGTCACGTGAAGACCATCCACCTCAACCTCCACTTCACTTAGCAGTTGAACGACATTAATGCTGAGACTAGAAATTGATAGATGGGAAGCATGCCAAGTACCGAGTTTTAATTACCTTGTCATCATCTTAAACCTTGTTTTGTTAGATTCATAGTTTACATTTTGTATAGTTTCGAAGGTTTATTATAGGCTTCATGATATAATAATATATGCCAATGTATGTGCGCAATTGCATAGTCATTTTAGAATTTATATAGTTCATTTCTATAGTTTATGTATAGTTATATAGGGTAAGCTTATATGCACATTTGTTAACCATGTATTGCCAAGTCAAAGTGATAAATGTAAGACTTTAGGTATAGTGTAAGTAGTGTTGTTACACACTATAATGCTAAGTTCATAGCATAAGTGCTATAATTACTATATATTTCACATATTAAATATGTAATGTTAATCAAATGATAAATATGAGACTTTAGGATAGTCTAAGTTCTGTTGATGCAAAATTGAAATGATAGTTCATTTTTGAAATAGTATAAACACTATTTCCACAAGATTCTAAATAGAGTTACAATTGGACGTTGGTACCATCGTTTTGATATTAATGACAATAGTCTTTTTAAGATGATTTTTCATAGATAATGATCATAGCAATGACAACATGATTCTTGTAACAATGAAGAGTTTGTAAACCAGCACGTAATCTATAATTGGAACCAAATCATCCTTACCTCCGGTAACTTGTTTTGCAGGGAAGTACTTAGTATATTTTCATATTACATTAATGATGAACTGAAAGACACAGGAACTCTTAACTCTTGTTTATCATAGAATTTATTACCTGCATTCTGCACATGGAAACAGGATTCAAAAGCCTTAGCTAAACGTAGCTAATCAAACCCTAGGGTACCACGTAGGAACCCTTCGTCATCATTCAAAACAAACTGTCAGCACATCACCAAGAAAATTATAAAAATATAAACCTTTCTACAGCATGTAATTGCATTTAGAATTTAAGCAGATGTGAAGATTGTATTTATGTGTTATGATCTTGAAAATATCTTGCGATAAAGTGATTAACATCCATGTAAGTCAGCAATAGCAAATACAACCACATCATTTTTATTTATGAGAAATTCGATGTGTCATCTTATTAATTATCTTAGTCAAGATATTTAACTATTGTTTTTATATGTTCCGCATTAAAAAATTCATTAATGATTGCTATTTAAATTTTTCGGTATTTTACGAGATGTTACAATTACATTGTGTCCAGAACATCATTTCTAGTCCAAAACACTTTTTTTTCATCCAAAAAGGTTTCCGAATGAGAAAGTTATGACCATTTTACCGAGCCAAAGCGTTTCCAGTCAATATAGTTACGACCTTGCCTTAGTTTTTATTGTTCAAAGGATTCCATTCACGGACCTTGAAGTCTATCTAAAGGTCCCTAGAGTCAATTGAGATGTGTCAGGACCCATCCCCTATTTAATATCTACAAATAGACAAGAATTGGTTACATTAGAAATTGTTTGGAAGAAGATTAGCTCTTGGTGCCAAATTTGAGCTAGTTAAAGTGTTGTTTGAAGGTTGCAAGCAAACTGTTTGGAAAAAGTCCTGAACCATATCTGCAAAATCAGTTTGTGGATTTTGATTTCAGATTAGAGATATTGCAACAACAATCAAATCTTAGCCACTTTTGTTGAGTTTTGATTTGGTG
Source organism: Larix kaempferi (assembly GCA_027924585.1). Classification (NCBI taxonomy): domain Eukaryota; kingdom Viridiplantae; phylum Streptophyta; class Pinopsida; order Pinales; family Pinaceae; genus Larix; species Larix kaempferi. The sequence continues at coordinate 931,447 of BSBM01000087.1, forward strand.
TGCCCGGATTCCGATTTGCATACATTACACTGAAAGAGGGTTGCAGAAAGGTTTCCCTCTCTCTCCTCTCATGTTCCTTTTAGTGGCCGAAGGGCCGAGTAGGGCAATTGATGGTGCTAGTATCTACGGGAAATTTCATGGAATTATAGTCATTTCATCCCTAAATATAACACATCTTTTTGTGGACGATATCTTAATTTTCTGTAATGGTTCTATCAGAGAAGCAGATCAATTGCATGATATATTGAACTTGTTTAGCATAGTCACAAGTATGCTCATAAATGAGAGGGAATCCTCGCTATCCCTTTCGAATTTGGAAGAGGAGGAAACCCAACTCTAATATAATATTTTTCTTTTCTAGCTGAAACCTTTTGAAGTGGGTTTGAAATACTTGGGGTTCACTTTAAAACCAAATTGTTACACTAAAGAAGATTGGGCCTAGCTTATTGCAAATATTGACAAGAGACTGAAAATTTGGAGCATCAGATGGATTTATCGATCCAGTATATTGGTATTGGTGAAGTCTATCTTGGAAGCCATACTAGTTTATTGGATGGTGTTGGATTCGATTCCCATGGGCACATTGGAAAAATTTAGGAAATTGTGTTTTAGATTTATTTAGGCAGGATCTTCATACAAATTTACTCTCCCTTGGATCATGAAAAGATTTCCCTTAAAAAGATGTTGGGAGGGTGGGGGTTAAAGAACATCTTCTTGTTTTCTAAATATCTTGGGTCTAAATATGTGTGGTGGTTGGTGTCTAAGGATAAAATCTGGTCAAATGTACTTTATCACAAATATATCAACCTAGAATCTATTGAGGATTGGATCAAGAACCCACTCAAGAAAAGGGATAATTCCTCTAATATTTGCAAATCTATTGTGAACACATTTCCACTGGTTGTAGAAGGTCTTGTGTAGTGCATTGGAAATTGAATTGGGGCTAACCCATGGGTGGGATGTCAAAATAATCATCTTCTCCCTTGAGATGTCCTCGAAAGTATCCACCTTCAAGTTTTCTTTTATTTTCTTAGTCAAGTTGCAGATCCTCTTCAATCTTCTCTGTGGAGACAAGGGTGGTGGAATGATTTGCAGATGGGGTTGGAGGGGAACCATATGGAGGCATGGTCTCTCTCTACCAAGGATTTGGTGTCCCACATGTATGTTTAACTAATCAGGATGATGAATTGGTTTGGTTTCATGCCCCAGATGGGTCATATATGTTGAATTTGGTTGTCAATGATGTCAAAGGAGTTCAGTAATGACAAAGAAATAAAGACAAAGGATATGATTATATGAAATATATGGTGATGTGGCATGGTAATGAAGATCAAAATCCACCTAATGGTGCTCTAGTACCTTCATGATGTCATTATTACAATTTGACTTAGTTATATAGAGATTTGTCAGTTTGGAGAAATTCAAGAAATTGACTAAGTGTTGAAAAATTGGTCCAAGCGGCCTTAGGAAAATGCCCGCCATACCTCATAGGAGAATGATAAAAAGTATCTAAAAGCACCAAGAAGTATCTTTTTGACATGTCTACCTGACCATGGTATTACTTTTTCTTGAGAGTGTCTAAGGAGGAAGTTATAGGTTTGTCAAAACAGGGTTTTAGGCAGTTTGCACTAGTCTAGTAAAATGCCCACCTAGGTCAGAGGAAGATGAGTTCGAAGATGAAATCAGTTTGGTTGTGCCCGGTGAGATGTATTACATCATCTGGTATCATTGCTTAAGGATTTTTGTGAAATAAAAAATCCACCTTGGAGATTGCACAAATTGTCTACGTATAAAATTGTTGGTAAAAATGCCTAAGTGACCTCAGTAAAATGCTTGCCATTCTCTGTGGTTGACGTATTAAAATATTTTGAGGGTAGGAGTCTCTAGAATGTTGATTGGTGCATCGAAACATATAATTGGTTTTTCCAAAAAGTCTCTATAGGTGAAGATATTGATCTTCCAAAAGTGCCTCCTAGCTTGGTTTGCACTGCTCCAGAAAAATGCCCGCTGAGGAGAGAGAAAGAGGGTTGAAAGGATGAAATTGGTAGCTATGGAATCAACTTGTTGGCATCTATACACTGGATTTCTCATACTTCCAATTTGATGAAAATAAAAATCTCCTCATGTTAACCTAGGGTTTCATAATTTTGTCTAAATGTTAAATCAGTAGTTTAAAGGGCTATTTTCAAATGCCCAACATATGATGTGTGTGTGTCAATAAATTCAAAAAGTGTCATGAATTTGTTCCTTGTTGAAGTATTTATCCACTCATGGTTTCAATTTTCCATATGCAGGTCACATGCGTGAAAAATCAACCTCCCAAGTTGAAGAAAAACTTTGTTTACATAGAATATGAATATGCTCGAATTAAGCATATGTTAAAATTTTTTTTAATGCTCTCACAAGACAAGGATTTAATAAGAAGATTGCTCATTCTGTTAAATAGAACAATGATTAAATAAAGGTAACACCCATGGTTTTATTATTTAATTAATAAACAAGAAATTAATCCTTTTGAAGAGGTGCGAGTTTGAAAAGACACAAGTCCAGATTGAAGAGATACATCGTTTAAAAACTGAGATAGATAATATATAAAAAAGAATTTGAGATGGAATGAAGATGTCTCGATAGCCCATATTAAAGAAGAAGAAAGATCAGTCAGAGACCAAGGAAATGAAGAAACAAAATTGAAGGAAAGAAGTTCTGGAAATAAAAAAATAGAAAAGGGAGGCTGGCTGGTGTTAGGGGCAGATTGAAGTCTGCCAAGGAGGTTGTAGAACCTTCCAGTAGTAGCAAGAAAACAGGGGTGTTGTGGCATTCGTATTTGTTGATGCAAATATAAAACTGGGATGTTGGTGCATTCCATCTGTTGTAGCAGAATTGTTTTTTTGTAGAAATCAATTATTTAATGAGCTTGATTTTGTGGTTTGCCTTTTTTTGGTTTCCACGATAAAATATTTGTGTCCTTACTTGTTTCATCCATTTTTTATTTGTTTTTAATTCGAATTGTTTCAATAAAAGAAAAAGTAGGCAATACTGATTCACCCCCCCCCCCCCCCCCCCCGCAGTATTGCTGAATAAACCAACAATTGGTATCAAAGCAGGATCCTTCACTACAGCTTAATCACTGGAAGGAAGATCGTATTAAAACACTATGGATCAACAAGAAGGTTTAGCTGCTAATAGACCTCCATTATTCACAGGAGAGAATTATGCATATTGGAGTGTAAGAATGAGATGCCATCTAATGTCTCTTGGATGCAAAGTTTAGGATGTTGTTGAAAAGGGTTATAAAATACCATAAAGTCCACCTACAGAAAAGGATGAACAAGATAAATATGAAGTCAATGCAAAAGAATTGAATGCAATTTTGAATGGACTATCAAATTCAGTGTTTGTTAAAGTCATGCAATGTAAGACAACAAAAAATGCTTGGGATAAATTAAAAAATGTGTATGAAGGAGCTACCAAAGTCAAACAATATAAACTCCAAACATACAATGTACAGTTCAAAAGTTTAAAAATGAAAGAAGAAGAAATCATTGCAGAATATCTTCTAAGAGTAGATGAAATTGTCAATGCTATCATAGGTCTGGGAGGAGAAATACAGGAGAAAGAAGTTTATGAAAAGGTACTAATAACCCTACCAATGAAGTATGACTCAAAAGTATCTAATGTAGAAGATTGAGATGATTTAGAATTTCTTACAGTGGATGATTTACATGGGATCTTCATTGCCTATGAGATGAGAACAGAAAAAAAACAGACCATCAAGAAAGAGGCAGCATTTAAAGCCACAAAAGAGTCAAAGAAATCTAAAGAATTATCCAAAAACCACTCTGAGAACTCAGATGATGAAGAAGCTCTTTTCATCAAGAAACTTGAGAAAGGTACTGGCAAGTATGAAGGAAATCTACCCCTGAAGTTCTTTAATTGTGGAAGAGTTGGGCACTTTGCCTCAAAATGTCCCTATCCTAGACAAGATGATAGTGATGATAGAGAAATCGCTAAAAAATTCAAGAAGAAAAAAGCAACATACAAGACGAAGTTTAATGGGAAGGAGAAGATGTTTTACACTATGGAAGATAGTGAAGATGAATAAGAAGAAGATGAGGAAACATAAATTCTATTCATGGGAATAGAAAATCAAGCTCCAGGTGATGGATCAGATATGGAAGGAGAGGTGGACCTAAAATATGAACTCATAAGCGCTCTTGAAGAATTGAGAAAAAGTAAAAGGAAGATTAAATGTTTAAGAACACAACTAGCTGATTATGAAGAAGGAAAAAAGACAAGAGATAAGAAGTCAAGCCAAATCATTGTTGATCTAAAGATCCATCTCCAAGAAGCCAAGAAGATTCAAGAGAACCTGGAATTCCAGCTCAAAGAGAAAATGCAAGAATCTGAAAGACTTGAAGCATAAATTATTCATCTCAAGAGAAAAATCTATGAAAAATCTATTAAAAAAGGTTTGAGAAGAGCTCGAAGACTCTAGATGACATTCTAAATGTCCAAAGACCATCTAGTGACAAAACTGGGTTAGGATACAACAAAAAGAGTTATGCTGCTACATTATGAGCCCAATTAAAAAGGGAGATAGTCAGAAATCACTTACATAAGACAGATATGATGCCTAGGAGAGCAAGGACAAGCAAGTATCAACAAATCTTTTTGGGTCACTGCTACTCATGTAATAATTTTGGACACAAAGCCCTGAATTACAAAGTTGATGGAAATGTTCATTTCCATAAGAATAATACATTCAGTAACTATCCAAAAGAAAGAAAAGGAAACCATAACTCCTCTGCACCTCTACAAAGCTATGATATATAATGTTACAAATGCAATAACCATGGACACATAGCTAGATAATGTAAGTTGATGACACCTATAGAAAATAATACTCCAACAAGGTTTCAAGACGAAGAGAAGAGAAAGGTCTGGAAGAAAAAGGAAGTAGTAGAGAGGACAGAATCCATGATAGCCCTATGTGCGACAGAAAAGAAAAATATATGGCATGTTGATAGTGGATGTTCAAAACACATGACAGGAGACCCAAACAAGTTCATAAGTCTAAGAAGAGATCAAAATGGAAAAGTCACTTTTGGAGATAATATGTCTTCTAAGATAATTGGAAAGGGTACAGTGGCTATCAGAAATAAAATCCGAGCTGAAAATGTGTTTCTAGTAGAAGATTTAAAGCCTAATGTTCTCAGTATAAGTCAAACATGTGATCAAGTGAACATCTGCATATTTGATTCCGAGAAATGTGAAATAAGAAAGAAAAACTTAGGAAAACTTGTTGGGAATGCTATAAGGAATTCAAGCAATGTATACATCCTAGAAAATGAAGAAAAATGCTACATGAGTCAGATTGATGAAAGTTGGTTATGGCATAGAAGGATGGGACACTTAAACTTTGATAATATTATGAAGGTGAGTAAGATTGAAGCTGTAAGAGGCTTACCAAAAATTGTGAAGCCTCTAAATTCAATTTGTAAACATTGTCAACATGGGAAGCAGACTAAAGCTAGCTTCAAAGTCAAAGAACATACAACCTCACAGCCATTGGAAATAGTTCACACCGATCTTTGTGGACCAACAAGAACTAAAAGTTTTCAAGGAGAATATTATTTCATTTCGTTCATTGATGATTATACAAAATTGACTTGGGTAACATTCCTCAAAGAAAAATCAGAAGCATTTGAGAAGTTTAAATTTTTTAAAGCAATGGTTGAAAATGAGACAAATCTGAAAATCAAATGTTTAAGGTCAGACAATGGAGGAGAATTTACCCCAAATGAATTCAATGATTTTTGTGAAAACCATGGAATTAAAAGACAATTTTCAGCTCCAAGGACTCCTCAGCAAAATGGCATTGTGGCAAGAAAGAATAGGACAGTCCAAAAAGAAACCAAAACTATGCTTAATGAAGCAAAACTTTCAGATACATATTGGAGAGAAGCAGTATACACAGTTGTTTATATACTCAATAGAGGACAACTTAGAGTAAATAATGACAAAAATCCTTATGAACTATGGTATGGAATACCTGCCTCTGTCAAATATTTCAGAGTGTTTGGTAGTAAGTGCTACATAAAGAGGAATGAAGATGATCTTGGGAAATTTGATTCTAGAACCGATGAGGGAATATTTATAGGATATTCATCCACCAAGGAAGCATACAAATGTTACAATCAAAGACTACACAAGATCATAGAGAGAATATGTAAGAGTAGATGACATGAATCCAAGAAGAAATAACACTCAAGATGATGAGATAACAAATAATGATAAGGAAGAATAAAACTCACAAAGGAAAGAATATTTACAAGATGAAGAATATAATGAACAAGAAGAAAAAGAAGATGAGGTATCTCAAGAAAATGACAAAGAAGACTCTCGAAGATCTGATACAAAGGAAGCATCAAGAAGAATTCAAAGAGATCATCATGAAAGTCAAGTTATTGGTGACATAAGTACTGGAGTTAAAACAAGAAGAAGGTTAATATATGACCAAGAACAAGCACTACTTTCACTAGTAGAGCCTAAAACATTTGCAGAAGCTAGAAAAAGTGATGATTGGATCAAAGCTATGAATGAGGAGCTGGACCAAATAGAGAAGAAACAAACCTAGGAAATTGTACCAAGACCTAAAGACAAGAATGTTAATGGAACCAACTGGATTTTCAAGAACAAGTTAAATGAAGATGGTAATGTAATAAGAAACAAGGCCAGACTAGTATGCAAGAGATATGCCCAAGTGGAAGGTATTGAGTTTGAAGAAACATTTGCCCCTGTAGCAAGACTTGAAGCAATCAGGATGTTCTTAGCTTTTGCATGCTACAAAAACTTCAAAGTATATCAAATGGATGTTAAATATGCATTTCTGAATGAAAATCTTGAAGAAGAAGTCTATATTGAATAGCTTGAAGGTTTTTTCTTATCAGAAAATAGCGATTATGTTTGCAAACTAAAAAAGGCACTTTATGGTCTCAAACAAGCTCTAAGGGCATGGTTCTTAAGACTTGATAACTACTTGAAGCAACAGGGATACAGAAGAGGGGCCACTGACAGTAATCTCTACATAAAATTTGAAAATGAGAATATGATCATTGTTGTGGTCTATGTAGATGATATCATTGTGAAGAACCTACAATAATTAATTAATGCAAATACACGAGATATCAGAAATAATAGAACTCAAAATCACTTTTATATTGATCACAGGCCACTTCGAGGGGGCAACCTCCTTTGAGCAAGCTCAATACAATTAACTTCACGGTGGCTTCAATGACCTCAACACACACTTATATACTAAGTCTATGCCCAATACTATGAGTCAAAACCATGGGACATATAATACTACGGGACGGCTTACAAAGCATATGCGTCTAATACTATGGGTCAATACTATGGGGTAATATAAACTATGGATCAACAAATACTACGGGACGACTTACAAAGCATATGCATCCAACAACAATATACTAACATAGTAAAGAGAAGGGTTGACATGGGTTCCTAACATCACCTCTCCCTTAGAAAAAGCTTTTTCCTCAAAGCTTTGGTTGGGGAAATTGCTGCAAAATCTGAAGGAGTGGTTCCCCAGTAGCATCCTCGGGTTGCATTTCGGGCCACTGACGCCTTTGGAGTGTCAAGGAGGATTGCTTGGATGGTTGTAGACGAAGAAGAACCCAATCAATTGCATGGAAAGTGTGCTCGAAACGGTGCTGATCGGCTTGTTGTTTCAGTCGAATTTTGGCTATGTGAAGATTGTCCTGCAGAATGAGAAGAATCTGAGCGCGGTTTCAAAGAACCGAGTCAATTTCCTGAACTAGGGAGCTGCTAAGGGTGTATGGAAGAAGAATTGGAGGTGTTGGTCCATAGACTGCTTCATATGGTGTCTTTTGAGATGTGGTATTGTACCACCAGAGCGCTTCTAGGAAATCCATAGAAAGAGTTGGCCAATGCTGTGCAGGGATGGGCAAGGGTTTGAGCAATCCTGAAAGGAGTGTCGTTTCACCCTTGTTGACCTGGAAAGTATCATAGTCAGCCACCATCTGTTGAATTGTCATTTTCAGTCCCTGCCAAAAGAAGTTACATTGTTCCCGGTCATACATTTTGAAGAACCCAGAGTGCCCTGCTGATAAAGAAGCATGGCATTCATAGAAGAGATAGCCTTGTTGAACATATTGCAACCAATTTGGAACAAGCAGAGAAAGAGCTGTAAGAGAAACTGGGTCATCAATTGTGCGAGAAGGAGCATCTGCCACCATATTGTCCTTACCCTTCTTGTAAGCGATTGCATAGGGATAACCCATTTCAGGTGTGTTGCGGAGGAGACCCATTGTTCCAGAAAATTTTCCAGACTCTGGAGATCAGTCTTGATGCAGAAATAATTCCCTAATAGGTATGGCTTCCACGTCTGTACTGCATGCAAAATATCCATCATTTCCTGCTAAGAGGTAGATGCGACTAAATTCTTACCGGGAAGGTCTCTTGAAGGCGGCAAGCTCATTGGTTCAGAAAAGACACCTGCATATCTATCCAAGGAAGTAGTGGAGACTGTTGATGGGTGCATTTGAATGGAATGGAGCTAAGCGATGACACCATGTGAATTCTTCTTAAGGATTTTTTCCAAGCGATGTGAACTGATGATGCAGAGAGACCCTGGTTGTAAGCCCATTAATTTGTGTTGTGCCCCATTGACTGAAAACTGCCTCCAAAGTTCAGCAAAATGCCATAAGATGGGGCCAAGTGTGCTTAACCATTGAACGCCCAAAACCACATCACATCTGCCTAAGGACAAGGCAAACATGTCAGAGTGCAGGTTATAATCTTCCATAGAGATACGCACATTGTGACACTTCCCGTTGCAAGGTAAGGTGCCCCCATTGGCAACCATGACTTCAAAGTTGGAGCAAGGATGGACAAAACAATCAGCCTATTTGGAAATCCGAGGGTCAATGAAGTTATGAGTGCTACCAGAATCAATGAGTATGGTAAGAGGGAACTTCTTGAAGTATCCCTTGACCTACATTGTTTGTGGGGTTGTGACGCCGGTTACAGCATGGAGAGAGATCGCGGGTGGGTCGTCCTGAGATGGGGTGTCAGCAGGCGGGTGCTGAATGTCGACCTGATCATCTACTATATCTGGAGCTTCTTCACCAAGTTCAGAGGTAGGAAGAGAATCCACATCCAAGAGATAGAGCTTTTGTTGAACACATCTATGTCCCCGAGTAAATTTCTCATCACAATTATAACAAAGCCCTTTTTCTTGGAGTGCCTGCATCTCGGTTTCAGACAAATGCTTGATAGGAGTTGGTCGAGGAGCTGGCGGGATGGGAGGTCGTTGAGAACCCATATTTCGGAAGGGAACAAAAGTGGGTTTGGAGTGCTGTTGGGATGCAAGCTTGTCTTCTTCCAACTTAGCCAAACCTAGGACTTTCATCATTGTGTTGGGACATAACATTTTAACCTATGACCGGATTTCATCCTTAAGACCACTGATAAAACAACTCCTGTAAAATTCATTAGACAATCCTTCTGTGTGATTGGCGAGTTTCTCAAATTCTGTCTGATACTCTCGCGCTGTTCCATTTTGGTGAAGTTTAGTGAGTGCTCCTGTGAAGTCGTCAAAAGCATTAGGACCAAATCGTGGCAAAAGGAGTTGGCAAAAATCTGTCCAGTTTGGCTCGGGATGAGCTTTGATGTACCAACAGTACCATTGAAGGGCTTCCCATTCCAAATGAAAGGATGCAAGTGGAGATTTCGGAACATCAAAAATATTATGCAGATTGAAATATTGTTCTGCGTGGTATATCCATCCAGTCGGATCAGTACCATTGAAGCGAAGAAAATCAAGCTTCGGCCCACGAAAGTTGCTGGAAGAAGAGAACCCGGTGGCTGCAAAAGATTATGGCTGGCGGTTATTGTTCATGGCTGAATGCTGAAGATGGAGGCTGAGAAATTTTTCATCCAGATCTTGGAGTTTGGTTTGGATGGCTGCAAGTGCTTCCTCCATGGTTTTTGCTCCTATGCGGGTGACAACCATAACCAGGAGTGTTTTTTTTTGGGGGGGGGGGAATGGAGAGGAAAACACAAACAAAAGCTTATTTAGTAAAGGGAAATTTGGATTTAGAAAAAACTCGGAGGGGTAATTGGGGTGTGACTAGGTTTTGGACACTTTCTGATAGACAGGGAAGCAAAAAATGCGGATTTCAGAAGCGGGGTGAAGGAATGAGAAAATTTGGTAGAGAGGGACAAAGAAGCAGAATTAGGAAATGAATTATGTGGTAAAATTTGAAGGCGATTGGGTGAGAATTGAAGGAGTTAGGGAAAACCCTAAAAATAGACAAATGTGAGATTTCTGGTCTTGGGAAGTGGAATTTGGGATAGGGTCTTCTGGAATGAAATATGCAGAATGGGATTGTAGGGATGTCAGTGAAGTTTCAGGGAAAACAGAGTTGAAACAAGAGATAACAGCGGCACGGAAGGGATCCACAACAGATGGATCTGCAACGGCGCGGAAGGGATCGAAAATGACTAGATCTAAAACAACGACTGGACCTAGAACGACTTTCAGAATAGATATGAAACGGCTAGATCTGGAGCGGAAGTGATCAGCAACAGTTCAACTGAAAATAGATATGGATCCCAAGTATGTGCAGCTTCCTATCGGTTTAGGGGATTCACTTGGCCACCAATGTTGTCTGACGGCTTGCGTATTGGGGCAGTACCCCTCACTCCACGACTCAGGTAAAACTGATAACCGCTTTGCCACAAACGACAACTCTTGGTTTACCTCACGGGTGGGAACTAGTCAATTAGGTAGGGGTCGTTGCCCTTTTTGCTGGCAGGTCCTCTCAATGGGCCAACTACTTTGGGGTTCTTGTGGTACTCCTCACAATGAGTTTTAGGGCTTATGCCCAAGTACTTCCCACAGTTAAGTGGATAGGGGTTATTCCCAGATCCAATCTTGCAACAGATGCGAAAAAAAAAATTGGCAGAAATTCCACCCAACGAGCCCAAGAAAGTGCTCTAATACCAGATGTGAAGAACCTACAATAATTAATTAATGCAAATACACGAGATATTAGAAATGACAGAACTCAAAATCACTTTTATATTGATCACAGGCCACTTCGAGGGGGCAACCTCCTTTGAGCAAGCTCAATACAATTAACTTCATGGTGGCTTCAATGACCTCAACACACACTTATATACTATGTCTATGCCCAATACTATGAGTCAAAACCATGGGACATATAATACTACGGGACGACTTACAAAGAATATGCGTCCAATACTATGGGTCAATACTATGGGCTAATATAAACTATGGATCAACAAATACTACGGGACGACTTACAAAGCATATGCGTCCAACAACAATATACTAACATAGTAAAGAGAAGGGTTGACATGGGTTCCTAACAATCATATTTGGAAGTGATCTACAAATCCTGAGTGTAAACTTTGCCTAAGATACGAAGAAAGAGTTTGAAATGTCTTTATTGGAAGAACTAACATTCTTCTTAGGATTAGAAGTCACTCAATCAGACAAAGGGATTTTCATTTCTCAAACCAAGTACATTAAAGAGATGCTAAAATTTTTTAAGATGGAAGACTCCAAGCCTATTAGTACCCCCATGATCACTGGTTGTATGTTTAGAAAGTATGATGAGTATTTGGAAGTGGATCATGCTATGTATATATTTATGATAGGTAGTCTGCTATATGTGACATATACAAGGCCGGATGTGATGCAATCTATAGGATTGGTTGCTAGATTCCAATCAGGCCCCAAAGAAACACATGTAACAACAGTAAAAAAAATTCTCAAATATTTAAATGGTACTATGGAATATGGTTTATGGTAGCCAAAAGGCCAAGACTTCACTTTAAGAGAATTTACTGATGCGGATTGAGAAGGAAGTGTTGATGACCGAAAAAGTACCAGTGGAGCAGCATTCTACTTGGGAGACTGTTTGGTATCATGGCTAAGCAAGAAGTAGACTTCCATTTCACTATCTACAACTGAAACTAAGTATATAGCTATTGCATCATGTTGTACACAAGTCATCTGGATGAAGCAAACATTGGAAGATCTACTCGTAAAATATGAAGATCCCATAGTTATATATTGTGACAATACAAGTGCCATCAACATATCCAAAAATACTGTTATGCACTCCAAAAAAAACATATTCCAATCAAATATCACTTTTTAAGAGAGCAAGTGTCACAAAAAACTGTCAAATTGGAGTATGTTGACACAAAGGAACAAATAGCTTATCTTTTTACTAAACCCCTGCCTAGAGAGCCATTTGCATATCTCAGGAAAAAACTGGGAGTTATGTCTCTTCATTAAAATAAAATGAATATTGTAATGATGTCACAAAAGGACATAGTGGACAGGGGGAGAAATAGTGACAGGGGGATATTTTTGAATCTTTGTCATTAATGTCAAAAAGGGGGAGAGAAAAATTTAAGTTGTTGTCATCAATGACAAAGGGGGAGAATGTTGAATGTGGTTGTCATTGATGTCAAAGGAGTTTAGTAATGACAAAGAAATAAAGACAAAGGATATGATGATATGAAATATATGGTGATGTGGCATGGTTGATGAAGATGAAAATCCTGCTAATGGTGCTCTAGTACCTTCATGATGTCATTATTACAATTTGACTTAGTTATATAGAGATTTGTCAGTTTGGAGAAATTCAAGAAATTAACTAAGTGTTGAAAAACTGGTCCAAGTGGCCTCAGGAAAATGCCCGTCGTACCTCATAGGAGAATGATAAAAAATATCTGAAAGCACCAAGCTGTAGATTTTTGACCTGTCTACCTGACCATGGTCTCAGTTTGTCTTGAGAGTGTCCGAGGAGGAAGTTATAGGTTTTCCAAAATAGGGTTTTAGGAAGTTTTGCACCAATCCAGTAAAATGCCCACCTAGGTTAGAGGAAGATGAGTTTGAAGATGAAATCAGTTTGTTTGTGCTCAGTGAGATGTATTACATCATCTGGTATCATTGGTTCAGGATTTTGGTGAAATAAAAAAATACACCTTGGAGATTGCACAGATTGTCTAAGTATAAAATTGCTGGTAAAAATGCCTAAGTAACCTCAGTAAAATGCCCACCATTTTCTGTGGTTGATTTCTTAAAGTGTTTTGAGGGTATGAGTCTCTAGAATGTTGATTGGTGCATCCAAACATATCATTGGTTTTTCCAAAAAGTCTCTATAGGTGAAGATATTGATCTGCCAAAAGTGCCTCCTAGCTTGGTTTGCACTGCTCCATAAAAATGTCCGTCGAGGAGAGAGAAAGAGCGTTCAAAGGATGAAATTGGTCTGGATGGAATGAACTTGTTGGCCTCTATCCATTGTATGTCTCATACTTCCAATTTAAAGAAAATCAAAATCTCCTCATGTTAACCTAGGGTTTGATAATTTTTCCGAAGTGTTAAATCGGTAGTTTAAAGGGCTATTTTCAAATGCCCACCAGATGATGTGTGTGTGTCAATAAACTCAAAAAGTGACATGGATGTGTTCTTTGTTGAATTAGTTATCCATTCATGGTTTCAGTTTGCAATATGGAGGTCACACACGTGAAAAATCAACTTCCCAATTTGAAGAAAAACTTTGTTTACACATAATCTGAATATGCCCGAACTAAGCATATGTTAAACATTTTTTTAATGCTCTCACAAGACAGGGATTTAATAAGAATATTGCTTAGATAGTTAAATAGAACAAGGATTAAATAAAGGTAACATGTAGGGTTTTATTATTTAATTAATAAATAGGAAATTAATCCTTTTGAAGAGGCGTGAGTTTGAAACGACACAAGTCCAGATTGAAGAGATACAATGTTTAAAAAATGAGATAGATAATATATAAACAAGCATTTGAGATGGAAGGAAGATGTCTCGATATCCCATATTAAAGAAGAAGAAAGACCAGTCAGAGACCAAGGAAATGAAGAAACAGAATTGAAGAAAAGAAGTTATGGAAATTTAAAAAAAAAAATAGAAAAGGGAGGTTGGGTGGTGCTAATGGTAGATTGAAGTCTACCAAGGAGGTGTAGCCTCCTTCAAGTAGTAGTTGAACAGGGGTGTTGTGACATCCTTATTTGTTGATGCAAATAGAAAACTGGGATGTTGGTGCATTCCAACTGTTGTAGCAGAAAACAATTTTTGTAGAAATCATTTATTTAATGAGCTTGATTTTGTGGTTTCCACGATAAAAATTATGTGTCCTTACTTGTTTGATCCATTGTTATTTTTTTTTAATGCTAATTGTTTAAATAAAAGAAAAAGTAGGGAATATTGATTCACTCCCCCCTCTCATTATTGTTGGATAAACCAACAATATACTCCTAAGTTAGGCTATCTTCAGTTGAACCTTTTAATTGATCAAGGGGACGCTCTTTGGTGGTGGAAGGGAGTGTGGAAGAAAAAGTGTCCCTTAAAGGCTCAATTCTCCTATGGTGCATGCTAGCCAACATAATTACCACCTAGGATTGTAAGAGAAGAAGACAAATCATGGGTTTGTGCTAGTGTTCTCTGTGCAAAAATACTGAGGAAATTGTAGTGCATATTTTCATCTCTTGCCATTTCATAGCCATGGTATCAAAGGAGTGCTCCACGCTATTGGGATAGGTTTGCAGGTGGGAGGGAGACTCCTTAGAGGACACTCGAAGATACTAGTGTGAAATATTTGATTTTAGAAGGATCAAAGCTCTCCCTTTAATTGTTTTTTGGGGTATATGGATTTCCAGGAACAAGGCCATTTTCCAGGAAAAACCATCTATCTCAAGCCTCATTGTCAATCACTAGTGGACTATACTCTCGCATTTCCCTCAAGTGAAGGGGAAGGATCCAGCTAGACATATTTCTATTAAATAGATCGACCATTCGAAGCCCTGGGGTTTCTTCGATGGGGCCTCTCAAGGTTGAAATCAATATTGTGGGGGGGAGGGAGCTGTCCTGTTTATATTTGATAGCCATTTCTTGAGTATGAAAATGGGGCTGGGATCGGGATCAAACAACTTTGTAGAATCGCTGACCATCAAGATGCTCATCATTTTTGTTGGGGAAAATGAATTTCACTCTCTTCAGTTCTTTCGGGACTCTATGAATGTTGTCAATTGGGTGATGGAAACACGACATTGTCAAAATTTAATCTTACTGCCAATTCTTGAAGTGATACACCGTTTCAAGTTTTCATTTGACACTTTTGATTGCCACCACATCTATCGGGAGCTTAATGAGGAAGTGGATCTCTTATCTAAAGCAGGTCTTCACTTGGGCTTCAGGCAGGGGATAATTGCAGAATCAAGGGATGGTGAAGTCGATGAATATTATCAGAGACCATTTATAAATTAACCGGACTTGCCAGCTCTTGAACACGATTGATCCGTAGACTTATGCATCAAGTATCTACTTTTCTGTGTTATTTTGGTATTTTGGTGACTCTTTGGTAAATGAATCTATGGCCTTGTTATATAGCAATTGTTCTAGACATATATGACCTATTTGAACTATTGCAGACTTGGTTTGTTGCATCATTTTGTATGATCTATATGTTGTTGATTTTGGAAATTATGACCTGAACACTATGATGAGGAAGTTAGAGTTTCTTTCTATTACTGAAATACATGAGTCTCATGTATTTGTAGAACGTAATTTTGTAATCCTGTGGATATAATAAAATTATGTTTTTTTCTAGGGAAAAAGAAAATTATATTTATAAGAAATGAAAAAGTTTTTTTTCTAAGCAAGGGTAGAATCATTTATATTAACAAAAAATAGGAGTTACAATACAAAATCTGTCATGGAAGGCTTGAAGGCTAGTCTATCCAAATTTAAAAAAAAAACATCTAGATGACCACCAACTTAGAGTAACATATTTAATAAAGTACCATCGTGCTTACAAGAGGAAACCAAGCCCTATAAGGAGTCCAATTTCTAGCAAAAACGCTAACTAAACAACATTAGACCTGAAATTTCCCCCGGAGGGGAAACCAGGTTGGTTCATTCGTAACCGAAGACACCAAAATGAATCTAACTTTAACATTACAAATAAAAACGATGCTAAAGAGATAAGGAACCAGAACATGAAAATTACACTTGAGAATTGTTGCTCTCACCACTCACCATATGAAATGGAGCACACATAGCCTCCTCTAGCACATCAATGTATTTTTGCACTCAAGCTAGGTCGTCCTTGAGCTTGACAATGGCACACAATGCATGTACTCCCTAAGAAATTTGTGGTTGATGAGGGCTCTAGCCAGAAGTGACTTCACAATCTTGTATGGGATACAACCCCCGCGATTCTGACCCTAACGCTCCATCTCCTCCATATCTAGGCTCTCCATGGCCTCAATTGTTTGTTAAATATGTGGGGAAACTTGGAATTCAAAGGCTTGGATGCCTTCCAGTCGCGAAGTGCCTTGGCAAGCACGACTCCCTTTGCCTTGGTGACACTTGCCATAGAAGTGAAGTGACATCCAGTCTATAAAGGGGAGAAACCAAACGCACAACACAACCCAAAAGGGCGAGACCAAAGGTTGAACTAGCTTAACATAGGTAAAAAGAACACACTGGGAACCAGTCTCACTTCCATTCACAATGACAAGATCATGCTTCCCATATAGCCCGACAAGTTCTCGGTCGATAACCTTTCATAGACCCATCAATGGCCATGTAATTCTCAATCCTTCTCAATGCAAATCCATTATATTCATAGTCCAAATGTCACTACAATCAGGGCGTGTTAAATGGTCGATCGTGCTCTAGATTAACATCCTCCTACTATGAGTGTACTATGAGTGTGTTCGGTCTTTCGGTCACCGTTGAGACTGACGATCTTTTCCTTTTTTTCGTAGAGTCTTGATGTCACAGCCAAAGGGGAGAGCCCGAATAGAATCATAGGTACAAGCCACTCATGCCACTTGCTTCTAGTAGTCTTCACCAAGTGCCCGACTCCCACCACCTATCGAGCCACCCGTCGTGTTATGCGTGCGAAGTGATGAGAGCTTAGTTCACACCCACATCCGGGGGCAAGGTATGAGAAAAGTTAAGAATCATCCCATAATTTATTATAACAACATTTAAAAAATCTTGCACTTTGAAAGTCAATTATTGATATTTAGATATAGATTTTAAAGAAAGGTTTTTATAAGGTATAAAACTAGTAATAACAATAACAATCACCGTATCCAGTAAGTAAGAATATATTGTAGGACAATAACACATAAATTCATAATAACAATAATAATTTATTCATAAGAATGAAAATGATAATAACAATAATCAAGATTCATTTTAACTCTGAAATCTATCAAGCTTTGAAAAAGATCAAATACATTGAGCTGTAAACTTTTTTCATAGTGTAATATTTGAAGAAATGTTTGCAATTCAAGGAATTTAATTCATGTAAATGTTTGGTACATTCTAAATAAGATGGATCTATGTTAGTTTCTCTTTGGTTTTAAATTTTAATTAAAGCCGACATTGTATTTTTTTAAAGTTAATTTATTGCATCAAAATGTGCTTTTTACATCCCAATATGAAGAGGAAGTGTAATTCCATGCTTAACTTGGAGCTCACATGTGGCACTTTAATAAAATATAAGGTAAAACAATTTGCAATTGTGTCAATCCTAACCTAAAGTTCAAAACAAAGTGCTCTCTCTCTCTCTCTCTCTCTCTCTCTCTCTTTCTCTCTCTTCTAGTTAATTAAAACAAAAAAAAAACTTCGAAGCTTCTTATTGTTATAAGATTTGAGATTTGCGTGTTTAGCTATATCTAATTAATTACTTGATATAGATATTATGGAATTTATCTACCTTTGCATCTTTTTAATTTACATAATTTTTTGTATAGCAGATAGACTGGCATTCATCTTGCATCATTTCATTTAATATAGTTAAATCAAATTAAGATCAATCTACTCTAATTTTAAAATTTTAAATGAAACATATTTAATTGTAATTGCAAGTAAATTAAGTATGAAAAAAATTACACATCTCCCATATTGAAACCATAATAGCATAATTCGAGTTAATCAAATATACACGAATATATATCTAGATGAACTGGGACTCTGATAGAGAGTGAGTGCAAGAGATAACAACTAGTTATTAATAATTTTTTTATAAAAAACTATGAAATTGAATGTTATTTACATTCTATAGTGATTAAATAATTAAAATTTGGTTTTTCAAAATTGACTTTCAAAATTGAATTTTGCAATATATTTGTATTACACCTAAAATGCATATTGACAAATTGAATTGTTCTGAATTTCAATACATACACCAAACAAACAAATAACGTAACCCCAAGTGCGTAACTTCATTAACTCACAATCATATGTCGACGTTATCAAAAAGCTATTGACTATGAACCTCTCACAAACATCTGTCGAAGATGTTAACATAACATTAGCACAAATAGTTGTAAACACTATCACAAACACTTGTAAACTCGCCCTATAAACATCTCTCTTAATCCCCCCAAATCTCCAGTGAGTAAACCGGTAACTCCTACGACAAATTTCAAAATCTCCAAAAACCAAATTCGTATTTATGTTGACTTGTCCTATTCACAGAGACCTTCAAATTCCTGTTGGGTTGTCCAAAGGGTCCGATGAGTTGCAGCTGACGAGTCCAACAGTCGGTGAGGTTGAGGAATTCGACGAAAGCTAAGCATTGAGATATAGAGCATTAAATGCGGCAGCTCAGTGCTTAGGGTCCATTGGATCCGGAGAATCTCCAGATCCAATGGACCCTAAGCACTGAGCTGCCGCATTAAATGCTCTGCATCTCAATGCTTAGCTTTCGCCGAGGAATTCCACAGGGGGCGGCTGGCGTGGGCGATTTCTTGGATTTTGAAAAAGGTCTCTGTGTTTATTATGACCAACAGAGGGTACAGTGTTTCCAATGTAGGAGGAAACTAGTGTTAATGGCATGGCCCAAGGTGACCTGAATGGACCCATTTGGGATTGGACTTCATTTAACTTCATGAATCCACATGGAAAATTTTTAAAGTTAGCAAATTTGTCTCTAGCTATGGGAAAAAAAATTAAGGATAGAAAATTGCATGGCTCTAGTGTGTGGAGGACATTGGCAAAAAAGGAAAGGTGAAGAAGCATAAAGGACAGAATGAAGACTTTTAGGAGGGAAGGAGAGAGTGAACTTCACTAGGTTTCTTTTAGGGTGCACACCATCCAAGGACAAAAGAAGATGAAGGTTAGAGGAGGTATATGTGAGATTTTGAATTAATGGATCTACAAGATAAATGGAGCATTAATATAGTTGGAAATATATAAAAGAGAAAGTAATACAAGTAATGATGCAAACAATGTTATCTTTATTAACCAATGAATGCTTAAAAAAAGTACATGAATGAATGACTAGTCAATGAAATGGAAGTCTTCATATATAGGTAACCAAGTTTAGTCTTAATTACAAGCACAATCATAACAACTAGTTAAACCTAAGTTGAATCACCCTAAATGGTCAAATTTGCATTCCTTAGGGAGTTGTGTTGACCATGAAATTGTTGTTAGGGATTAACTAGGCCTAGAATTGATAAAGAGAGGTGCTTTTATGCTAATATTAGACAAGTGCCTATTCCTTAGGAAGTAAACTAAGGTGTGCAAGTGTAGCAAAGGTTAATCTGCCATACCTCATGAGGTAGCTAACTCAATTATGCATGAACAACGAATATTTAATTGAACATGCATGTAAATCTACAATGTAATTAGCCCAATTTAGCTAACTAGGGCACATTAGGCAGTTAACTAAGCCAAAATAACGAATTAGGTAGTTAATTGTGCCAAAATAGACCAACTATGGTGCATGCTCTATCCTAGGTATCCACTTTTTCGATGACATTTTTAATTACCCTTTTTAATCTTACCCTCATTATGTGTCATGTCACAACTCTTATAACCCTGAGAAGCCTTGTAAGTTAAACTATGAAATCTTAGTGAGAAAATATTTCAAGATGGGGAACAAACCCCTAAACACAAGTCAACTTAATTCAGAGTCATTCTGATGAACTTCACATCACATTCAATCACAAATCATACATATTCAAACAGTACTCTAACTCCAAACACAATTGCATTCGCACCACCTTCACACAAATCATACTTATTCAAACACTAATTTGACTTCACACATAATCAACATTACACAGACTTTGAAATAAAGTACTTATTCAAACCACATATTACTTTATTCAACCTCCTACATACATCATTATAAACACCAATAATACCTATATGTTTTTAATATAATAAAAATACCCCTTGACCATTATATATTAGGTAGTATATTGTTTTTGTATTTTAGAGTATTAAATACCTCAATATGATCTCACGTGTTATAATATTGCCTACTTATAGTGAACCCCCCATGAGTACATTAGGGAGTTAACTAATCCAAAAGTACTAAACTTAAGTGCACCAATTCCTAAAAAGGGGCATCAAGTAACTATGCGGGCCCTTTGACCTAAAAAAGGGGTTTTGACCATGCAAATGTACCTTTGACCCCAAAATCCGATAGGATAACTCTAGTAGGCCTACTATTGTCCCCTGGAAATGAAAAACTCATGCAAAATGAATGTGAGTGTATGCTAACACCCCCCACCCCCTTAAGCATACCTTAGGTGAGTATGATGCACAAATAATTGGGTCTAAGCAATATGTAGACATGCTATTAATTTGTGGGATTCCTCATAATCATAATTGTGGGTCCAAGCAATATGTAGCCATGCTATTAATTTGTGGGATTCCTAGTAATCATAATTGTAATTTGCTAATTGTGACTTGTTTGTTCCTCTTTAGGAGGTTGTTGAAGATTAGTACTTTAGGAGGTTGTTGAAGATTAGTAGGATTTGAAAGATTCTTTCCAACAAATTTCCTATTATTAGTTTGTAGTTGAGATATTTCCTGGCGAGTTTGTTGTGTTTGTTGTGTAGTTGAGGAAAAGCTTAATGTCTAAATATGTGTACTATATAATTGTTTAGTTAAAAAAATTAATGTAGGTTCATAAATAAAAAATTGTGAAAAGTAATTAAAAAATTCCATGTCTACTCATAAATTAAAAAAATTATGAAAAGTAATTAAAAAATTCCATCTCCGCTCATAAATTAAAAAAATTATGAAAAGTAATTAAAATCTATGTCCGTCTATAAAATAGAAAATTAAAACTTAAACCCGGATTCCTCAAGCAAGAGAAGAAAATTAAAACTTAAACCCGGATTTCTCAAGCAAGAGAAGAAAATTAAAACTTAAACCTGGATTTCTCAAGCAAGAGAAGAAGACTTTAAGATTATAAAAAAAAATTACAAAATTGGATCCTTCTCAAGTGCTTGACAGATCACGGTTTAAGATGGATCTATGCTGATTAATAACATAGTTCAGTTTTGTGTGTAAAGAAAATGTCATCTCTCTTAGTTCTTAACATGGTTAACTCCCTCGTAGAAATGAGCCCAAGAGAATGAGAGGTTACAAAATGTAGTACTCCTTCTCAAGTGCTTGATATATCACGGTTTAAAATGGATCTATGCTGATTAATAACATGGTTCAGTTTTATGTGTAAAGAAAATGTTGTATCTCTTAGTTCTTAGTTCTTAACATGGTTAACTCCCTTGTAAGAGTGAGCCCAAGAAAATGAGAGGTTGCAAAATGTAGTACTCCGTAGGATAGGAGTAAGGGTTGATTAGAGTAGTGTAGGTGAGAGTAGACTGTTTTCTTGTGATTGCTACTGTGTTGAAGAATTTGTTAATCGTAATGGTATGTAATAAATTTGTTAATCGTAATGGTATGTAATAAATTTGTTGAAAAAGAGACGGAGTTCACGATCTATTGTCCTGTTCCTAACTATAGATTTTGCATAGAATTGTAACCGTGGACCGCGAACTGGAGACAATTGAGGTAAAGGATGCAGAGGGAGCTCCAATATGGAATTGTGATTAATTATTTGAGGTCGTATTAAGCAAATATTTTGAAAGGAAAGGGAGTATAGGATAGATAGTTCCATAGCTGCACCCGAAAATTAAATCCAGTACAGAATTTGTTTTGAAACCGATGGCAGTGATTTCATGGCTCGTTGCAAATGCTCAGCTTGTAATTGTGCTATTGTCATATTTAGTTTATTTGATAGATCGTCATTAGCAATATTAGTTCTACTACATATGCAGGCCACCATTATTTTTTGCATTGTTCATTGAGGTTGCTAATTTGGGATCCAATTTCGAATTCAAAGGACTTAACAAAGATTTGTTTCCAGTTATGTTGGCAATCTAGATTTGATTGTAGCTGTGGTAGAAAAGGAAGCGGATGCCACGTGGAAAGAAGCTGCAATCTGCTTGCGTGAGGAATGAAGGTCGTTTCAGGCCCAACGGTTACCAAATCTGAAGTATTTTAGCATGAATTAAAGAGATCAACTCATGGTATGTGGGATTTCGTCTGTTTCCATTTTTGTTTGGATTCCAGCTGCACGACTTTCTAGATGGCGGATTTGAATGTCTGCATATGTACATATAGATAGGATCGGAGGCCAGTGCAGGTTAAAGAGGCAATGAGTAATTAACCCTATAAAATTTTTGAATTATTGTGAAATTTTTTGAATTATTAATAGTGAGCATAGTTACTTAATTTATGGTTGGTGAATATTGATAGGTAAAAAGTTAAGTGCCATGAATTAATACAAACATTAAACTAACATAAACATTAAGCTAATTAATATAAATATAAAACGAATACTATTTAATAGACATGTCCATTTTTTTAACCACCACTTAATTGAAGTTTTTTTAAATCTTAATCAAGATGCATTTAAGTATAACAAGATAAGACGACCATGAAATTAATTTGGATTGTACACTTGTTACACTCTGGTTAATCTTGTTGATAGTCTCAAGAAAGTCCAAAATCTCAGACAATATCTAAACTCCTATCGGTGTAATTATGATAGATAGATTTTTCTTTGTTTGTGAAATAAATTATTATGAATTTTAAAAATAAACGGTGTAGCTGAGGCATTTGCATCTTTAGAGGTGTAGGTTCAAGTCAAGGTGGATGGTTGGTTATATAGTATGAGATGTTGATGGGTTGTCGAAACTATTGGGGTTGTGAGATAAGTATGTGTGGATTTCTATTGAATTTATCTAGGATATAGAAGTTCCACAACATATTTTTAGGAGGGTAATGAGTCATTGAAAAAAAATAAAAGGTGTAGCTAAGGCATTTGCATCTTTAGAGGTGTAGGTTCAAGTCAAGGTAGATGGTTGGTTATATAGTATGAGATGTTGATGGGTTGAAGAAACTATAAGTCATTGAGGTTGTGAGATAAGTATGTGTGGAATTCTATTGAATTTATCTAGGAAATAGAAGCTCCACAACATATTTTTAGGAGGGTTATGAGTCATTACAAGTGTTAATGGTGTCCAATGAAGTTTTGAACTTGGATTACAATAAGGAGGCTATACCTTTTATAGGAAAGGAAACAAACTAATGGAGTTCAGAGTCTACATAATTTCAAATTGGTTAGAGATGTTGATGAACACTGTATTTCATAGAGATCAAGACAAGTACTCATTAAGAGGGCGTGTTGAAGTTATTAACTCCTATTTGTCTTAGATTTTTTTATAATTGTGATTTGCTAATTGTTATTGGTTTGTTCATATTATTTAGAAAATGGTTGTAGATTAGTTTTCTAATATTAATTTGTAGTTGAAAAATTCTCTCCAACAAGTTTTCTATTATTAATTTGTGGTTGAAAAAAAACTTGATATATAAAGATGTATATTCTTTCATTATTAATAAAATAATTCAATTTTGTGTATAGAAAAGATTTTCTTAACCTACATTTCAAAGATAGACTTCAAACAAATTTGAGGAAAACACCTCGTGCTCATTGTGACTTAACAATATCTAAATTTGTTAAGTGGCTTCAGTCTTGCTAAATTGTGAAGAACTTATTTTCACATGTTTTTTTTATGATTTCCATATTGAAAATATAAATCAATAATCATAATTTCACCAATATCTATGAATTACATAGTTTTTAAAATATTTTGAATTTGGATTTTAGAAAATTTTAATTACAATAATATAGATTTAGATAAATTGTTGGAATATATTAAAAACTAAAAAACGCAAATCTATTATTTTATTTAAATTTAAATTTATTATAAATTTTAAAAAATAATTTATAATTTACAATAATAAAAATCTTGCAACACTAACTAACTCATCACTATTTAATTTGATATAGATTTTAGGAAATTATTCCCTCTCATCAAATAAATTTAAAATCATTAAACTTCTAAATATATTGACAAAGATTGTCTCCAACCATCTATTGTGAGAATAAAAATTTCTCACCAATATCATTTGAAAGAGGTGAGGGAAGGGGACCGCATACATTCGAGAATTGAGGTTAGTAATGATACTATTCGCAATCAAATTGACATGAGAAGTCTTGTACATTATTTGCGTTCGCCAAGAGACATTTTATAGCGGTAGTAATACTCTTGTTTAGACTGGTTAACGTATCCATAGCTTTTCCAATAAAAATAATTTGTACAAAGTGGTTGATATACATTTAGTTGTATCATTTTCAAAACTAGTGAAAGTTTAAATGTTGTTCTCCTAATATTATATCGTAACTTTATTATTTTGAATAAAAATAATAATTATCTTAACTTTTTTGAAAGCAAAAAATACAAAACTCAAAATTTTGTTATTTTATATTCTTTAATTATGTTTTTAATTATAAAAAATATTAAATATTAAATTTTTCATAATGGAGTTGGGTTACAAAGATATAAAAATATATAATTAGTTAAATATACATTATTATAATATATCATATATTTAACAATTAAAAATCTATAATTAAATCAACTTGAATTTCAGTTATTAATATAGATAAGTTATAACTAAAACATTATATTTTACAATTTAATTAAGTTTTAATTTTTTCAAAATCCAGTCATAAATATTGACAATTTATATGCCAAGAATATGGAGTTTACTTGGTGAACTTGTTAGATGACACCATCGTTTGTATACCTTTCCAATAAAGAAAACCCTTAGTTTCACTAGATATTGTAGGTATCTATTTTTATCAATCCATTTTTAATACCCTCTTTATATCATATTATCAAGTTCTAACAAATAGAATCCCTAACACATCTTAGTATAAGCAAACAATATGTTAAATAAAATAATAGTATAATGCTAATAATGATCCCATCAAAATTGCAGGGCGACTAATCAATTTGTAGCATTGGATAGTGGAATCCCCGATAACATAACACTAGGGAAGGAAAAATGTGTAAAGACAACCCTGTCAAAAAATCAACATAACAAAAAACAACATCTCTACATCTTAAATGAAGAAAAATTCCATATTTTCATAGATGTGGTTTCAGATTTTGTCTCTATGCCTTCAATGAAGGCAAATTTAATATTTTCATGAATGTTGTTTTTCCAGAATCTGTCACTACCTCTTAAATAAAAGAAAATTTTGTATTTTCATGGATGTTGTGGTTCTGGATTCAAGCCGTGGAAAAATGCTTTTACGATAGGATTTTGTATTTTAAGGTAGGGATTTTATAACAAGAAGATGTTACTTGAATTACTTCTCTAAATTT
The DNA here is from genome assembly GCA_027924585.1 of Larix kaempferi. Taxonomy (NCBI): domain Eukaryota; kingdom Viridiplantae; phylum Streptophyta; class Pinopsida; order Pinales; family Pinaceae; genus Larix; species Larix kaempferi. Next base: position 957,133 of record BSBM01000087.1, read on the forward strand.
TATTGAACTGTCTAATAACACCGATGATAATGGTTGTCAATTTTTTTGGTAAAAGTTCAAGTATTGAACAAAAGACCGAACATTAACAACAACAAATTGCCTTGTTCATATTTTCCTAAAACTGAAGACATGGTAAATTTAAAATTCAATTTCTTATAAATTCGTTATAGCTTCCATTGATGAAGATGCACTTCCCTTGAAATCAATTAGCTTAAAGATGCCCTCATTTGGAAACTCACGGGCATTTGGATGACAATTATCGGCACGCTATTTAATTGACTTCTTTTAAGCAACGAATTTGATCAATTTTTCTTTCTACTTTGGGTTGTAAGATGTTTTGTAATGATAAGATTTAGGTTTAATTAAAATGTAAAAATAATATAATAATAATTATATCATTATAATAATAATAGAAAGATGTAATGTATTCAAAATCCATTAAAATATAATAAAATAGAAAGATGTAATGTATTCAAAATCCATTAAAATATAATAAAATAGAAAGATGTGATGTATTCAAAATCCATTAAGGTTTTTTTTTAGAAAATGAGGTATATATATTTTTTTAATATGTTAATCTTATAAATCATATGATATTATAATCATTAATAATGTACTTGTATTCTTGTATTCAAATCAACTAATCTTTTATTATGTAATGATTTAAGATTTACAATTAAATACATAAGTAGTTTATTACCCAAATCTAGATTTCTATTTAAATACAATTAATTAATATAGTTTATCTTTTAAATGTATTTGTCCATTTAGGTAATAAGAATATTGTTAATCTAGGTAATAATCATCCTTCTATTCAACAAGTATGTACAATACGTTATTATAAAGTTATTTGTTATATCAACTCAATATAAGGTCATTATACCTTTTTAATTAGATTCTAGAATATAATATTATTTCAACTTTAAAGTATGGAATACTAAAATCAAGTAATATACAAATTCTTGATAGCAATATCATACCTTGTGCTTAAATTATATGACAAAATGAAATTAACTTCTACATTATGTTGGTGTGCTTGCCTTATACAACTAGTTTTTGAACATCATAATCTCTTCATACTATGACTACTATCAATGCTCTGATTATTCAATAAGTAATTTTTCATCAACTTAATTTTATCTTCTTATGTCTCAATCTCATAAAATACAAATAGTTCATTAATCATACAATATGTGTTTATATAGATTGTATTATAAAGTTCAAGTTCATAAGTAACGAACATCATTTTAAGGTTTATAATAGGCTTACTTCTAATTTGTAATAATGTGTTATATGATGTATCCAATTTGACACAAAAGTATAACCTTCCAATAATATAATTTAAATAATACCTTATAAACTTTAGAACAACTTGTAAGTATTTTTGAATGCATACTTTTATACATACAATTATGTTACAGAGTAGTTTGTCATGTATTACATTGGCATATTCATTTCAAGAGGATCATATCAAATTTTAGAATTTTTTTTTATTAAACTATGAATAATAAATACAAAGGTAATGTAAAAGACTTATCTAAATTGTGTAGATATGCTACCAAAAGATTGATTACAACATTCCACCTAAGTTTTTTGGTCGCATATAGTCTTTCTGCACAAAGGACACCCTCGAACTGAGAAACAAATCCATTAGGCGAGAGAGAATGATGAATCTCTTGCCAAGATTCTTCATCAATACTTCAACATAAATTTTACAATTATTTTGATAACATATTGGGTATCTTGACTTAACAAACGTTTCTGCTTATAACTTACGGGTTCTACTTCATATTTAAAATATTGGCTCTCATTCATAAGATTTCAACTCATTGCAATTAGTTTCCTTTTTTATAAAATTAATCATGAACTTCACTATTCAATCTTAATATTATTAATTTATCTGAGAAAACCAATAAGATTAAAGATGAGACAAATTTAGGTCCCTTTATGACTTATTTTAATCCATGAAGAATTAAATATCTAACCTATTAAGAAGGTCATCCTCCACTAGGCCGCCTTTTCTTAGCTTCATTGGGATTTAATGAACATCAAGGTATTTAGGGTTTGGTCGGACTTCATCACTAAGAACAGTTCTTGTCCTCAAGGTATACTCTAACAGTTCTCGTCAGAAATTTTCTTTTCCATAGGGTCAGCACCCATCATTTATTAGTAATGGATTTCATTAATAAGAAAAAGGAAATAAAAAGTCGGTCTTGACACACCCTCCCCTCCTGCAATATACGATAACCAAAAACAACAGTGGAGAAGAGACCAATCTCTCCTCAAGGCTACATCTCATCCTCTTTTCAGTATGTGACTTCTTATACCTGTTGTACATTAGGGGAGGGATGCCAGTAGTTGAATGGGGTACCCGTAGTGGAGATAGAAGTAATATTGGATGACGTCAATTTTGGAAATACTTGGTACCATTTGTTGTTTATAAAAGTACTTTATGTACAAGTAAATGTCAATATTTTTCATGTTTTTAAAATTACTCAAGAAAAACCTTCTTCTACATTTTGAAATAAAATGAATATTTGAGATCAGAAATTTCATTTTAAGTCACATTCACTTTAAGTCACATCAATGTTCACCAATTGGTCCCAAGCAAAAATACACTATGGTGACATTAGGACTAGACAACTTTGAACTTTGTGGCTAATATGGCATCCATTTGTATTTGTCACGCCTCAAGACTAATATGGTTAGATAGAGAACACACGAAAGTATATGTCATAAAAATTTGGAGGAAAAACAAACTCGGGAACATGAAGAATTAAGTTACATAAAAAGGGGTAGAAAAATGCTCACTTACTGACATCCCTCCCCTATAGTTAAAAAATGGGAGGTTGGAGTCGGCTCTCCTATGGAGGCTCCTCCTCCTTATGCATTGCAAACACAATTGTGTGAAGGGAGGATGGAGATGGCTCTCCTAATTTTTTTTCTTTTTCAAGCAGAAATTAAAATATAAAGATTATAACTAAAAGACAATTATACTTAATCATAAAAGGAACCTAGTAAATGCATATGGTAGCCATCCTCCCCAACCACAATAATGTTGAATGTAAGATACAACCCATAATGTTCCTCATGGACGCATAGCGCCTCTGTCGTTAGATTCAATTGTGCTTCAACAAAAACGTTAGGCCAACATATAAATATTGTTATCCACAAATTCTTAGAGTATCCTTTCCAGAAGAGTGGAGGTCACGTCCTCTCTCACTCTTCTTAGCAACTTACCCTTGTTAGTGGATTCCATGCTCTTGTCTTTTAGCTACGTCAAGTCCATGGGAGATGTGACCCCTTTAGATATAAACTAGCTGATCATTTAAGCTGGTAATTAAGAAGAAGCATATCCAATCCTTTTTACAGAGCTTCAACTCAATGAATAATTATTTTGTGTAGTTGTAGATTGAGTTTTCAAATTTGTCTCGGAGTTTTTCAGTTTGTTGTCAGTCTCTTAAATCTATAATTTCAAAATACAATTTAGAAAATTGTAATCATACTTACAAAGTTCACTGGCCAGCCTTGGCCTTGAACTTCTCACTAGGAACTAGCACATTATTACACATTTAGTTACACAAATATTGGATAAAAAGAGAGATATTAAAAAAGAAATATATTTATTTCCTTAAAAAATGTAAAACCGATATTATGGATGGTGGCAATTATGTATCATTATAATTAAATGTATTTATTTCTCATAAAAATAAAAATATGATGCAGGTATCAAGCGTTGCTGGTGTTGTTGTTATACATTCATTGGTGGTGATGGTATTTTGGAAAACACAAAAAAATAAAATCCTGAGGATTATCAAAAGAAAAATTACATGCTAAAGTTGATTCCTATTATGGGCGTTCACCACCGAATCTTTGATGCGGTGTGCTAGTGGTTGTAATACTAAATTAAAAAAAATTCTTTTTTCTATTCTTAAAATTAGTTATTTATATTTTTCATTTTTTTTTCAAAATACACTTAACTCTTACATACTTCAAATTTTCTCACAACTAAAAATAATTTTAACCATAATAATGTGTTTTTATATTAAAAAAAATCATATTTATCTTTTCAACTTAGAAAAATAAATACATTCTTCAAAAGCTCAGCTGAAAAGTCCTCCATAAACACTAGAGCACCAGCATCAACAACATCAATCTCATCTATCAAAAAATATTACATATTGTAAGGAGCCATATTCCAATTCTAAATATCTCATCGATTGATAGCTTAGAAAACTAGATACTAATATCAGAACGAGGAATACTAGAAGCAGAGAGCTAGTTCATTGTATCAAAATAGAAGAGGTTGCAATCATCCTTCCATCCTGGAATTCTTCTTCACATACATTATTTAAAACATCATTTAGGCATAATTTTGATAGAGAATCTGCACCTACATTGAACGGTCGGTAAATATGATCAAAATAGAGAAATCAAAGGAAGATGCTATGTCTTTTAAATGCATTGCTAAATTATAAAACTACATTTTTTTAATCTGAAACTGTCCCATCATCCACTTAATCATAAATTTCGAATCCCCAAACATTTGCAGAGTTTTAATATTTCTTTGTTGGGCCGTTTTTAGTAAAATATAGAGGGCTTTCAATTCACTAAAATTGTTAGTTCCATCTCCCAAAAACCTTTCTTACTGAAATAATGAGAATCTGAAATATGTAACACATATCCAACATCAAATTGCATAGCCCTTTTCTGATTGGATCAGTCAAAAAACCACCATGGAAATTTTTTATCAATTGAAGGAGACCTGACAAGTTTATCTAAACACTCACCTTGTGAGAGGGAAGGAAGTAAGAAAGCAAGGCAAGAGATTAATTAACCATGTGGAACCCACGTATTAGTTTGTCTTCAAAAATTAATTCATTCCTAGCCGTCCAAATGCGCCACAAAACTAGAAAGGGAACATCCTGTAAATCTTTGAGCTCCCGTCTCACTTACCAATATTTGATGTTTGTCAATAAATCAGGATTAGACCACAGATTTCCAATTTGAATGATAGCGCCGCCACCAACATGTCGATAAAGAGAGTGGACTTTGTATGGAGTCATAACCCATTGTTGTTGAATAAGAGTTCCCTTCTCCCTTCCATGACCATGCAAGTTCATCCAAGTTATCTGTAAGCCGAATATGGACTCGTTTTAATTCTCCCATGAAAGATTCCCATTTTCCAGCACTGTCGCTTACTAACCCGTTTTCCTGAGAAGTGAGCCAATTTTGAAAGAAAAGGGTTGTGTAGTCATCCTTACCAGCTTTATTCAAGGTGTAAAAATCCTTGAATTTCATTTGTTCAACAAGATGTGGGATCAGAAAGATAACATTGCTACATTGATTCCAATGCAAACCTGTGCTCCATTCCATATCACTATGCAAAATGATCTCTTATGATGAGTGCAATATCTCTCTTTGATCCCTATTTTGTTGTAAGTGAAATATAAAGATGTAAGTGTAATTATGTTTTAATTTTTGGTGAGGAGCTCAAGGCCAAGGCCCCACAAGTAAACATTGTAGTATTGTTATTATTCCATAAGTCAAACCATGCAAGTGTGGTGATGTATGATGTAAATTTAAATGACAAACAAATGAAAGTAGACCTAAAACAATGAATGTGTAAAGCAAAAAAATGACAAAATGACAGAGCAATAGTATCCACTAGGGGAAGAGGTTGAAAGCTAGCAAAGCCTTGAAAATCTTGTAGAAAATGGCCAAATTCATCATAAGACCTTTGGGTACTTAAAAAAGGAGTGGTTGCAACTCGCCATTTAACCTATGAAATTAATATTTGAGCATTAGAAAACGACACTTCATTTATGTAAACAAGTGAACTCCCTCTTATAGGTAATAATGTTAAGAGAATGATAACTAGTTAATAAGAATATTATTTATTAAAAACAAATAACTATTCCTAGAGTTTTTGCTAGACTCTAATGGAAGCTAATTTCCAAGGACAATTTCATTATTTTAAAAACATATCACCACTAAATGTTTTTATATACTTTGGTATAATATATCTATAAACTATAAAATATAGTTGATTTAGTGAAAATGATGATAAAATTGTGTAATTATTAAAAAATCTACATATGTAGTGGTTGTACATTTAAAAAGGATAAATGAGTATTAACAAGTGTCATAAGAATTAAATGTTTAAGAAAATGGTTGAGGACCTTTTTAGTTAGGGTTCCACCTTTTACTAAGTATTTAGGGTTTCCATCTTTGTAAAGGCAGTTAGGGTTCTTTGTAACCAAAAACATAATTCCAAGTTATTTATCTAGAGGGCGTCGCCTCTGCATAGGAGAAAGGAAGAGGATCACGCGGCCTCTGCGTACGAAAAAGGGGAAAATGGTTACTTTGTAGAGCTACGATGGATTGTTTCATAGGAGGACCAACACCCAATGTCATAGTGTGTTGATGAGATAAGTATGCCTGTAATTATTGCCAACTAAAAACTTGTACTAAATACTTATGTATATCTTGGTTATTTTAGCATTATGTGCTTTGATATGTTGTGGAAGAGACCGGTTTTTCTCCAAAAAGAACAGTCTCCAGGCTTTCGTCTTTTGCTTCTTTAAACATTTGTGTGTACAAGATGTAAGAGAGATATTTCTCCCTTCAGGTAACCGACTCATCTGTGGAATGAAACTTCTGCTGAGAGCGTGTTCTTAGGAGGAAAAATCGACTTCTCCCCAATCTCTGCAAGAATTTATATAACCTTTATTTTAAAAGTGATAGGGACAGATATTATCCAGCTGCAAAGAGAAGAACGGCCTATTACGTGAGATTCAGTCCTAAATTTTACCCATTAAATGTATTCAGAATCGTACTACAGAACTATAGGGATAAGTTTTTAATTTTACCCATTAAATGTATTCAGAATCGTACTACAGAACTATAGGGATAAGTTTTTAATTTAACAATTTAGCTAATGTTTACTTAGAGCGCTGATCTCATCCACAGTTTAAAAATGCATATAGTTTTACATTGTGAGTTTTTCAGTGTGAAGAGAGAGGGACGGCCTCTCCACCGAGAGGGTCGATTCACTCTCGATTCACTCTTGAAGAGAGAGGGACGGCCTCTCCACCGAGAGGGTCGATTCCTTTTATATATATATATATATATATATATATATATATATATATAAAATTCCGTGAAGAGAGTGAGTGAGGGATGACCCCTCCACAGAGAGGGACGACCAGTCTTGTTCCTACAGTTCAAAACTGCGAAATATTAGAAGAGTGGTAAAAACATTATTGGACAATGTAGTTGTTACATGTGATCTATTAAAGAGTGTTAGAAGATGAAAGTAATCCCTCTATGTCATGGCCATGGCATGCACCCACTTTTTTTCGTGGTCTTCCAAGACAGTGCAGCACTACCCGTAAGCTAATCGAGGGCGAGACCAACTCGGTAGCTTTTCGGTAGACTACCCTAACCAAATGCGAAAGCCTCAACACTTGTAATTATCACTTGTTGTAGGTTACACTTGTTAACTTAGTTAAATATTTCATTTGATTAACATCCTATAGCATATACACTTAACCAATACAAGTATAACAAAAGCACATTCCACAGTAACAAGATGCATAAGATATAAGAGACAACAATATATGGGAGCACCCAAAAACGGGCGTGCTCAAGTTTTATATAGCTTTGGAAGAAGTTTGATACAAGTTACATAGATAAGGGTTTCCTACAAGCCATCCTCTTACTAGGTGCGTCCAACAAGCCACACCAATGGAAAACAAAGGGTTTTACAGAAAATCCCCTTGTAAGATCCAAAATTGTAACGCGATTCCAACCCAAGTTCCACAAGCTTCCAACTTGAGCTCAGCGAGCTTCCATCCCGATTTCGCAGTCTTACACGTCTCCAGGGTTTCTCTGTCTCCCAACAGTGTCATGCTCCCAAGCCGAGGTCCTCCAAGAAAGTGCAAAGCACGCCCTAGTTGCAACTTGCACTAATACATTCTCTTGGATTGTGGTTCTCTCTAGTGAAAGCCTATAGCAACTTGTTGTTGTCTTCTTGCTTGCATTTTCCTTGGTCATCCGTCACATCTTTATATGCTTTCCCAAACACGTCTGTGACCCTTGTGTGCTCACATGGCTTGCTTGCAACTCACTTCAAGTCTCCTTTCCAAGGAAGCCAACACGCCCAAGTGGTCAAGTGTGCACCCAACGTCACGTTGATTCTTTGTGCAACCGAACTCTTCCAAGAGAGCCAATCTTCCTTAGTTGGCGACGCACCACACATAGAGCTTCCAACCCGAGCTACTGGTCAAGCGTCCATCTCCTAGTGGTCACCAACGTTGCGTTCACCACTTGTGATTGTTGTCTTGCATGCAGAGCCCCTGGAGCTCCTCCACACACAATGTGCAGAACCATCCAACCATTCCACACTTGTCAGGATACCTACGCGTGTTTCCCACAAAGTTGTCAACCGTGAGGTACTTGACTTGCGACAAGCATCACACCTTAGGCAAGCGCTCATGTTCTGGGTCCATGATTTCCATGCAATAGACATCCAAGTGTGGGTTTTTCCCATGTAGCAGCCACATGCATGATGGGGTCCCATATGCCAAATGTTTCCCAAGTCACCATTCTTGGGAAGCGCATCTTTCTCCTTGGGTGCACGGGTGTGTGGGTGCCAAGGTTCTTACACCCTCCCCCACCCAAATCTATTGTCATCGCGACAATGTCTCCAAAAGAAATCCCACTTCTGAAAACTTGTTGTTTCTCTAATGCATCAGCTCAATCGCTCAACCTCACTGTTCTTCGTCTTTTCTAGTTTGCATGGTGCAGATTCCCTTTATCCCTCAATATTGTCCAGATGATCAAGTTGTCCATATAATTGCTCTGGTTCTCCTTCCCACTTCCTTCTCTGCATGAGTCTAGGAAACTTGATGACCTCTCGTTGTGGTTGGTTGAAGCCGACTCGCTTCACCATACTTGGCTGCATTTTCAGGGTGCTTCCTTGCTTGAAACACACGCAGCTCTCCCTTCCTATGCCAAAGGCAGGACGCCACTGCCAATAGATCTTCTTAATGAAAGGACAAGTGTGGATGGTGCTCCCAACTATCCCCCATGGTTGTCCTCATTTCCTCTGCAACCTTCTTACACAAGTATAGCAGGAGTGGCACATTGCCCCCAATGGTGTCATTACCTTCCACAAACAACCTCTATGCTTCTGGGTCATTCAACCAAACTTGCTTATCTGCAAATGAATTTTGTGAGCCACAAACTACTCCTTTGTGCACTTGGGTCGTTACAACACATCTCATCTTTCCACAATGGTTATGTTCCATGGTCTTGCAGAATTCAACAAGCTTATCCAAGCTTGTCATAGTCGAACCCATGAATTTCTCCATGGCGTCCATTCGCTCAGCCAACCGAATGACAAAACTTTTACTTGCTTTCTCTTCACTACTCCACTCATCTGCAGTGCATTGAAGGCTTGTTATTTCTGTTGGAGGTGTTTTTTCCAACGCAGTAACCTTATCCCCTCCCTACAACTTCCTTACAGTTTACACACACATAGGATTTCCTCGCGAGAGAAATTCCAAGCATTCTAAGTGAGGCACGGGCACTTCCTTCGTCCTCCTCATGAATTCTTGTCCAAGAACAATGTCAAAATAGTCTAAGGGGATGATGGTGAAATCTTCCACACCAGTCCATTCCCCAAGATTCAAAGGTACTTGGAGGGCCGTCCCAGAAACCTTTTCCACTCTTGAATTGACAACTTTGAACGATGATGCCATAGGCTCAATATGCAACTTGAGCTGGGCAGCTACCTCTTCCTTCACAAAGTTGTGCGTAGCTCCGCTATCCACCAAAGCCAACACATGTTTCCCACTAAGCTCAGCTGGTATGTAGCTGATCTGCATGAGGTTTGGTTCTTGGACTGTCGGTTCTTCTAGAACCATGTTCAATACTTGCAACACTCTCACTGATGGCTTCTCCTATTCTATTGCAGTGATCTTTTGTGGTCACACTAGGAAGTTCTTGGTGAAGTGGTATTTCACACAAATGTAGCAAGAAAATTTTTTAGGCTTATCTCTAGGTGCCTCTGCATTCTCGGACTTGTCTTCCTCGCGCTTACCTCCTCGAGGCTTCGTCTTTCCCCTCAGCTTCTTCTTGAACTTGTTAGGATCTTTCTCACTCCCATTTTCAGCTTCCTTAGACTCATCCCAACCATCTGCATGGTAGTCTAGAAGTTTGTCAACTGCAGTCACCGCAACTGCAAGAGTTTTTACACCTTGATGTCACAAGACAGCCTGCACCCAAGGCTGTAATCTCTTCATGAAGTGATAAATCGTATCCTCTCTTGACATGTTCTTTATCTCTAACATCAAACTTTGATAGGCCTTGATATAATTATGGATTTTTCCACTATGCTTGAGCTTCATGAGCTCATTTCGGGTGATCCAACCTTGGTTTCCTTATAATGTCCCTTGTTAGGAATTTTATTAAAATGGCAATTTTTCACTTTTTTCCCTAGTTTGACCTTTGACTAGTTTTGAGCTCTAGGTCCCCAAATTGCTCCAATTGCTCCCAAATATTCTGAGAAGGTATATGGATGATGTTAGAACATAAATATGTATTTTAGGGATGATTTTGGACCTTTAAAATACTTCTGCAAATCCTCTTTCAATTCTGGCCAATGTAGGGAACTTTACTAGTAATTTCCCTTTGACTAGTATTGGTCTCTAGGTCTCGAATTGACTCCAAATGCCTTCAAATATTCAAGGAAGGTGTATGAATGATATTAGGAATTGAATAGGATGTTAAGGGATGATATATGGCCACCAAAATACCTCTGCAAGCTCTCTTAAGATTCTGGACCAAGTATGCAAGTTTACTAGTAATTTGGGGTTCAAATCCCCCTAGGGTTAGTACTGAAAATGGCTTCCCAAATGCCTTCAAACCAACTCAAATTTCTGAACAGAGGTAGGAAATGTATTAAGGATGTTATTAAGGTCTCATGTGCACCATTAATTGATTATTATATATGTTCCAACCCTCTCCCATTCAACTGCAAAAATCACCAATTCGACCCTTGGGGAAATGGCACTATTTCTTCTCCCAATGCAATTAAACTGAGTAAACATACTTCAAATGCTCAAGTACAGTACATGAAACTTGTAAAATACATCCATTGCAGTCCATTAATCACAAATTTATTAGAGAATGATCCATTCATTCGAAATCATCGTCAATACATTGGCTCACAACAAGGTAGTGGGGAAATGGCATTGTTCTTCCATTAAAAATGAGATTTATACATTTCTACTTGGAATTTCGACCTGAAAATTTTTGGAGATGACGAAAAGAGTATTTAATTCATATTACAAAAGAAATGGGGCATGATAAGCTCCCCCAAAGAGTACAATAGCCCACCAAAAATGCCCTCCCTCAAGGATCAAGAATATGCCATCAAAACTGGAAATGGTTGAGAGAATGTGTTGCAATAGAAGAAACCATGAGCTGCCTTGTAGCTTACACCTGCAAATAAAGACTCCATTAAAGCTCCAAATAAAAGGCCTGAATGGCCTTTCCAATTACCAACTTGGATGGGAATATTTCACCCTCGAAATTGGCTAAGGCAAGAAACTAGTCATCCACTAGCTCTCCCTCTACACAAATGCAATTGCAAATTCTACAAATGATCAAAAATCTAGTTTCATTATTTGTTATTGAAATTTATAAAGTTCTAATGTCCTCCATGGGTCGAATTCCTTCCAAGAGACTCATTGCAACTCAAGTTGGGAAGAGATTCCAAAGAACGCCACTTGTACAACAATTCCTAGTCTCCCACTTCCACCAAATCACATGTGGAAGCATATTAGCTGCCCTAACACCATTGAGCGCCCTCTTGGAGTCTATTTTTAGCCCTGACATGTCATATGTCAGCCTTCAGGTCTGATTTATGTCATAGGTGTCATAGCATCTTCATCATTGTTGTCATAGAGCTAAGGAATCTAGCCCAAGTGTCTCACTAGCTCCAAATTGCCTCTTCCTCTTCCATGGGAGTTACTCTTTCTCTATATTTCGACCTTGGATGATTCATGTCATGAATAATACCTTTTGGACTCCCCCAAGTATGTTACCATTCACCTTGAATTCGAATTGGTGAGAGAATGATGCCAAGTGTAGTGGGGAAATCTAGCCATATGTGGGTCCCACTTCCTCCATGTGTCTTCACGATCAAATGTCACTTTGATTTTCACTTGTATATATTTATTTAGCTCCTTTATTAAATATTTATGCCACTCTAATGTTCAAACATAATTTATTATCTCCATTATTCCAAATCCCAAAGCTTCCACCCCAAACCTAGGAAACTAGTAATCTTCCTCCTTGGCAATTATTTGAACTTTAGCATCAATTTGACAAACTCTACTGAATAGGGACAATGTGATTAGGCCATTGTGACCCAATGCCAAATTTGGGACATTAAAAATCCTCCCTTCCCAATATTGCTTGTCCTCAAGCAATTTTAAACATGGGTGTTGAAGAACCTGCTTGCTGTATAATTCTTTGAAGTTGCCATTGAATTGCCCAACCTTGAGTCTTTGAGTTTCCATGAAGATTTTAGAGAGGAACCACCATGCTTGCTGCTGCACTACTCTGATTAAAATCACTTTATTAAGTGGGGAATCCATCTCCCATACTACTTGCTTCTCCCAAAAAAATGAAACCAATGAGACAAAAATTATTCTAGGGTTCCATTGCTTGTATTGCACCCCAACAATTAAGAGTGCTCTCCAACCCACACCATTAGATAAGAGGATTCCTGGATCCCATTTTCTTGTATGCATTCTTCCAAACATCATGAGTACCAAATATATATCATCAAAGTACATAACAACATAATGAAAATGTACATCAAGGATATGCTTCATCAAAGAGTCATGAGAGTGCTTATACCTCCAAGCAAGTAGACCACCATTTTCCAAGTGCATACAAGATTCAAGTGACCAATCAAATCTGCTCCAATGACATAGGTGAGGATCCCATGTCCTATAATGCTGCTCCAAAAGGATGTGATATGCATCAAAATATTCAGCCATGTATTCTTTCATCCAAGAAGTGAATGAAGAATCTCCACTAAAATCTGAACCAAATAATGAGCAGAAAAAACAAGGAAACTTCCAATGAATCAAAGAAGTCTCATCCATACATCCATGAATGTGAGAATCATAAAAATATAACAAAGTATGTGGTTGCCAACAAAAATGTTCTCCAATCATAAATCTATTCTCCCAAGTGTTGGATGAAGTTCCTCCAACATCAAATGAATCAAGTGTTGAGCAAGAAAAACCATGAGTCTTCAAGTGACTCAAATGCATATCATAGGTGCATCCATGTAGATTTGCATCATCATAAAGTGACAAATAATGTTGCTGCAAATGTGAATAAGAATTTGCTCCAACCATGTCATCATAAAAGGTAAATCTAGGAGTTCCATACTCCTCATGTGGCACCATAAAAAAAAACCCTTTCACCCATACTTCATTGAGACTAATACTGCAAAACATGGAATTGTAGGATGTAGGAGAATGAACTAACTCACCAAAATGATCAAAAAGTGCAGAATTTTCATCATGGGAAGGATCCATGTGGGTAGTATCATGCAGCTCCTTCAAAAGTGGGAAACCTTTGTCATAGATTGGTTCCAATGTAGAGGAATCATGCTCTTCTTTAAAAATTTCATAACCTTCATCAAGAGACAATTCAAGTTCCTCTTCCACCACATCAAGTGTTTCGATCTCTTCAAGTTCATCTTCAAACACATTAAGCACATTCAAATTCCCACATTTCTCATGATCCACCATGTCATGAGAATCCTCCAAATAATCTACCATTTGACAATCTGAAACATAGGAGGAAAAACAAGTATCTTGCAAATTTTCAAGAAGTTGCTCATTTTGAATTGTGAGCTTATGAATATCCTTATTATTCTTCAAGTATGCATCATGTAACAATCCATTAAGCTCAAACAAATGGTTTCTATAAAAAAGCAAATACATGAAATTACCTTTGATGTGGCACATTGCTCTTTGAATCTTCTCCATGTCATCAAGGAAGGATGTTTCCTCCAATGAAGTAGCTCTCCAACAAGAATTTGACACCAATGCTTGAGTGTCATGGAGAATGATGAGAGACTCTTGGATCTCATTTTCCTTCATATTTAAGGACCCTTCAAGAAAATGAGGCTCTTGCAAATGAACCTCCTCATCTTCTTTAATTTTGCTTGGACCAAATTCATGAAGCTCAAGTGGTGATGGGGAAGTTGATCTTGGTTCTTCTTCAACTGCTACAAGGTCTTCATTATCATGCTTAATGGAACTTGGGCTTGCAGCAACACTTTCAAAAGTGATCTCTATGTCACCAACATAGAGGTGTGAGCACCCATCAGTAGGTACTCCTTCATAGTTTAAGCATCCATCAGTAGATACTCTTTGGTTCATGTCTAAGCTAGAAGGTGTCTCGAAATGATCTTCCATATTTTCAATAGAATCTTCTTCATGCTCTTGTGATGTCTCTTCATTTTTATCCTTCAAGCAAGAAGATGCATTTTGCCCCTTGTTTTCCTTATGATCAATATCTTTGGAATCTCTTTTTGAAGAATTCCCAAAATCTCTCCTCAAGTGGGACATAATTGCATGCACACATGTATGATACTCACTCCAAGGTTCTTCACAAGAAGGGCATAAACCTTTCTTTACTAACTCCACATCTTCATTTTTGGGCCTATTTTCAAAAACATGTTCAGCGAAGTACTCAAAAGACATGGCATTTTGTGTATTTTTGCTAAAAGCAAGATATTCTTGATATTTTTGATATTGTTGGGGTAAGGTTTTATATTTTGCTCTCCATCTTTGGAACTCACTCATAGAATTATCCTTGGTTGGTGTGACACACTCATATTCATCAGATTTAAAGTCATAAGAATAATCTTCATTTCTCTTGAAATTGTAAGAAGTGTTGCATGATGGCATCTCTTCCTTGTACCATTCACATTCTGCTTCATATTGCTCATAATCATCTGTATATTCCTCATAAGAATTGTACTCATAGGATTCATCCTAATAGTAATACATGGCTGCCTATTATTGTTGAATGTATGTACCTAATCCACAGGTGCAAGGACCATGCTCTGATACCATTGTAATGTCCCTTGTTAGGAATTTTATTAAAATGGCAATTTTTCACTTTTTTCCCTAGTTTGACCTTTGACTAGTTTGAGCTCTAGGTCCCCAAATTACTCCAATTGCTCCCAAATCTTCTGAGAAGGTATATGGATGATGTTAGAACATAAATATGTATTTCAGGGATGATTTTGGACCTTTAAAATACTTCTGCAAATCCTCTTTCAATTCTGGCCAATGTAGGGAACTTTACTAGTAATTTCCCTTTGACTAGTATTGGTCTCTAGGTCTCGAATTGACTCCAAATGCCTTCAAATATTCAAGGAAGGTGTATGAATGATATTAGGACTTGAATATGATGTTTAGGGATGATATATGGCCACCAAAATACCTCTGCAAACTCTCTTAATATTCTAGACCAAGTATGCAATTTTACTAGTAATTTGGGGTTCAAATCCCCCTGGGGTTAGTACTGAAAATGGCTTCCCAAATGCATCCAAACCAGCTAAAATTTATGAAAAGAGGCAGGGAATGTATTAAGGATGTTATTAAGGTATCATGTGCACCATTAATTGATTATTATATATGTTCCAACCCTCTCCCATTCAACTGCAAAAATCACCAATTCGACCCTTGGGGAAATGGCACTATTTCTTCTCCCAATGCAATTAAACTGAGTAAAAATACTTCAAATGCTCAAGTACAGTACATGAAACTTGTAAAATACATCCATTTCATTCCATTAATCACAAATGCATCAGAGAATCATCCATTCATTCGAAATCATCATCAATACATTGGCTCACAACAAGGTAGTGGGGAAATGGCATTGTTCTTCCATTAAAAATGAGATTTATACATTTCTACTTGGAATTTCGACCTGAAATTTTTTGGAGATGAAGAACAGAGTATTTAATTCATATTACAAAATAAATGGGGCATGATAATCTCCCCCAAAGAGTACAATAGCTCACCAAAAACTCCCTCCCTCAAGGATCAAGAATATGCCATCAAAACTGGAAATGGTTGAGAGAATGTGCTTCAATAGAAGAAACCATGAGCTGCCCTGTAGTTTACACCTGCAAATAAAGACTCCATTAAAAATCCAAATGAAAGTTCTGAATGGCCTTTCCAATTACCAACTTGGATGGGAATCTTTCACCCTCGAAATTGGCTAAGGCAAGAAACTAGTCATCCACTAGCTCTCCCTCTACACAAATGCAATTGCAAATTCTACAAATGATCAAAAAGCTGGTTTCATTATTTGTTATTGAAATTTATAAATTTACAATGTCCTTCATGGGTCGAATTCCTTCGAAGAGACTCATGCCAACTCAAGTTGGGAAGAGATTCCAAAGAACGCCACTTGTACAACAATTCCTAGTCTCCCACTTCCACCAAATCACATGTGGAAGCATATTAGCTGCCCTAACACCCTTGAGCACCCTCTTGGAGTCTATTTTCAGCCCTGACATGTCATATATGTCATATGTCAGCCTTCAGGTCTGATTTGTGTCATAGGTGTCATAGCATCTTCATCATTGTTGTCATAGAGCTAGGGAATCTAGCCCAAGTGTCTCACTAGCTCCAAATTGCCTCTTCCTCTTCCATGGGAGTTACTCTTCCTCTATATTTCAACCTTGGATGATTCATGCCATGAATAATGCCTTTTGGACTCCCCCGAGTATGTTACCATTCACCTTGAATTCGAATTGGTGAGAGAATGATGCCAAGTGTAGTGGGGAAATCTAGCCATATGTGGGTCCCACTTCCTCCATGTGTCTTCATGATCAAATGCCACTTTGATTTTCACTTGTATATATTTATTTAGCTCCATTATTAAATATTTATGCCACTCTAATGTTCAAACATCATTTATTATCCCCATTATTCCAAATCCCAAAGCTTCCACCCCAAACCTAGAAAACTAGTAATCTTCCTCCTTGGCAATTATTTGAACTTTAGCATCAATTTGACAAACTCTACTGAATAGGGACAATGTGATTAGGCCATTGTGACCCAATGCCAAATTGGGACATTAAATTCCTGGTCCAAACTGCTCCTTCAAGGAATCTCTCATTTGGCTCCAAATTTTTATCTGACTAGGCTTCCCCTCGGCTTCATCTTCTTCTATGTTCCTCCACCATAACTTGGCAGATCCAATGAGAAACATTGCCATAGCATTCACTTTCATGTCGTCAAAACTTTTATTCATTTGATCAAGGTATTTCTCAACGTCCCAACAGAAGTTCCCAAGCAACTTTGCATCACGGGTTCCATCATATGGTTCGGGCTATTTCATGCAAACCTTTATGGTGCCCATGCACTTCCCACTAGCCAGTGCACATTTCAGCAAGGCGATTGTCTGACACTGTTCCTTCAACTAAAGTTGAAGCTCTTCCATTAAGCCTTCAATATTTTCGACTCGATTGTCTGGGTTTTATTCTGCAAAAATATTGTTCTGGATTGTTTCCATGCTATCCTCCAAACCTTCAACTTTCTTCACAAGTTTATCCAAGTTGAGGCCAACCACTATGTCAATGGACTCTTGACATTTTCTAGTAACATTGCTGGAATGGTCACGCATTCTTCCCATCCCTTCACCCATGGATTTTGCAGTCTCACCCTGCTTCTCAAGAGCATTAGTGAACAACTCCACATTTTTCTCAAGCGTCGCCATCCTACTCTTGACTTTGGGCATTTTTGGTGTCGAGCAACCCTCAAGCTCATCGTGGTAGGATTCTTCCTCATGTGAACCGACTTCTGTTTCTTCAACAAAATGTTCATATCATGCTTAATTTCCTTAGTCATTTTTGCTTCATAGGTCTTCTACTCTTCTTGGGCACATCCTAGTGCGTCTACCATAGAATATGACTTTCACAAGCATCTGCAACTACGTCCACCCAACGAGTGTCCTAACCAACCCACTCTCCGCTCAGCTCCTTTGTTTGGTTGTCACATGTCAACCTTCGACACCTTACTCGGTAGCTCGTCAGCTCACCCATGCACTGCCTACTTTGATAACATGAATCTTCTTAAATTAGATGCAGCAAAGAGTGAGTGATGCCCAACCAACACCACTACATAAGATGCTATTATTATCATCGGACTATCCCAGTCAAATAGTGAATCGAGTCACCAAGAGTTCTGCAACCAACTCTTGTCTCATCAAACAATGTATTTATCACTTCAAGCTCTCTGCTTCACCAAAGTCTGCAGCAAAACAACTTTGATACCACCTGTCATGGTCGTGGCTCGCACCCACTTTTTTTCGTGGTCTTCCAAGACAGTGCAACATTACCCGAAAGCTAACCGAGGGTGAGACCAACTAGAAAGCTTTTTGGTACACTACGCCTAACCAAATGTGGAAGCCTCAACACTTGTAATTATCACTTGTTATATGTTACACTTGTTAACTTAGTTAAATATTGAACATTTGATTAGCATCCCACAACATATATACTAAACCAATACAAGTATAACAAAAGCACATACCGCAGTAACAAGATACAAGAGACGTCAATATATGGGAGCACCCAAAAACGGGCATGCTCAAGTTTTATATAAATTTGGCATAAGTTTGATACAAGTTACATAGATAAGGGTTTCCTATAAGCCAATCTCTTACTAGGTGTGCAGGTGCACCCAACAAGCCACACCAATGGAACAACAATATTTTTACAGCAAATCCCCTTACAAGCTCCAAAATTGTAACGATCTTCCAACCTAAGTTCCATGATATTCCAACCCCATTTCAGCAAGCTTCCATCCTAATTTCGTAGTATGGCGCATCTCCAGGGTTGCTCTATCTTCCAACAGTGTCAGGATCCCAAGCCAAGTTCCTTCAAGAGAGTGCATGGCATGCCCCAATTGTGGACTACACTAATACATTCTCCTGGTCGGTTGTTCTCTCTCATGCAAGCCTCTAGCAACTTGTTGTTGTCTTCTTGCTTTCCTTTTCCTTGGTCATCCATCACATCTCTATATGCTTTCCCAAATGCACGTGCAACCCTTGTGTGGTCACACAAATTATTTGCAACCCACATCTCGTCTCCTTGCCAAGGAGGTTGACGTGCCCAAGTGGTTAAGCATGCAGCCAACGTCACATTGAGTCTTTGTGCAACTAAACTCTTCCAAGTGCACCCATCTATCTTGAATGTCGACGTGCAACACACAAAGCTTCCAACCCGAGCTGCTAGTTGAGGGTCCATCTTCCGGTAGTCACCAACATCATGTCCACCACTTGTGATGGTCGTCTTGCGTGCAAATCCCTTGGATCTCCTCTACATGCTATATGTTGAAGCATCCAACCATGCCACACTTTCAAGGATCCCTATGCATGCTGCCCACAAAGTTGTCAACCGTGAGGTACTTAACTTGAAGCAAGCATCCCACCTTAAGCGAGCGCTCATGTTCCGGGTCCATGCTTTCCATGCAATGGGCGTCTAAGTGTGGGTGTTTTCCCATGTGGCGGCCACATGCCCAATGGGGTCCCATATGTCAAATTTTTCCCAAGTCACCAATCTTGGGCGGAGCGTCTTGCTCCTTGGGTGCAAAGGTGTGTAGGCACCAAGGCTCTTACACTCTATACATAAATGGACACTTAAACTCTCAAAGTATATAAGTGATTATACCTTTAATTATTAATGAAGATTGTTATTACAAAAGGAAAACTAAAGACTTTGTTGTAAAGGTGTTAATTATTTTATATTGTCATAGGATTTCGAGTTTTGTAGGAATAAATTCTTGTTTTGTTTAGAATTTAAGAAGAATTTTTTTATACCCCATACCTCAACTTGTTATTGAGGGTATTGGGTATGTTACACCAAGAATTTAAAACACAAGTCTTTCCAGTGGTTCAATCCTTGAGTGAAAGATTTCCCATGGGACAGAATCCACTCAATCAAAGTTCCAGGAAAAATATAATTTTGACGTAGAATTGTTTTTAGAGGACGTTAATTATTCCTGCCATGCAAGTAGCCACTTGAGTCTTATTTCAGTAGTCATAATTTTCTGTAGGCACACGCAATAAGAGTCAGTTACATCTAAGTTTAAGAGTATATTTTTTGCATGTCCAAAGCTTTTAAATACACAACTTCAAGTCCATTGTAACCATCAAGCATGATTGCTTTTCTTATGAATAAAGAGTAAGAGTAGTAGCTAGTTTTAGCATTGAATTTGTTCAATTCTTTGTGTTCGTATGTTCCATAAAATTCATCAATTGTTCACCACAAACTGTAATGAATCATGAAGTGCCATAAATACTTAGCCACCAAGGATTTCCTAAAATTTTGAATATTTTTTATGCCCCAACCACCATATTTATCCGGATGAGCCAACAAGTGCCATTTATCCCCATGGAAACCTTTATAATCAACACTACCTTTTCAAAGATATTTTGCACACAACTTATGAATCTGATCCAGAATGCATATGAGCACTGACGCTAGGGTTATCTAGTACACCGTAATTTCCTCAATAATAGACTTAATAACAACAATATGTCGACCTCATGATATCGAGTGACTACACCAATTTATTAAGACTTCTACCTTAGCTAACATCAAACACCAATCCTCCTTTTTGTATTTGTTTGGTTTTAAAAGGTAGCCTCGGTATTTTATATGTCCGTTCCGACCTTGCCGAACAATATAAAAAATCCTGAAGAGATGATTACAAAAGTGCTTTGATAATCCAAAAAGGTATATGGCGGATTTTCCAATGCCAATCACGATAATTGTAGCCGAGGAAAAGAGATCAAGTATATCCTTTAAGTCTTATACCTCATGAATAGACCCAACACCAAATAGTAGAACACCATTAACAAAAAGTAGGTGCTTTAAGTAAATTGCATCAGCCTCTTTTCCTGAAGGATTACCATGCTAAGTATTTCAATAATAAGCAAAAAATATATAGATATAATGGATCCCCTTGACGTAATCCTCAATATGATAAGAAGAAATCTGAAGACACTTTGTTGATCAACACAAAAAAGCAACCCGAGGTGACTCCACTCATTATCCATTGCGCCATTTCCAAAGAGATTCAATCCTAAATGCAACATCAAAATCCACAGGAAGAGCCATGGCACCATGTCTTAGGCTTTAGAAAGATCAAACACTTCATAGCAAAAGAAGAATATGAAGACCAACTTATCAATTATAAATCTTCCTACATGGAACCAATCACTTCATATATCAATTGACCTTCTAAAAATAAAAATTTATTTAGGGATATAAATTCAGACAATAACAGCTTGATTTGGCCCGTGATCACCTTAGAAAATAATTTATACACACAATTAAATAAAGCAATTGGACAAAAACCATTAAAGGATATCGGATGATCTTGTTCTAGAAGCAATGCTAGAAATGTAAAGTTAATACCTTAAGGAATTATGCCATGGTTCCTAACTTCTTCAACCATCCACATGAGATCACCCCCAATCACCTCATAAACATCTCGGAGGAACTCTATGGGCCAGTCATTTGGACCCAAACTTATTTCCTTATGGAAAGTAAACATCACCACCATAAGTTCCTCATTAGTAATAAGATGAAATAGCCAATCATTGTCTTCCTCGTCTATCATTTTAGGAAAGAAAGAGATAATTTTGAGCATATCCCCCATATTCGAATGATCGTGTTCTTTAGGGAAAGAAGAGAAAAAATTAACCCCAAGGGTAGTTATTTAATATTGAGAGCGCTACCAATAATTGATCAAGATGCTTTTCTATGCCAGCAATACATGTTCGATTATTCACCCAAGTCGGGCCCAATTCAATTGGATCAATATTAACCAAGCCTTTCTCCTCAATAGATCTAACAAAGAAATTCACTAGTATATATGGTCTGGCCAAATGGCCCCAAATTTCCCCATTGTTCAGAGTGAAACTGAGATCCCCCACTAAAATCAGCTTGTCCAAATCAATTCACATTCTTGACAAGAGGTCATTCCAAAAGGCATATTGACCATCATTCGACCCACACATTTAGAATTTGCAATAGATTTCCTAACTCATGACTAAAAAGTTCCACACAAACCTGAAATCACAACATATGAATTCATTAAAGAGAAGAATGAATTCCATCCCATGACCTGTCCTCCAAAAAAGGCCAAAAGAATCTAGGGAAATAAAATTCCAGGAAACAAAATATTTTTTAAGAATAGACACAACTTGTTCACCTCCTATCATAGTTTCTTGAAAATAAACAACACCAAGATTAATGGAGGAGACAATACTTTTGAGGGTTGATTGCTTGGATCGACCCCATAAGCCCCATATTTTTAAAGAATAATCTTCATGGGTCACCCATAGAAGGGGTATATGTCACTCTAAGACCCTCGAATAAAACACTCTACTTCCCCTAGATAACTTCTCAAACATCCTTCTCTCAAGCAAATTTTAATGCATATTTTCTTCCAACCCTAGAAACCCCACCAGCTTTTGAACCATCTAGCCCCAAACCATTTGACTAGGTTCCTTCCTAAAAAGAAGAAGAAGGTCTCAGTCGGAGAAGATAGGGTTACCAACCTCTCTTTCAGGGGGGATTAATTTATGCAACAGGAATGTTGGTGGAGCCTTCCTGATCTAGGAGGCTATCAAAATCCTTTGAAATATTAATGATAAATTTGTCCAAGAACTAAACTCCAACATTAGTATATGGCTCAGACGAAGGAGGACCAACCAAAAGAGGCACACCATTAAGTTTTCCATCAATACTCCGAGCATAAGGGAAAATGGATCAAGATTCTCCCTTGATATAATCTTCTTCCCCATCACTCAATGACCTTTGTTCCAAACCAATAACACTCTTTTTCCAGATATCTATAAGTTTCCTCTATTAAGAGAGGGAGAGTTCAAACAAATGAGAAGGGATAGAACTAGGGTTATTCATAGCCTCCATGGGAATGATGATATCCCCAACAAGAAGGTCCACATGATAATTAGGCTTTAGGAGAGACATCAATCTAATAGAATATTCCAGACATTGGTTCAAGGGTTGACTGGAAGGATTCAGAGGAGAGAAAGGATCATAAATAGGATGAGAAGATGGAGAGGGTAAAAAAATCCTTGGAAACATTTTTCTCCACACTTTTTTGACAAATGACTTTCACAATCAGCAATAGTATGTCCATACTCATGACAATGCGCACAATGGTGGAAAATTTTCATAATCTAGGATTTGAATCGTCTTAGAGGAGCTGACATCGATCTCCATGGACTCAAAAAGCTCCAAAATAACATTAATTTCTACCAAAATATCTACGACCAAATGAGCAGAGGAATACTTATAGGAGTTATCAGCAAGTATGAACTTACCTAGGGAATTACCGATATCCTGCATCAAGGTGCCATTCCATATCTCCATAGGGATCCAAGGAAGATAGACGTAAACCGGAGTAGAGAGAGAAAATTCCTCTATAGCATTAAAATTAACATGCTAGGGTTTTAGAGACAAATAAGCTGTATCACAGAGCTAGTGCCTCATTAGGTTATAATAAACATCTTCCTCACTGTGAAATATAAACCCAATCCACCCTTTTTCTAGTAAATGAAATATCATACCATATCCCAGGAAAGGAGACTAGTATGATTGGATCCAAGCGTTTAATCCATCCACTCCCATATTCCTGCCTAAAAATTCACCCACTAGGGTTTTTCCAAGCATGGGATTGATCTGATATACCCTTAAACCATTCCCAACCACCATGGTAACACCACCTCCTTTGGACTTAATCACCTTCCGATGCTTCTTTATCTGTCTTGAACCTAATCTCCAAAAATAAGCACCACATATATCACCTACTTCGAGTTTTGATCCCACAAAACCCAAACCCCCTGATAATTGATCCAAAGACAAAAAGTAAATTTGAAGGTTTAACCATAATAATTGTAGATTAACAACCTTAAATAAATTAAATATCATAAATTCTATATATTTCCGATAATTGGTATTACTAATTAATAATTTTGATATTTATGATGATGATGATGATGATGATGATGATGATAGTTATTAACATCCACTCAGACCAAATTTGGTCTATTGGACCTTAAAAAATAAAATATTCACTTGGTTTTCTTCAGAATTTTATTTCTATGCTCAAAAAGCTTTAAGAGAAGCATTCTTGAATCACCATAGTTATGATGAGTTAAAAGGTTATGAAAGTCAGTATTGTAACAAATGTATTGAAATTGCACTATAATGTACGTCTATGTAGGACATTCTATGAGAGTTATTTTTGTCTTCATCCTTCTTTGTGTCACAAAGATGACAAATTCTTTCATCCCACAATATTTTAGGCATTGTGCAACACCTGATTTCACTATGGAGTTCATGAGAGCTTGTTCTTATTCTAGCAATGTTCATTTTCTTCTTTATACTAGTTACTTAAAGAGATACTTTTGATCTTCTAGATTAGGGTTGATCACCTCTTCTAATATGTTAATTTTCTCTTATCCTCTAACTCTTAATTGCACCTCATAATCTCCTTAAATTTAGATGCAATAATCCTTTTAATATTATCATTATTCTACAGAGTAACCTCTTCCTCGACTCTGCAATCATTTATCCAAGACTTGGCATCTATATGCCAACTTCGCTTGAGTAGCAAGTGGTTTTGACCAGAGTATGAAGAAATATTTGGAATCCTTTTATCTCCCATCTTGTTTATCTTCTTCTTGTACGTAAGGTACCTAGTCATAGCCATGCCTTCAATTGGAGAGAGACTCACTTCTATGAGGACAATAGGATAGGGTGTATTTCCTTTAATTTTGAGATTGTATGTTATAAAGTGCTTTTGGATTTTCTTTATCCTTCTTGAATATTCTCTAGAGATGTTGCATCCCCAAACTCCACAACCATATAGTATAACATGAGTGATGAGAGTCTCAAACATGAGTTTCTTCCCATCCCAAAGTTAGAGGTCTGCAGATTTACAACTATTTTCAAGTCCATAATAAGATTTCCAGCCTCCATTAATCATTTTCTCAAAGCCATACTTCCAATTAATCTTATGATGGATATCAATTCCAAGATAGTTATATGAATTCACTTCCTCCAAGTTGTTGTTTTCATACATGAAATTATCATAATTGACCTTTTGAGATTTGATTATCATAAATTTTGTTTTCTTAGTTTTAATTGTCATACCCATACTAGAGAAAATATTATTGATAATTTTTGGTTGCTTATTGAGATCATAGGGACTCCTCACCATAAGAAAAATATACTCAGCATAGAGAAGAAGGATCATGACTATACCAGCCAAAGTTGTGCCAACACAAGCTATCTCTTGCAGACAACACTCTAGCTTGTCAATGTAAATACCAAAAAGGGTAGGGGATAGGGTAAAACCTTTCTTGATTCCTATATTACAATTAATTTCCCCTAATCACCCCTCAAAGTTCCTAAACTTGGAAATATACTTCTCATACAACCATATCGCATCGGCTCTAAACTTGAAAGAGACTTTTAGCTCTTCTAATCTATTCCAGAGGTTACTTCTAGACATTGCATCAAATTGTTTTCTAAAGTCAACAAAGTAACATAGAATATTACTTTTATTATTACGACAGTCCTCAAAAATGGTCCTAAGAGTAACAAGGTGGTCCAGAGTTGAATGATAGCCTTGAAATATTTCTTGGCATTCGATTATTTTTCTACTCCTTTATAGCCATATGTTGATCTTCTTTTCGATAATAATTCCATATAATTTGGATAAATAGGGTAATCATAACCAGACTAGCAAGAGAAAATTTCTCTATAGCATCAAAATCGATATGCTAGGGTTTTAGAGGCAAATAATCCCTATCACAGAACTAATGTCTCTTTAGGTTTTAATAAGCATCTTCCTCACAATGAAGTATAAACCCAATCCACCCTTTTTCTAGAAAATTAAATATCATACCATATCCCAGGAAAGGAGACTAGTGTGATTAGATCCAAGCATTTAATCCGTCCACTCCCATAATCCTTCCAAATATTTACTCACTAGGGTTTTTCGAAGCTTGGGATTGATCTGATATACCCTTAAATCATTCCCAGCCACCATGTTAACATCATCTCCTTTAAGACGTAATCACCTTATGGCGCTTCTTTATCTGTCTTGAACCTAATCTCCAAAACTAAGCACCACATATATCTCCTACTTTGAGTTTTGATCCCACAAAACCCAAACCCCCTAATAATTGATCCAAAGACAAAAAGACAATCTGAGGGTTTAACCATAATAATTGTACATTAACAACCTTAAATAAATTAAATATCATAAATTAATCCTATATATTTCAAATAATTGGTATCACTAATTAATAATTTTGATATTTATGATCATACTGATGATAGTTATTAACATCCACTCATACCAAATTTGGTCTATTGGACATTAAAAAAGAAAGGAGTCAATTGGTTTTCTTTAGAATTTTATTTCTATGCTCAAAAATATTTAAGAGAAGCATTCTTAAATCACCATAGTTATGATGAGTTAAAAGGTTATGAAAGTCAGTAGTGTAGCAAATGTATTGAAATTGCATTATAATGTAGGTGTATGTAGGACATTCTATGAGAAATTTATTTTTTCCTTCATCCTTCTTTATGTCACAAAGACGACAAATTATTTCATCCCACGATATTTTAGGCATTGTGCAACACCCTATTTCACTATTGAGCTCATGAGAGCTTGTTCTTATTCTAGCAATGCTAATTTTCTTCTTTATACTAGTTACTTATAGAGATACTTTTGATCTTCTAGATTAGGGTTGATCACCTCTTCTAATATATTAATTTTCTCTTATCCTCTGACTCTTAATTGCACCACATAATATCCTTCAATTTAGATGTAACAATTATTTTAATATTATCATTATTCTGCAGAGTAAGCTCTTCCTCGACTCTGCAATCGTTTAGCCAAGACTTGGCATGTGTATGTCAACTTCGCTTGAGTCGCAAGTGGTCTTGAATAGAGTATGAATCAATATTTGGAATCCTTTTATCCCCCATCTTGTTTATCTTGTTCTTGTACGTAAGGTTCCTAGTCATAGCCATGCTTTCAATTGGAGAGAGACTCACTTCTATGAGGACAATAGGATAGGATGTATTTCTTTTAATTTTGAGCTTGTATGTTATAAATTTCTTTTAGATTTGCTCTATCATTCTTGAATATTCTCTAGAGATGTTGCAGCCCCAAAATCCACAACCATATAGTATAACATAAGTGATGAGAATCTCAAACATGAGTTTCTTCCTATCCCAAAGCTAGAGGTCTGCAGATTTAAGACTCTTTTCAAGTCCATAATAAGCTTTCCAGCCTCCACTAATCATTTTATCAATTCTATAGTTCCAATTAATCTTATGATGGATATCAATTCCAAGATATTTATATGAAGTCACTTCCTTTGAGTTGTTGTTTTCATATATGAAATTACCATAATTGATCTTTTGAGATTTGATTATCGTAACTTTTGTTTTCTTAGTTTTAATGGTAATACCCATACTAGAGAAAATATTATTGATAATTTTTAGTTTCTTATTGAGATCATAGGGACTCCTCACCTTAAGAACAATATACTCAGCATAGAGAAGAAGGATCATGACTATACCAGCCAAAGTTGTGCCAGCACAACCTATCTCTTGTAGACAACTCTCTAGGTTGTCAATGTAAATACAAAAAAGGGTAGGGTATAGGGGAAAACCTTTCTTAACTCCTATATTACAATTAATTTCCTCTAATCATCCCTCAAAGTTCCTAAACTTGGAAATAAACTTCTCTTACAACCATATTGCATCAACTCTAAACTTGAAAGAGACTTTTAGCTCTTCTAATCTATTCCAAAGGTTACTTCTGGGCACTATATCAAATTATTTTCTAAAATCAACAAAGTAACATAGAATATTAGTTTTATTATTACGACACTCCTTGGAAATGGTCCTAAGAGTAACAAGGTGGTCCACAGTTGAATGATAGCCCTGAAACATTTCTTGGCATTTGATTATTTTTCTACTCCTTTACAACCATATGTTGATATTCTTTTCAATAATAATTCCCTATAATTTGGTTAAATAGGGCTAATAATAATGGTCCTATAATTAGATATATTTTTTTATCTCCACTCTTGGAAATAGGAACAATGAGGCTTTCTGTCCAATGCTTAGCGAAACCCTGCTTAACTGCTAAATTGAAGAACTTGTGGTTGTAAGGGATGAGGATAGGTCCACCATTTTTTAATATTTATGCTTTGTATCCTTCCCCTTTTGCAAGTCACTCAACTCCAAAATCTACATTTTCTAGAGAGAAAACTTCTTCCTTTGTAGATAGGTTTTGAACGTTGTACATGACATCAAGGGATTCGTAAAGATTTCTAAGATAGGAATTTCAATCCCTTAATGCAATCATATTATTTTCATTAGTTCTATGACTCATAATTTGTCTCTGGAATTTCTTAGGATATACCTTAGAGAGGTGCAAAAGATTCTCTTTCATTTTGTTTATATAACACATTTTCCCCTTTTAATTAGTGATCTGTACCTAGAGATCTTGTTGGTTTTTAAGAACTCATTGTAAGCATCCCTAATGGCTTTTAAAGCATGCTTGAACTCTTGATCATACCAAGGGTTCGTCACTCTATGATCCTTTTTACATGACACCATGATAGTTAATGTGTTAATGTAAGTAGAGAGGGTTGTGGTAAAGTTATGCTAGAGGTATTCAATATTGCCTTTAGTTAATAGTATATTTAATTTATTATTTAAATCTCTTAAAAAATATCAATTTATTTTTATCAAAGATCAAGTGATTTTGGTTATTATAATTCTGTATTATGGGGCTTATGTGTTTTTCAAAATTTACATTTAGGGTTAAAGGTCTATGGTTAAAATAAATCTCATGGTCATTTAAGATGTCAAAATTTATTATTTGGTTGTATACAAGGATATTAGATATCACATAGTCTATGACACTACTATCCAAACCATGGATACAAGTCATCTAGTTGGATTTCATCCACTTCATAAGATCATTGCAAGTTATTAGATCTTGAGAACTACAAATCTTGATTAGCTCGGTACCAAAGAAATTCTCAACCAAGTCTTAAGAGTTTCTTTTTTATCTAGTAGCTAAAACAAGTTTCTCATCTAGCCGTAGGAAATTGGGGTTAAAACCAATGCTTAAGATAATAGCCTGGTTAGCTTCTATTCTAGAATTAAAATCTCCTAGAAAGAGAATATTGTCTTCGTTTCCTAGGATGGAAATATCATGTTCCAAGCTAGTGTAAGGATAATTTTTTATCTAGATTGTGCTTTTTATAAAAGGTAGAATTAACAAGTGCAAAATAGCATATTTGATGTAGGAGCATCGGAGCCTAGGTAGATCCATCGAGGTTGATCGACAAGAGGGAGTTGACCAGCGGGAGTGCCGATGACCACTAGTGCTAGAAGTAGGTTGATTTGTCGAAGTCAAGAAGTCGGGCAGAAGCAGTCGGAGTACGACTGACTGGAGCAGCGCAGCGAATGTTGCGATTGGTCGAGAATTGACAGGAATTAGTCGATAGACGACAAGTGAAGCGATTAAGACGTGGGGTAGTCGACAAGTGGTCGAACTACGACACGACAAGTTTGGTGGAGTCAGGCGTAGAGGAAGGGTAGGACTGGTAAACCGCAGAGGATGAGAAGCAAACCGACAGGAAAGTCGAGATGTGAGTGTCTACTATAGCAGGGTCGAAAAGGTAGAAAGTCGAGGGACTGTACCTGGTAGCCGTTCAGGGTTGTTGAGGAAGTTAATACAGTTATTGTGAGTTGGTGAAAGAAATGACAGGTGATGTCATGGACATAGGCTGTGCAGCATGGCTAGGAGTTGACAGTTGTAAGTTCGCAGGACTTGGAAGGATCGACAGACAGGAGGATGCGTGTCTCGGGGAACAGCAGTAGTCTCGGGAACAGCAGCAGCAGGGTAAAAGACACGGGAAAGGAAATCAGAGGCGATCTTTAATCTTCGATCAGCAGTATCAGATAATAGAGCCGAAAAAAAGGTTGTGAAGAGTCACACTGACTGAAGAAGAGAGAGTTGAGATAGAGCCATAGCTCAGAGTTCCGAGTTAAACTAGGAGAGGGTGAGGCCGACACACAGGGAGAACACACCATAGTTACTTCTAAGTTGTAACGGCTGAGGAACACTGTAGTTGGTTATTTGTTTATAGTTATTCTGCATTTTAACCGAATTCAGAGAAGTAATATAAAGCCACTTCTGGAATCCCGTTTTACACCATGTTTGTGTAAGCATTGTGGTTCGTGTCATGTGTATTGTTAAGAAAGAACGTATGCCTGTAAGGTGACTTGCGTCAATTGGTATCAGAGCGAGATTAAAGTCTGGTTGGGAAGATGACTATATCAACCTTACCTGCGTTAGTGCATCAGTTGGTATTGGAGCAAAAGAATCCGTCGAGTTCGTGATATTAAGCCTGCAAGTGAGTTGGACAACTCCAGCTGCGGTTGGGTAGAGTTGTGCACGACTTGTTTTAAAGTCCAGTTGCGATTGGACACGTGAGAGTTTCAGTAGAGGTTGGAAATGGCTCATAGAGGTGCACGGGGGCTTCCCTAGAAGGAAATATAATACCACGTTCATTCATATTGCGGTATTAAATATTCATGAAAACCTAAAATTTATATTGCTTATATATTAAGGGGCAAAGGTTTTTTTTTTATTTAATGTAACAATACAAAAATACTTTGGGGTCTTTTTTATATGGGTGGGATGACAAATATCCGCCAAATGGAGATAGCAAGATCACGGCCGGATGAGAAATCGGGTTGAGGCAAGGCTCGGGCTTACTAGTACGTAGGGAAATCACGTCTTGAGGCATGCTTGAGGCTAGAGGGTTTCGTGGTGAAGTGGGTTTCCAGTCAATCATACTCAAGAGATAGTGGTCATTGACAACCAATTGTTACCAATAGCACTCAGCCAGTTGTTACCAATAGTCTTGGGAGGCTCTAAGCCTCGAGGGCCTATTATAGGCCCTCGATAGGCCTTGGGGTCTTGAATACCCAACCACTCGTGCCTATTACAAGCCTAGGGAGGTTTAGTCAGCGATTGGGGAACTGCAACATGCAATCTAAATGTTGTACTATGTGCATTGGCTCTAGTGACATACAAGAAGTGATCTCCTATCTCTTCATTTGACCATTAGATGTTGCAAATCATAATGATATGTGATTGAGTAATTGCATTGTGGGTGAAGTAATGTGCATCCACAATATACATCGAAAGAAGCAAGGTGCATTGTAGAATGCATGTGGGGTCATAAGAGGGGTATCATATCAATATACTAGGTAGAAATATAAAGGGGTATAAAAAATGTTAATGAAAATATTGATACATACAATATCTAGTGAAAATAGGGGTTTTTTTAAATTGGGAAGGCATATTGGGAGGGGGTTAAAAAAAACAATTTTGGAAGGTATTTTCCAATATTTAGTGAAATTAGGGGTATTGTTTCATATGCCACGAATGAACGTGCTATGATAGCGGTTTATTAAGTGAAGCCCCCGTGCAGAGGCGTTAATGTCCAAGGACAAAGGGCACGTGACGCAGCAGCCATCACAGTGGATCGTGAGATGTTCAACGAATGCATTAGAACTATGTGAACTTTGACAAATGAAGTCACAACGATCAAAGAAATCCAGAGGCATGGTTGTATTCCTGAAGCACTAAACCATAGCGACAAGGAAGTCGAAGAGGTGGAAGTGCGGGAAGAAGCTGCAGAGGAACCAGAGGAAAAACTAATCAAACTTCTGACAGATATGAGAGGTCGAGCGAAGATAGACGTGTGTACGTACTCGAGAAGCCTGGAACCAAAAGATTTGATCGACTGGTTTAGAGAGATGGAGAAATACTTTGACATAGAGCAGATTGAGGATCCTAAACAGGTTAATACTACATGTCTGAGGTTGAAAGGTCATGCCTCGTTGTGGTGGGACAATGTACAGGCTGACAGAATCAAGAAAGGCAAGGAGAAAATCAAGTCTTGGGACAGAATGGTTGCCAAGTTGAAGGGAAAGTTCTTGCCAAATGACTATGTGATTTTCTTGTTCAGGAAGTTACAGAACTTTCAACAGAAAGAGATGACCATGAAAGAGTACATGAAGGATTTCTACCGATTTTTTATTCACTCAGGACAAACTGATGAAGGAGAAGAAGCTGTCGCTAGGTATGTGAACAGGTTGAAATATGCTATTTAGGATGAACTTAGCATGTCGATATTCAGAGCAGTCGGTGAAGCCTACTAGTTAGCTCTGAAGGCATAAGAGAAGTTGTCAAGAAAATCCACAGCGACTAGGGGAAGGATGAGTGGTCGGGGTGCGAAAACTGTCTCCGCGAAAGGCCAAAGTAGCAGGTACAAGAACGAAAGTGTCGAAGATAGTCGACACGCGGAAGGGACATCTACACGGGAGAGAGAGCAAGAAAATCGACATGATGGTCATGAGAACCGCGGTCAAGGAGCGTATAGTTGAAGTGGTCCATCCGACAAGAAAGGAGCTAACAGACCAGCCATAATCTGTTACAACTATCGAGGAACGAGACACAAGGCATATGAGTTCCCAAAGAACCTACATGCTGCAGAGGAGTCGAAACCCAGACGTCAAAAGGATGAGCAAGTTGACGAGAGGGAAGAATCAACATCCGACAGCAGTGGAGGTGAAAAGAAGAAGAATCGAAATCACGATCAAGTATCAGTTTCCATTTCCAAGGATGGATGACTTGATGGATTGCCTAAGTGGAGCGACATACTTCACAAAATAGACCTGAAGAGTGGATATCACCAGATTAGGGTCAGAGAAGGAGATGAATGGAAGACAACATTCAAGACAAAAGAAGGGTTATACGAGTGGTTAGTCATGCCATTTGGGTTGACTAATGCACCAGCACATTCATGGGATTGATGAATGAGGTGTTGAAACCATTTCTGGGAAAGTTTGTCGTAGTCTATTTAGACGACATTCTGATTTTCAGTCGAACCAAGGCAGAGCACTTGGAGCACGTTCGACAAGTATTGTAGAAATTGCAGGAAGAAAAGTTGATGGTGAACCTGCAAAAGTGTTTCTTCATGAAAAAGGAATTAGTGTACTTGGGGTTTGTAATCTCGAGTAAAGGGTTGGTGATGGACCCAGAGAAGGTGAAGGCAATAGTAGATTGGCTGGAACTGACAAGTATGACTGGAGTGAGAAGTTTCCATGTACTTTCTAGTTTCTACCGGAAGTTCATTCGGGGATTCAGTCGGATTTGTGCACCATTGACAGAATGCATGAGAAAGGGTGAGTTCAAGTGGACGGACGAAGCCCAGAAAGCTTTCGACGAGTTGAAGGAAAAAGTCACTGAGAGCCTAGTCTTGGCGCTCCTAGACTTTGACAAAGTTTTCTAGGTCGATTGTGATGCGAGTGGAGCGGCAATTGGACTAGTGTTGAGCCAGGAGGGCTGACCAATTGCATTCTTTAGTGAAAAGCTGAATGGAGCGAAGCATAAATATTCGGTCTACGACCAGGAGTTTTATGCTATCATTCAAGCACTGAATAAGTGGAGGCATTATTTGTTGCCCAAGGAATTTGTGTTATAAATAGATGACCAAGCCCTGAGGTATTTGAACACTCAGTCGAAATTGGATCATAGACACATGAAGTGGGTGGAGCTACTTCAGAGATATACATTTGTGTTGCGACATAGGTCGGGCAAGTCGAATAAAGTTGCCGACGCATTGAGCAGGAGAGTTGCGGTATTGAGCATGATGAAATTTCAGGCAACAGGGATAGAGTCGATAAAGATGGAGTATGAGATTGAGAAGGATTTTGCGAAAGCATGGAAGGCTTGTCGAGAACCTTGGAGTATAGATAGGACTCCATATTTGAGTTACTTCATCCAAGAAGGCTATCTGTTCAGGGGAAGTTAGTTGTGTATTCCCAGAGGATCAGTAAGAGAGAACCTAATTCGATAATTTCATAGTGGCAAGTTAGCAGGACACTTTGGCATCGACAAGACCAAAGCACTGGTTGAAGAAAAGTATTTCTGGCCAGGGATGTCGAGAGATGTCCGAAGGTGGGTTCGACAATGTCAAGTTTGCTAGTTGGCAAAAGGAAGGAGTTAGAATACAGGGTTGTATACACCATTGCCGGTACCAGATAACCCTTGGGAGCATCTTAGCATGGATTTTGTGTTAGGATTACCGAAGACTCAGCAAGGAAACAAGTCAAGATTTGTTGTAGTTGACAGATTTTCGAAGATGGTGCATTTCATATCGTGTAAGAAGACGAGTGATGCCACAAGGATTTTTGTACTATTCTTCAAGGAGATAGTCAGATTGCATGGGTTTCCAAAGAGTATCACATCGGATCGGGATACCAAGTTTATGGGGCATTTCTGGAGAACCCTATGGAAGAAACTGGACACGAAGTTGCAATTTAGCTCAGCGTACCATCCATAGATAGATGGATAGACTGAGGTGGCCAACAGAAGTTTGGGAAACCTTCTGAGACGTCTATCAGCCAATAGACCTAAGCAGTGGGAGAATGTGTTGGCACACGCTGTGTTTGCATATAACAATTATGTGAATCGATCAATAGGATTGAGCCCATTTCAGATTGTTTAGGGGATAAGCCCACACGGAGTGGTGGATTTGGTCGAGTTACCGGCAGAAACTAGAAAGAGAACGGATGCAGAATTGTTCGCAGAGCATATGCATGAAGTTCATGAAAATGTACGAAAGCGCAAAGAAAGGAGTAATGCGGCATACATGTTGAGGGCCGACAGAAGAAAAAAAAAGGCCACAATCGTTCCATGAAGGGGACTTAGTCTATGCATATTTATGGAAGGAGAGATTTCCGACAGAAACATACAACAAGTTGAAGCTGAAGAAGATAGGGCCATGCAGAATTTTGAAGAAGATTTTAGACAACGCTTATGTGCTGGAATTTCTGGAAGACTTGAACATTTCAGCAACATTCAACGTTTCAGATCTGTATAAGTTTGAAGAGGGGTCAAGCAGTGGAAGCGAGGATGTGATAAGCATTGACTAGATGGACAAAATTCTAGATCGACACAAAGAATAGATCGCAGAAGTAATCGAAGAGTGTGAGGTTGGGCGAACGCGTAGAGCACGAAAGAAGGAATACTTAGTGCAATGGAAAGATGATGAGTTGCAAGAGGTGACATGGATTTTCGAGGAAGAGTTCAGGAGACTAATAGAGCTATCGAATTCTTTTTCACCGGGGAAGTCTGATGCAGGAGCATCGGAGCTTAGGCAGATCCGTCAAGGTTGATCAATGGGAGGGAGCCAACCAGTGGGAGTGTCGATGACCACTGGTGCGGGAAACAGGTTGATTTGTCGAAGTTAACAAGTTGGCAGAAGCAGTCGGACTATGACCGACTGGAGCAGGGTAGCGAATGTTGCGATTGGTCGAGAATCAATAGGAATTAGTTGATAGACAACAAGTGAAGCAAGTAAGACATCGGGTAGTCGACGAGTGGTCGAACTACGACACGACATGTTTGGTAGAGCCAAGCATGGAGGAAGGGGAGGACTAGAAAACCGCATAGGATGAGAAGCAAACCGATAGGAAGTCAATATGTGACCGACTACTGTAGTAGGGCCAGAAAGGCAGAAAGTCAAGGGACTGTACCTGGTAGCCATTCAGGGTTGCTGAGGAAGTTAATACAGTTATTGCTAGTTGGTGAAAGACATGACAGGTGACGTCATGGATAGAGGCTGTGCAGCATGTCTAGGAACTGACAATTGCAGGTTCGCAGGATTTTGAAGGATCGACGGATAGGAGGATGCATGTCTCGGGGATTGCAATAGTCTCGGGAACAATAGCAGTAGGGTAAAATATGTGGGAAAGGAAGTTAGAGGGGATCTTCAATCTTGGATCAGCAATATCAGAGAACAGAGCCGAAAAAAAGGTTGTGAAGAGTCACACCAACCGAAGAAGAGAGAGTTGAGATCCAACCATAGCTCAGAGTTCCGAGTTGAACCAAGAGAGGGTGAGGTCGACACACAGGGAGAACACACCACAGTTACTTCTAAGTTATAATGGCTGAGGCTGACTGTAGTTAGTTATTTGTTTACAGTTATTCCACATTGTAACCGAATTCAGAGAAGTAATATAAGGCCACTTCTGGCATCCTGTTTTACACCATGTTTGTGTAAGCATTGTGGTTCGTGTCGCGTGTATTGTTAAGCAAGAGCATATGCCTGTAAGGTGACTTGCGTCAATATTTCTATATAAGTCCTCTTAGCATTGATATATTAAATATCCATCCACATGTATTGATGGAAAGGATCTTCCTTATGAATCTTAATATAAGGAAAACATTTCTTCTTTATGTAACAACATATTCCTTCGATCCCTCCATGTGACATGATCTCTTATTCCATACTGACCACAAGACAAATCCTTCTATGTTAGGAACCCTATATTCTTCATTCTCTCAAGTTTCAACAAGCAATAAAATATCAATTTCACTCAGAATCCAACTTAACATGGGACCCTTGCTCCATGGAAATCCATGACTATTCCAAGAGAGGATCTCGAGTGTTCCAAATTTCTATTTATCACTATCATTTTGGTCTATATCCCTAATAATATATTTTCTATTCCAAATTATTAAACATTCTCCTTCCTTTGTAACTTCTTCTACCTCTTGAACTTCCTTTCTTAATTTAGCTTGATCTTCTAGAATCAGATCTTCCTTCATAAATATGCCTAGCCCTTTTAGACTTGGATTTTTACTAAATATTCCATATTTCTGGTCATTATAGATCACCTTCACACGAACTAACCTATCTTTGTGTTCAATTATTTTTCCTAGCCTCTATGCTTCCATGAGACAAGTTGTTTCAATTTATAATTTTTCTTGCAATTTTTACTTAACTAGTGCTAGCGTGTCCTCTTATTTCTCTTTTTTTAAACCAAAACATTTGAGGTTCAAAATTTTTTACTATGCTCATGGTATAACTCTATAAGCTTATTCATTTCCTCCTTGATGGGTTTGATATCCAATTTACCCTCCAAACTATTTAGGGCCAAATTGCTATTAAGTTTTCTTCTAACTCTTTAATCTTGATCTTCATGTTATGATTTTCTAGATTATCAACCTCTCCTTCTTAGGTTAGTTGTTTATTTTCTAGGCTTTTAATTTATATTTGTTGTAATCGCATCTCCAGTTTCTCCAACTTATTCTCCAACTTGATCATTTTAATGTCTATCTATTTTTTAATCTTGTCTTCAAATGATGCAAACTTATTGTCAAGCATTTCCTCTAACTTTACTTGATTTCTAGATTCTCCTAATAAACTTTATGAACATATTACATTTTAAAAAATAACCATAATCCTCCTTATTGATTGACTGTAAATTGAGAATCTGTATTTTCATTTCATATTTTTGGAACATGCCATGTAAATTTGTTTGTCCATATGTTTAATAGTCTTCTCTGCAATAATATAGTTTTTCAATTTAAACTGCATTGAATTGCTTGGGTGTACTCGTCATTTGTTAAACCTAAATATTTTAAAAAAATATCAAATGTGTATGTGGTGTTGTATTTAGAATTTTCTATTGTTTAAAATATTAGTTTGCATTTTCCCTTGTTTTATTATTTTCATATTCTGAAGGCTTTAGTATTCTTGTTGTTCTCATTGGCAGTTGTGGGAAATTGAATCTATAGTTCACATTTTTCATTTTTCTAAAGGTATTTGTATGATGATGATGATGAATTCCCTTCAATTCATCTTCAAGTATGGTGTAATCGCCAGAAATATATTTATCAACAAAATTCTCAATCTCAGTCTCTGTATTTTTTCCATAGATTGGTGCATCTTTTATCCATAGTAATCCATGGTCATGTTAGCTTCCTCTATTTTGGAATTCAATCACAAAGTAGTAGTCTTGGATAGTCCCATAGTACTTGTCATCATGACATATTAGGTTTTGTAGGGAGGACATCTTATTTCTATAGTATCGTACACAAGTTATAGGATCATCCCTAATGAAGGAGCCAATGTCATTGTTTTCTATGTCATTTTTTATATATTTTTATGTTTGATTTCTTATAAGTTTTATTTCATCTACTAATGGTAGCCAACGACTCTCTGCACTACTAAATGAAAAAATAGAAGTTTGATGGTCCTAGTTGTTGTACCATTGCATATATTTTCTTGTGTGTATGTTGTTGGTAGTTTGGTGATGTACGAATTGCTTTGAGATCCATGTATCCAACATTTGATTTCAAAATGTGATCCAAGTTTGGATTTGTCTTAACATCTTTTGCTATCAATCTTCTTCCCTTTAATTTTCACTTTCTTATTCTTAACCATATACTATTAAAAACTTGGTTTAGAATAATGCGTACATCTTTGTAAAATGGATTTGTTGCGTGGCAGGAAAAGTCATGTTCCTTATGCAATACTTCTCATTTTGCAATTTTTTTCTATGGAAAGTTCTTAGTTATGTCATCTAGTCATTTCTCTCCATAAATCAACAAGGGGAAGCTCATTTCTTCTAAGAATTTATCTTGGAAAATTCCCAATGGAACACATCCTTCACCGGAAGCAATGTTTAGTCGGTTGTTTTGAAGGTAGAAAAACATATACATGAATAAATGAATCCATGTACTAGTGTATTAGTAATTGGTTCTTCATCAGTTTGTTGATGAAACTCTTCACTCGCGACAGCTGACTAATTTTGATATGCCTATTTGTTTTCTACAAATATATGTTCCCATTTGTCGACTATTTTAACTTTTTCTAGTTTATAGAGAGTTGTTTGACATAATCGCTTTAAATATTTCATGACTATATGAGGATGAATGCGACCAATCACATAAGGATTTTTAAACTTAAGACTCTTTTTTATTGCTACTGTGATTATCTCGATGTCATTTACATGACAAGGCAATGCACGCTGAATCCTGGAAACATCGGTTGGAACATTGATAACTCCACCAGTAAGACCTAATTGTGGTTTTCAACATCTTTTTCCAACCTCTCTTATTTGCAAGATATGAAATAATAATGCTAGAATTATCTCTTCTAATTCATTCAATTTTTCATTATTCTTATGCATTTGTTGGATCTAATTTTTTGGGGACAAAAAATTTAGGATCAACGTCATTTTCAAATAATTTGTTGCAAAGTTTACAAATGTATGTATCATAGATGACATCTTTTGAAACCTACTTTGTTTTCTTTCTTTTTTTGTTTGAAATCTATTTCTTTTCCTTTTTGTTTAATCAAGGTAACATCTTTCATTAAAAAAGTTTGCTCACATGAAACACAAGAAAAAATAGGGATGTCTGTGATTTGTCTTTCATATTCTTCTTCTACACTACTAAGTGACCTCTTATTCTTTTGCTTTTGTTCTTTCAAGCATTCTTTTTCTTTGACAACACTATATATTTATTTTTTATATAGGCTTTTCACTAGTTGTTCGACAATAGCAGAATTTTTTCTCTGGATTTTTTTTTTTTATATTATTTATCCTATTTCTTTCTCTACTTATGTTTTCAACATGCATTTTGTATCGATCCCGTTGAAAAAAATGTTCCCAACTAGTTTTTTGACATTGCATAAAGATAGGCTAGTTGGACTTTTGTTTCTTGTGGAGAATTGTTAAAAATTTAGGTTTATAAATTCATATATATTTTTCAATGGTTTATAAAAAAATTGTTTCTCATTTGTTTGAACTTCCACAATGCCGAGTATCTTTGCTCCTTTACAATAATGTATTTTATTTATGACCTTTCTTGTTTCAAAAAACCATAAATGGATTTCGATGTTTAAAATCCTAGCAAGCCATTCATAAACAACTAATCCACCTTCTGTGTTACCTTCTTTGTATGGAAATGTTAATAGTATAATGTAACCTTTCCAATCTGTTATTTTTGGTGTCTTCCTGATTACAACACCATTTATATATTGATGAATGCACCTAATAACAAAACAATCATTTTGCATAATTGCATTTTGCGATACAATATGTCGCAAACGGGGCACACTATATTCATTATCCAATAATTTAGATAGTGACTGGAAGCAACTTTCACCATACAAATCCTCAGACATTTGAACTTCGCTATCATTGTCTTCTTGAATATTAGAGGAGTTGTCGATCTTTCTTTTGCATAATAGTGACTCGAAATGTCAAGCATGTGGATTTTCATCGTGGAATAGTATGCCATATGTATCTAAAGGAAATTCTGGGTTGAAATGCCAAACTCTTATTGGTATTTTTGGTCAGTTTGACACTAAATGTATACAAAAAAATGTCCCCCCATAGGCCTCTACCCTCTTCTACTATGTCAACTAATGCCAATTTGGTCATTTTGTTCAAATATACTTATGGATCATTAGGATTATGCATTTCTATTAATGAATGTCTATTTAACTCGACTTGATAAGATGCGATTATTTCTTTATATTTTCTTTTTATACAAGTTTCTATTGTTCTTTCTCTAATTTTTGTTGATGTATATAAAAAATAAAGCAATATCATTAATGGATTAAATAAACAATCTCCTAGCTGTGTAGTCGAAACAACCCATGGTTTGCTAGTACTGCATCAATGCCGATTTAAGATTCTAAAATCTCTATATTCGATTTGCATTTTTTTCTTGAGTTATTAATAATTTCTACATGACGCCTCATTATGGCTTGTATTTTCTTTAAAATTATTCAAGTTCTAATTACAATAAAGAGAAGAAATATTATATGCATCGATGCACTACTTTAGTCTCGTTAAAAAAATATTATTTAAGATTTTCTATGGAAAACTAGGACGAAAAATCATAATAGCCTAATTTATAGTTAAAACTGTGCACATGTAAGGATTGAAAGAATAGATATTTAACCTAATTCTTTCTTTTGTGTAAAAGGTCGCTATTTCTGTCAGTAAATAATCCTAGAATTCAAAAAAACGTTTTCATATTTAGTTCTCTTCAGTATATTTTATAGAAAAGAAACAAGTAGTAAACCCAATTAATAAAAGAAAGAGTGAGAGACAAACAAAATGAATAGGACTCTAAATATAAGAAAATTTTAATGTAAGATTAAATTTTAATCTATCTTCCACGTATAAATAGTCTCATCAGAAAGTTCAAATAAAATTATTTATATATTCCCTTTATAATGAAAAATTAATTTTATTTATATATTCCCTTTATAATGAAAAATAAGTATGTCCTAAAAGTACTAAGACTTTATTTTGGAAAACTAAGATGTAGAAGAACAATGTTCATTTTACCATGGAAATATTAATGTCAACTAATTTATATAAAAAATTAATATAGAAACTAAGTCACAAAATATTAAGATGGTAGATAAAGATCGATGACAATATATTAGGAAAAACAATAGGAAATAGGAAAAAACAAAGATAATCAAAAAGTAAATTAATCTCATTCTTGTGCAACTCTACTCTACTGTATACAATTAGAATTGCCTTGTTAATTTTAAGTAAAATTATGACCTCTATTTCAAAGACAAAGGAATCTAATATTAATTACTAACCTCTTGTAATTCTATTTTTACACAATGAACTTTGGAGCTCCAAGAAATGCTTGCTAATAATGGTTGATTTCGGACCATGGTCAGCATTTCTCTCTATGACGATTGGACGTGGTGCAAAGAAGTCAGACTGGACATTGGTGGGATGGTGCATCCGTAGGGGAGGGGCCTCTCCCCTCCTCTTCAAAGCACAATGATTGATTCGAACGTGATGAAGGATTGGGTGAAGCAGCATGAAGGAGTATAGAGCCTGGAGAAGCAGGTAGGGATAGGAGGAGAGGGTCTGGAACCGCGGCCTGTGAAGCCGGAAGCGGACAGGGAAGGAATCGTAGGGAGTCTGGGACTTAAGAAAAAGGAAACAGGGAAAGGCGACATAGGAATAGGAGCCTATATACCGAAATCCAGTCGTACTCTAGCTATAATGGTAAACTCCTCCAAAGTGAAGGAACGAATTCAGTATATGACGGACCATGCCCTCATTGGAAAGTTCATGGGGATATCGCCTACGGAGAAAGATCTAATA
The DNA here is from genome assembly GCA_027924585.1 of Larix kaempferi. Taxonomy (NCBI): domain Eukaryota; kingdom Viridiplantae; phylum Streptophyta; class Pinopsida; order Pinales; family Pinaceae; genus Larix; species Larix kaempferi. Next base: position 999,362 of record BSBM01000087.1, read on the forward strand.
TGGTGGATCAATGTGACCTAGAAACCTAAGGGACATTTTGATCTCTTGCTGGGCTCCAAAGGCTTCTTTACGGTGGTATTCCTAAATGTGGAGGATAAGGATTGGGTATTTGAAGGAGGGCCATATTTTTACTATTCTGCAGGTCTTTTTCTCAGAATACGGAAGGATCACTTTAACCTTGATAAGGAAGATCTTTCTATTGCTCCAGTCTGGATTCGCCTTTACTCTCTTCCAGCAGAGTACTAGGACCTGGATATTCTAAAATCCATCGGTGAAACCCTGGGCCATTTCGTTAAGATATTAGATCAAACCAAATACGGAAGGTATGTGTCCTATGCCCGTATATGTGTTTATATGAATATAGCCAAAGCACTCCCGGAAGGGATTACTCTAAACTGGGATGACTCAAAATGGTTCCAAACCCTGGATTATGAACACATTCCCTTCCGATGTCACCGTTGTCACATCCATGGCCACTTTTTAGGGATTGCCACCTCAAACTCCCTACTTAAATCCCTGGGAGTAGTACACTAGAGCAGAAAGACAAGGATGGATTTGTCAAAGTGGGTACCCGCAAGAGGTCAGGGAGACGCCATATAGGTCCAAATCTGGGGAAAAGGATTGTTCAGACTAATAGTTTTGCGGACTTGGAATCTAGTCCAGTGGAAAACCCCCTTCTTGAGAGGGAGAAGGAACAATCCCATCCTATGTAAGGGTAGCCAGAAGTGGAAGCTGTGTAAGACACACCTTATGGATCCGGGGAAAATAAACGAAAGGAGGCTGATTGTATGGATGAAGATCTAGATGATATGGCCCTTGGAGATCTGGATCTGGATAGTATGGAAGAGGCATGTAAGAATATCGAAGTCCACTCCATCCCTGACAATCAACTTCAACTATTGAAGGAAGCCATTCTGAAAACCAAACCAACTCTTAGCCTGGGGATAGGTCCATTGAAAATCAAGGAAAACAAGAGAAAGCTGAAGGAAGGAAACTCCAAAAGGGGAAGGCGGTCAAATAGAGATAGGATTGGTGAGATTGGAGCAAAACTGGTCGATTCTAGACAATATCCGACAATACAGGAGGCTCTTCTTACTGCCCGATATAGTGCATGATGAAAATTCTAACTTGGAATGTTCGAGGGATCAATGGTCCCTATAAAAGAAAAACCCTAAAAAGTAAGATTGTGAAGGAAAAAACCTCAATGGTGTTTCTACAAGAAATGAAATGTTCTGGGAATCAATTAGAAACTAAGGCTCAAATTCTTTGGAAAAATTGCAAATGTATGGCTCTGTATGCGACATGCCACTCCGGTGGGTTGGCAGTTCTGTGGAATCCAAGGCAAATATCTTTGACAAATTTTCTCTCTACTAAGATCAGCTTATCTGTTGAATTCCATGTCATTGGGTCTTTGGTTAAAGGAATTCTTACCAATGTCTATGGGCATTGCAGTTATCCGGAGAAACAAAATTTCCTGGGTAGTTTGTCAAGTCTTAGGAGATTGTTTGAGGGAATCCAATAGATTGTTGGGGTGGATTTTAATATGATCCAGACACTTGCTCAAAAAAAGGGGGGGAGATGCTATCTGACTCCTGAAAATACTTTGTTTGATGAATTCATTGAGGACAATAGTCTTATTGATGTAGATCTTGAAAGCATGATTTGTACTTGGAACAATAGAAGGGGAGGGGAACATATGGTAGCAGCAAGATTGGATCACTTTCTTCTATCTGAAAGCATCATGGTTCTAGGGGGAACGTTGACTTCTCTCCCTATTGCCTCTTTGGGCTCTGATCATTGGCCGGTCTCCCTACTTTAGAGTAAGATAGGTTTCAAAATGACCAAGCCTTTTCATTTTGAAAAGTTCAAGTTAACTCACGCTGACTTTGCCTCTTAGGTGGAGGGATGGTGGCCTAACTTAATCCCACTGGTAGGTACCAAAATGTATTGCTTCCAACAAAAGTTGAAGATGATTAAACAAAAGGTTAGGAATTGGAATAAAGAGGTCTTTGGAAATATTCATTTGGAAAAAGCCAATGTGGAGGTAAGAATGGAGCAGATACAGAAGAGGATTATGCAGACTGGCGTTACTCCAGATCTTGTTGAGGAGGAGACCCGAATTGTTGAGGACATCTTTCAAAGACAAAAATAGAAAGAGATACTTTGGAAACAGAAATCTCACAACCTGTGGCTGAAAGATGGTGACTAGAATACTCAATTTTTCCACAGGGCCACAATTCAACAGAGACATTATAACCAGATTGTTAATCTAAAGACCGAGGAAGGGGTTGTGCTGGAATCTTGTGAAGAAATTGAACATGAGCTGATCGACCATTTCACTAAGGTGGCTATCGAAATTCCAGAGGATCATACTGCAACATGTAGGGTGATCAAAGGGGTCATTCCTCATCTTATTTCTGATGAACAGAATGCTATTCTGATTCACCCTATTGATTTTGTGGAAGTGGAGACAACAATTTTTTAGATGCAAGACGGGAAGTCCCTGGGACCTGATGGATTCACCGCGAATTTCTTTCATGCTTTCTAGGATTTAATTAAACATGAAGTGTGGCATGTGGTGGAAGAATCTCGGTTAATGAGAGGGGTTCTCCCCGCTTTAAACTCTACCTTCCGAACCGTGATTCCCAAGTCTTCGATGGCAGAGACCGCTAATTTGTTTCAGCCTATCTCCCTGTGTAATATCATATATAAAATTACTACGAAGGTCCTTGCAAATCGGCTGAAGCCTCTCCTCCCTTCCTTAATATCCTTAGAACAATCAGGGTTTGTGGAAGGTCGTTAGATTATGGATGGTATCATTCTGGCTCATGAAGGGCTTCACTCCCTAAAAAGTACTAAGAAGGATGGTATGATGCTTAAATTGGACCTGTCTAAATCCTATGATAAACTAAACTAGACTTACATGAAAGAGATCATGAAAGCCTTTGGCTTTAGTGATATTTGGATCAGATGGATAGCCAATCTCACCTCCTCGGATTTCTTCTCCATTTTGGTTAACGGGCATCCCTCCAATGTGGTCAAACCGTCAAGAGGTATTCGGCAATGGGACCCTCTTTCTTCGTTCCTTTTTGTGCTAATGATATAAGGTCTTAGGAGACTTATTTCTCATCTTGTGGACCAGGGGAGCATCAAAGGCCTGAAGTTTCCTCCCTATGAGAAGGAGATAACTCATCAGCAGTTTGTGGATGACACTCTACTTATGAGACACTCCTTTGTCCAGAAATCCCATCAAATAAAAAAGGCTCTGAACATTTTTTTACAAGCTTCGGGGCTAACGATTAATATGGATAAGTCTCTTTTTTTTTCTTTAATACTCCACCAATTTTTCAAAGGAACATCCTTCGCATTTCGGGCTTTAAAAAGAGCTCCCTTCCAACCAAATATCTCAGGGCGCCTTATCTGAGGGGGGTCCTTAAAAGAGCATCATGGGAAGACCTTCTGAGCAAAATGAAGGAAAGACTTTCGAATTGGACTCTTTGATCGCTTAATTTCCCAGGCCGAGTGGTACTAGTTAAGTCAATTTGCAATCCATGCCCTTGTACAAGTTCTCTATTTTGTCGACTCCAAAGGCTGTGTTGAGGGAAATAAGAAACATTCAAAGAACCTTTCTGTGGGGTGGAACGGGGGATCATAGGAAATGGCCCTTGGTGGGGCGGAAAAATGTATGTCAAACTAAGCAGGAGGGGGGCCTGTGGCTTCGGGATCCTTAGGAGCTTAGCAACATGTGTGGAGCAAAAATTTGGTGGCGTTGGCTCACTCATACGAATGAGCAATGGGCAAGCTTCTGGGGGGAAAAGCACATGCCGACAACGGAGCAGCAAGACTAGTTCCGGGAGGAAGGACCGGTTAAAGGATCCCATATTTGGAACATGGCTCGGGCCGACAGTGAGATCATAAGGAAGCATAGTTTCTGGTAAATCCAGGAGGGAATGTCAGCGAATATTTGGCTGGATGCATGACAACAAGAACCACCAATTTCGACTGTAGTGACTATTCCGAAGGGAAATAGGGATAGGCATCAGAACTGGTTAACAGGTATTGGTAAGAAGCCTCTGAGGACAGAGGTTTTCACATTTGGAAGCCACTTGAATGGTGGATAACATCCTATGGGGAAGGCACAGAAAAGCAGGTTTATGAAATTGTGATCAACAGGCAAGTTAATATTCAGGGGGGAGGGATACCCTTCAGTGGGGCTATTGTCCTATAGGAATGTTCTCCATGAAAGAAGCGTATCACCTTCAGACCTGCTTGGCTGATCCTGTGGAAGATAATACCTGGAAATATTTGTGGAAGGCCAAACTCTGGCCTAAAATCACTCTCTTTCTCTAGTTGGTTTTACGAGGGCGAGTCTTGACATGGGACAACATTGTGAAGCATGGTTTTGATGGCCCGTCCATCTGTGTTCTCTATGGTCGGAACAACGAGACTACTGCTCATCTTCTGGATGAATGCAACTTTGCAGTAGCATTATCGGATGAAGGTGCAAGGTTTTTTCGGAAAACTAGCCGGGTTAGGACAAGCCCAGAGCAAATTATGAGACAGTGGAACGGGCAACCTTTTTAAGGGAATATCCTGAATTGCATTTGGAAACTATATCCTGGATTTCTCCTCTGGGAGGTCTGGAAAGAGAGAAATAAATGCTTGTTTCAGGGGAAGAAAAAATCGTGGAAGGACGTCTGGGTGCATATCAAGCAAGCGATAAATGAAACGCTAAAATTAACAAGGTGGAATGAACAAGATATGAATGTTCCGGATAATGAACTGAAATTGCTCCATACATGGGGTATCATGGGCCTTCCTCAGTTCATTGGCTCCAACAATTCTGGTAGCAAGATGCAGGAAAGTTAGTCGAAGTGGGCACCACCTCAGTAGGGGTGGCTCAAGTTGAACTTTGACGGAGCCTCCAAAGGGAATCCGGGTATGGGGGGCTGGTGAGAAACGACTAGGGCCAAGTCCAGCTCAGCTACTATGGGAACTTAGCTTGTGAAACTAATAACATAGCGGAATGTGAAGCTCTTCTACAAGGTTTAAGTATCATGGACCGACGTGGTATTAACAGTTTCATTGTGGAAGGTGACTCGAAAATGCTTATACAGACTGCTATAAAACTGTCCAATGGAACTCATGCTGCTAAATTGGATACCTTGTGGCGTCTAGCATGGCGCATGACTTGTCTAGGAACCCTCATCAAAGAATTTAACTCCATTGTTTTTCAACACGTCAGGAGAAGCACCAATTGTTTGGCTGACGAGTTGGAAAATCAGGGGGCAGGTCAAATTAATGAACGATGGGATGGCATTGCCTTGGAAGTTCCATCGGATATGTGTCGAATGAACTGCATTAAGATCGTCGAGTGTGACTATGGAGAACCGCTGCCAAATGGTGACGACAGATCTTGTCCTAAGAATTAAGTTTGTGTTAATGAGGGTACACGTATATGATAAATGGGACAGTGGAGCTTCGATAAGATGTATAAAAGGACTCTTGCAATGGTTCCTAGCGATAACATCGCGGATGATGATTTTAATTCATGGGATTTGAAGCATGAGAGAGACATGGAGGATCGTTCCTGCATGATCCCAATGGATTATCATTATCAGCATAGGACGAATGTGATGAAGGATAAGGACTGGTGCAATTATTCCAGAGTCGGATACATGATGAAGGAGTTAGTGCCGGCAGGGGGCGGCTCACATTTAAATTTGGAGTGCAGGGATGGTAACAGTCACAAAGCTTCTCAGATGGAGCTCCCTTGTGCTTGGCTTAGATATTATTTTCTAGGTGTAAGTGTGCAGAGTGTTTGTAGGGGGGGGGGGGGGAACTATGCCTCAGAAAGGTCGAACCTCGAAGCAAGGTCATCGTGCTCATGGGGAGACTAGCACTATTGGTGGAGGTGCAACGCCTCAGACTGGTCCAAGCCAGGACCAATGGAATGCTACTGCAACTACATTTTTCTTTCCCGCTTCTTCCCACCAGGGGTCCGGAAGGAGGTGGAGGATATTGAAGCGGACCTGTAGAGTCTTGTCGGGGAGGAGGAGATACCTGAGGAAGCGATGGATATGGCCAAATGGATACATGACCCAGGGAATACTATGGGTCATATGGCTTTGTATAACTAGGCGATAGTTACCCTATGGGTGACTAAGTCTCTGATTGCTCAGTGTTTGGATACTCGGGGGATGCCTTATCGGGTTCTCCTAGGCTTAAAAATCTGGAGGATCTGTGCAAGGACATGACTGATAATTGTAATTGGATCCACATGAAAGTCGACGTGTTTCCAGACAAGTTGGTCATCTCCTACCTAGATCGCCCAACGAAGGTGGAAAACCCGCGTGGGTCCATCTCCAAGGACAAAGGGGAGGCTGCAATGACTCCAGTGGTGGTGAATAGTGATGATGAGGCAGGCTCATCTGTGTAACGTTCTGTCTGTTGGTGTTCTCGGCATGGCATCTACCGGTGGGACGCTTCTCAAACTGGTGTTGATTTCTTTATCTTCTGGGCTTATGTTATTTTGGTTATGTACTGGTCTTTTGATTTTGGGTCTGGGATCAGAATGATGTATATGTATGGGCTCCTTTTTTTGAACTCCCAAGGATTAGTACTGTTGAATCATTTGTGACAAATCTCGGTTTCGGTTATAGTCTCTGTTGAATGTTTCTTGGCCTTCTTAACAGTCTTTTCAGATTTATGTAATTGTGGTTCTGGGTATGCCGGTTAATTTTAGTTTGGTGCTGCTAGGATTCTGGGGATGTCTGTGGTTCTCTGGTGGCTTACATAGCACCAAGTCTGTTACTCTGTGGTAGCTCAGGGAGCACCAGAATGAATGTAAAGAAGACAGTCTGTAATTTTGGAACTTTGATAATAGAATGAAAGGTATCTTTTTTTTGCTTAAAAAAAAAAATCTATTTTTACACAATGATCACTTAATTTGGCATACTAAATCACACATGAATTTGAAAATGATTTCAAACTAAATATTTTTTAACAAAACATGTGATAAGATTTCTTATATTCTTTAAGTTAGTAGCTTCTTTTGTATTTATGCAAAGCTTGAACTTATGGAGTGATATTTCTAATATTCCATTCCCTTTGCTAATTATAAAACTTATCATATCCATAATAAGTTAAAAATAATTTCAAATTAGTTTGGAACCAATTTTTTATATTTTTAAACAAATTATGTAATAAAATTTCTAATATTATTTAAGTTGGTAGCTTCTTTTGTATTTATGCAAGCTTGAACTTATAAAATGAAATTTATAATATTTCATTATATCTTTCTTTCATGTTATTCCAGAGAATCAAGGTATGACCAGCATTACAATCATTACATAGTCAAAGTCGGCTCCCAAGGAGCAAGTATCACAAAGCGAAATTTGAACCCGGATGAAGAGGACAACAACATTCCTCCCAACCACCTGATCTACACTCAATTAACTATTCCTCGTATATTATATTCATAATGATTTGTACTTTTACATTTAATCACTTGAAAAGGAAAAATATTCTTAGATAAATTATTTACATTCACACTATTTAATTAATGAAACGTTGGTTGCATTTGTAAGAAGAATAATATTTATTGTAGAAGTGAATAAATTCAATTTATTTTAAAAACAAGTAAAATTCAATATTGCTATATTATTTTTTAATTTAAAAAAAAAAAATTTATATATTCTTTTTTTCAAATATTGATATATTAAAATTTTCAAAAGAAATAACTCTTTTAAATGTTGATATAAAATAATTTTTTAAAACTAAAATTATATGATGAAGGTTTCTATTATTAAAATAAATGTATAAAACAAGAGTTTCTTGTACTTTATATATGGTCCTATATAAAACAATAGTTGCATACAGCGTAGTCCCTGTGCAGAATTCCCCATGTGTTTATCGAAGATAGATTGCTATGGATACCTCTAATGGAGCCACCGGTTTGTTTGAATGTGCATCGGCCACGAGGAAGATGTGGTGTTCGTCTATATTTGAAAATATGTATGGAGATATGTTTCAAAATGAAGTTGCCTTGTGGTTTGGGTACAAACACAAGAGCAGTTCTTCTTGCACTTTGGGGCATTCTGAAAGTTGCACATATGTTTTGGATTGAATCTCTAAACTTTTACGGTGATTCAATGGCTATCGTTCAATGGGAAAGGAATTTGAATCAACTAAAGGTGGTACATTTCTCACACTGGTCCGGGAGAATTGAAGACTTAATAAATTCCTTTCATGACCTGTCTATTAATCACATTTAAAGGGATTTCAATGATGTTGCATATGTGGTCTCTATAGAAGCATTAGATGGAGAAGACAACTATCTCACTTGGGAAGAATGGACTGAGGGGGTTTTGACACACTCTGGTTCTTTTTTCCTCTATGAGGACTCAACTTGATGATAGTACTTAATATGTTCACAATTTTAAGTTTGTTTAGGATGTTGGACTCTTATTGCTCATGCTTTTGCATCTTTTTGCTTTGGACTATATATGTTTTTATGCACTGTATAGCCTTGACAGTCTCTGTTTATGGATTCTAAAGGTTGAGAAGATATGGCCTTATGAATTGGAGATGTACTTTTTTATTCAAAGTAATAGAAAAAAATACAATTTTTTCTTCTTGAAAAAAATAAATAAACATATATAGAATGCTTTATGTTTATACCAATATGTATTAAATACTAATATGAATTGTTCTTATGCATTGATTGTGAATTATTCTTATGCATTGATCTTGTTGTTTCCCCAGGACGTAGAGGAAGTTGAAAGGATACAAGTAGAAGGAGCGGTAGGAATAAAAGACAATGTTGGCCATCCAAAGGATGCATAGGAAGCCGAAGTGATTAGTCATGATGTGGAGGAAGTTGAAAGACTGCGCGGAGAAGAAACGGTAGACACACAAGACAAATTTGGCAAGCTAAAGGACGCAGAGGAAGCTGAAATGAAGAGTCATTCAAGACAAATTCTCTTATATTATAAATATGGTGGAAATGTACTAGAGAAAAAGTGTAATTTATCTAGTGAAATAGAGACTGGATACATTGTGTAAGAGAACTATTTTTCTACTAATGAGGAAGGGCCTGTTCGCGGGGAAACGCTTGCATAGAGTTTTGTGTGGGATGTGTGACTAATAGATTAGAACTATTTCTTATTTTGTTCATGTTCATGATGTGAGATGTTTCTAATTTTGTTGAACTATTTCAATGATGATGAATTATTTCCTTATCTATGCAAATATCTATTTGTTAACAAAGTAATAAATTGTTTTAATTATAATCAAAGATTCTTTGGTAATTTTATGTTGTGAATATGCATACTTTATCTTAATGGCTATCTGTTGGATTTGTATAAGAATTCTCATATTATTTCTCTTATTTAAACTCGGTCCTTGCAAGTATAGATTAGTCAGTGTAGAATAGGGTTAGATAAATGATAAGGTAGAAGTGGTAAGATGGGAGGTAAGAACCTACACATCACTTGTGAGGCTTCTTCCTATCAATTTTAGGTTAGATGCATTAGTTATATTAAAAGAACTTTCATATTCATACCCTTAAACATAAAATATAAACAGTGGGCCGGGCCACAACCAGTACATAAATTAAACATACACACCTACGGTAGCCGAACCGTTAACCGGACGGATTCCCCATACCAAATAGTGAGTGATCTAATTGGGATTATTCATTATTGGGGAGAATCCCTACTGCCGATGCTAGGATTTTCCGGGAACCAACACAACTTTGCACACAATTCTTTATAATTAGAAGGTACAATAGTCTTCTATAATTTTCCCAGTTTGTACGCATAGAACTATATCATACACACATTTTTTTAATAATAATTTGTGCTTTAGGTTTAACAACTATAATATACAACTGTACCATTGAGTCTCTACCCTTCAATATTAGGAACTACAATTAGCATGTAGGGAAACCAAACAAACATTGTTGTGCAGGTAGGTGCTATACTTCAATATGTAGAGCTTCACAAAACTTCGTTATTTATGAAGTTTTATACACTACAATATAGAATGTAGATCTACTCTAGCTATCACTTGTAATATTCCTCACATAAAAATTATTACAATCAATACTATAGAACAAAAAATTACAAGGTATTATGTTTATTTTATCTTTAAGTAAAATAATTGTCAGGAAAATTCATCACTCCCATTATTGAGCAATTTCATGCATAATTCTAGGAATGCATAATGATATTATTGTATCAGATATCATTAACAATAGAACACATGCATGTATCCCCAATCTAGTACTAATAGTTTTATTTCTTCTTAACTAAATGTATTCCCCGACAATCATATCTCGAATTGTTTTTAATTCCAACACCTGTTGTATTCCACAACCAGAGAAGTCCAAGAGGAAATTATGTGGAAACAAAAATCCATAAATCATTGGGTGAAAGAAGGGGAAAGAAACACAACCTTTTTTCACCTATCCACAATTCATCACTGTCATAGAAATAGGATTGTATCTCTTAAATCTTAGAATGAACTAGGATTGAGGAAAGGAAGAATATGGAGGAGGAAATGGTAAGGTACTACAAGAACATCATGGAGGAGATGATTAGGGATAGATCTAGAAACATAGAGTGGATTACCCAACATATTCCCACTTTAGTCTCCTAGTATCAAAATGAATTTCTAATGAGGTCTATCATGCTAAGAGAAGTGGAGGAGGCAATTAACCAGATGGACGATGGAAGGCTCCAGACACAGATGGATTCACTTTAAATTTCTTACACCACTTCTAGGATTTAACCAAGAACAAGGTTCTTCATATTGTTGAGGAATATCAAGTTATGGGAGAGGTTTTATCTTCTTTCAATGCAACCTTCCTCACCCTCATCCAAAAAAATGAAGGGGAAGACACCACAAGTAAGTTCAAGCCCATCAGTCTTTGCAATATTATATATAATATATTCTCAAAGGTGATTTCCAATAGGTTGAAGCCTCTTCTCCCCATACTAATTTCCCTGGAGAGATCCGGGTTTGTTGAGGGGAGACAAATCCTTGATGGTATCATCCTAGTTCATGAAGTCCACCAGTCACTGATACTCATAAACCAGGCATGACGATAAAACTATATCTGGTTAAATCCTTCGACAAGGTTTGTTTGTAGTACATGGAGGAAATGATGCATTCCTTTGGATTTAGTAGCAACTGGATGCAATGGATTCATAACTTAGTATCCTCATCGTTATTCTCAATTATGGTGAAATGCATTCTATCCGCTCCATTCTATCTGTCCCAGGGAATTTTTCAAGGGGACCCTCTCTCCCCCTTTTTATTCATCCTTATGGCTGAAGGTCTAGGTCAGAACTTCAAGGACATGCTCTAGGGAAGTGAATTGAAAGGTCTTGCTCTACATCTAGGATTGCCAATACATATGCATCAGTAATTCGTGGACGATACTATGCTCATAGGACATGCCTCGGTTCAAGAATACAAGGTGATTAAATGAAGCCTAGCGAGGTTCCACAAAGATTTTGTGCTAGGAGTCAATGACGATAAATCACATATCTTCTTTTTCAACATGCTTGGAATAATGCAACAAAATGTTTTCTATATCCTCCACTTTCAGAGGAGCTCCCTTCCATCCAAACACTTAGGGGAACACCTTTCAAACTATGTGATCAAGGAAGCTTCATGGCATGAGATAATTGATAAGATGAAGCAAAGATTGGCAAGTTGGGTGGTGAGACCTCTTAATTTCCCAAGTAGATTAATCCTAGTTAAATCAGTCCTCCAATCCTTTCCCACCTATTTATTTTTGGTTCTGGCTACCCAAAAAGTGATCCTCAATCAAATTTTCCATCCCTAGAGGAACCTACTATGGGGGTTGTTGGCACTAGTTTTGTCCTGGTGTAGCAGGAGGTTGAATCCCTGAAGGGGATGAAGAAAGCCTCAGTGGTCTGAGTCACATAGCCCGTAAGATTGCTAAGTTGAGGTATTTGGATAAATAGTTGTGGATTAGAGAAGGAAGAAATTAAATCCGAAGTAAAAAATATTGCAAAGAAGGGGTAAAATGGTGAAAGTCCGCATATAGTCATGTGGTGGCATCTTTGGACAGCGTAGATCTGGATCGCTTGAGATCTAGGGTCGCGAGCTTCCTTCACCAAAAGAGTTAGAGATTGTTTAAGCGTGGTCGGGAGTGTTAGCCCGCAGGAATATTGAAGGTTTGATCAATGATCGTTGGTGCAGATCGACGGTCGGGAAGTTGTTCACGTTTTCGACATGTGCGAAGAGAGCCGATTTTCATATTTGTGAACTTTTTGTAAAAACCCACACTTTCCAACGGTGCAGATTTGGCGGGATGGAGATCGAAGGCTAGATGTGAGTTCGCAAATCCAACTTGCATGTGAAATCGGTAGGCCCAAAATTTGTGAACCTGGTAAAAGGTTGCACCTTTGGATGATCGAGATATAGGTAGGGACCAAATCGACGGTTGGAAAATGTTTTCACAGATCAAAGGTGCTAGCAAGATGGCACGTAGCAGAGTTGGAAGCCATGGTGGATGATGGAGGTAAAGGCTAAGGAGATCTACGGCTCATAATCAATCCTAGCGATGAACGATTGACATGTCTCCACCTTGTCACAATTGAAGGGATGATATGGCCAAATAAATAATATAAAATGGGCTCGCCTGCATGGAGATTTGGATCCCTTTTGTCCAATTTGCATTAGAAAGCGATAGGAGCATACAATGCAGAAACTGACATGCCAAACAAGAGCCCAGGAGCTCAACCCAACTGTCAAACAACCAGGTAGGCCATCCACCTCCCCACTAAAGTATTTAAATGGCTGGATCTGTGGAACCCCCAAGTTTTGAGCACCAAACGATAAATGAGCTGGTGGAGGACAAAGACAATGATTTTTATGATCCAGTGTTGATTAACAGTTCCATAGAGACTACTAAAGAGATATTGGAGGTCATAAGGACCCAAAGCATAGACGTTCATAAGGTTTATCACTCTTTCTTCCACATGTTCACAACCATTCAAACCCCTAGCTGTCCCGAATTTGTAGAATGGTGCACCTGCAACTACTCCCCAGGTCAGAGAGCAATCATGGACGCCTCCAGGTCAACAGTTTTGTGTTTTGTGAATGCCCTAGCTATTAGGAAATCCCTGGCCATTCCTGAAGAGTTTTGTCAAAAATACCAAAGCTACAAGGAAGAAGCCCTAATCCAACACTACAGGATTTCCCCAATTCAGTTGGAACAGAGTTTTTACCATGCTTCCCTACAGCCAAATACCTACTTCCAGGGTGCACCCTTCCCTGGTGAAGCTAGCCTTTTTAAGGAAGAATCAAAATGTGTTATCTCCATGTTGGCCCAGTTCTTAGGGTTAGATAATGACCTGTGTACAACTGATCCCTTGGTAAGCTTGATGTTTTTTTTAAGTACTTGCCTTATTGAGTCAAAGGACCCCAACTTGCCTACCCAGTGTGCATGCCTGAAGTTTGACAAAGCCTTGGCTGAAAAAATCCACTCTTAGTTAAAAGAATTCCCCAAGACAAAGACCTTCAGATTCCAATTGTACTTATTGAAGATGCTCCTGGGATCAAGTAAAGAGAACCTACAGGTGCCAAAGATGTAGCTCACCAAATAAATGTATTCAAATTATAAAGCATTCATGAATGATCTTATGTCATGGGTCTACTTCCTGTTCTTACAGAAAAGGCTACCTAGGGTGCTGCCAGAAATGAAAGACTTATTGTAGCCATCCATGGAGAGAAGAGTTGGAGACTGGTTCTTGCTTAAGCATGGCACTGTTATCAAGGTCTATGGCTATTCCCATGCTCCTTATGTGTTACCTGCTTTCCTGACGCCCAGAATACTTACCTTGGAATTCATAAGACAAAAAATTGAAGGTGGAATGTGAGCACTTCTTGGTTGACAAGAAGTCCTCAGACATCAGTTTCCCATGGACAATAGGCTCTTTAATTGTCAAGAGCAGGGATTCCCTCCTATACATTGAGCAGATGGTGAGGGACATGGGATTCCAATCCAAAGCGGCTATGAATTATGATCCTCATCATATCATTTCAGAAAGGAGGAAGGAGAGTATAAGAAGGAGGTACCTCCTTCCTATAAGAGGGTATCAGCAAAAGCATGGTTGAGTTACTAGAAGAATATGAGGAAAGTCCAGAAACAGTCGACTCAGAGGAGGCTAAGTTGTATGTAGAGGTGAGAAAGATTTCTAAGAAAGATGTCTCTTTGGTGGCAAGCAGGAGCATTGTCCAAAACACTCTAAGTCTTTCCCTAGCCACCAATAATAAGGCCACAGAACTAAAAGTAAATATCGAAGACATCCCTGTGCAAGATGTAATCAATTTGCATAAAGAAACCAGCAAAGTTATTTACAAAAAAATGTTGAAATATGCCCTGGAGATATCTAAAGTGCGGGCCAATAAAGACAAAGTCCAAAATCAGCTGAGAATAGAAAATATAGAGAATAAGTCCCTAAAAGCACAAGTAAAAAAGCACCAAACTGCATTGTTAGCCACTGAAACCCAAGAAGATAAAAGAACCAACATACAGAAGTTGTTGGATGAGAAGGACAAGATCATCCAGCAAATGAAACAGAAGTTGAAAATCCCCTCCACTAAATTGGTGGAGGCATCTAATTTGGCTGAGCTGGAAGAAGAAAGGGAAAGAATCCAAGGAAAGATAACATATTGTGAAGCTAGGTTGCTGAGATTTGAAGAGAAGGAAAAGAAATGGAAGATAGATATGTTCATTGTGGTGGAAAGTGAGAAGGTATTAAAGGCCTGAGTTGAGGAGCTTGAGAAGAAGCTGAAGGAGAAAGAGCAGGATGTGAATAAGGAAATGGATAATATGGAAACACCTTCCATAGAGGCTGGGAACTTATCCCTTGTACGAGCCATATCCCAAGCTATTCTGGAGGACATGGAGGTATCCAGGTTGAAGAAACAAGTTGCAAATCTAAAGACTCTGATGGCTAAAGCAGAAAAGGAAAAGGAGGCTTGGGAAACCAAGTACCAGGGAATGAAAGTTGAATGTGATGAATTGACAAAGAAGGCTATAGGATAGACTTCACTTCAGGAGGCCAAGCAAGTGATTTGGGACAGCATCATCACTGAAGCAGACAAATTGAGACCCTTCCTTGATTTTTTCTTAGACAAAGAAGATGTAATAAAACTGGCAAAGCAGGGTTTTGCAGCTACTAATGAGAAATTAAACAAGAATCCTTTAGAGCATGTTGAGAATGCTGTTAATTTCCTAAATGGCCTATCTTAGGAGGAGACTAAGACGATTGTCATAAAAGACACTTTGTCCATCATCATCTAGGAAAAGAAAGTGGTGCTTCAGCATCAACAGGTGAAGGCTGTTGAGTCTGGAATTGACATTATGGCACAACAGATGAAAGGTCTTAGGGATATGTTTGATCCCTTATTTAAGAAAGGGTTTCCTCTTTTCTGGGAAGAAGATGGCACTATGATAAACCAAGAGGAATATCAGAACAAATTGACAAGGTGTAAGCTAGAGTATACATATTTTGCAGGCATGGACCAATTGTTGTCTGGTCAGACAGTAGTAGACAAGTTAACCAAATACTTTGAGCTGAGTATGATGTTTAGAGAATCACGTGCACACCTCCAGAATTATTCTTATAAAGACAATACAGAGATGAGAGTGTTGCTCAAGGAGCCCGCCACGTCATATTTTCCCAGCGCCGAACAATGGAATCTCATCCTGAAATATGGGAAAGCTAAGCTTAAGCTACATGCATGAAGGGTTCAAAGATCGTGAACGATCCCACCTAGTGTTGTCTTTATTACATAGAGGAGGAATCAATGGACCATATGCTTGATCAATTCCCCTATGCATCGGCAATTTGGGATAAAGGGGTTTATATATTTAGATAATTAGCCAGTGTTTGTAGAAGGTTGGACCTCTCAATCTATGAATGAAAGGCCAATCCCTTCCAGAATGTCATCATTAACCAACTCTAGCATCTATTCCCAGGGTTCTCCCTTTGGAAAATATGGAAGGAAAGGAAACAACATTTTTTTAGAGATAAACAACACTTATTGGAGGAGGTGTGGTACAAAATGACCTCCCACATTTTAGAATCATTAAATCTCACCACGTGGTCCAGTCGGGATCTTCAAGATGATGAAAGAGAGACCCTAATATTGCTATCCTAGGGAGTGTGAAGCATCCCAACCTTCATTGGTAAACCCATTGTAGCTAGGGGAGGTTGAAGTGTCCAAAGAAATGGTATCCTCCCCCAAAGGATATGTTTAAGGTCAACTTTGATGGAGCCTCCAAGGGTAACTTGGGTTTGATAGGCTTCGAGTGGTTGATTTGTAACCACAAGGGGGACATCCTTTGGTTGGACGAGGGATATCTAGGAATGGAAATGAATAATGTAGCAGAACTAGAAGGCTTGTTATAGGGCCTCACCAGTGTTGTTAATCAGATATGCCTCCTCATTATCCTGAAAGGGGATTCGACCATTATTCTAAACATGGAAGAGAACATTGTGAATGGGGAAAAGGTATCTAAGGTGTCTGAGCATTGGAGGCTTGACTATAGACTAGAATAGTTGGAAACTAGTTTGGCTCATGGACTTGGAGTCTCCTTTAGTCATGTGAAGAAAATGGGGAATAATTTTGCCAATCTACTAGAAAGAACAGGTGTCCTAATGTGGACTAAGGTCTAGGAAGGATATTTCGAAGGGGTCGAGGAATTTGAACTCAAATCCTATTATATTTTTGTAACTTATCTAGATCGGGCATCACCAGATGCAAGTGAGGACACAAGGCGGGACAACATGCAGGCTCAAATGCATGGTGAATGTGGGCCTATGTGTGTGTAACTTCTTCTAGTTATGATGGGAAGTGGTGCACTCTCAATTAATGGGGGGTACTTTATGTGGGACGATCCCCCAAGCACAGAGGGTTAATGCAGAATGCATAAGTTATATGACACTATGGATGGAAATGCAGACTGTAGGGAGGATTAGGTAGAGGGAGTGATGGAAACAATTGCAAAAATTGTAAGCAACAAGGATCCTAGGGGAAATGTCTTTCCTTCCTTAACAGAAATTTCCCTAGGCTTTTTTATGTTTACCTTGGATACCTATGGAATTGTTTATAAACAACGTGGTGAACAAGGAAGGTGCATGGTGAAAGGTGGTGGCCTAGTACTATGTTTCTATATGAGACGTTTGTTGAAGATTTCTAGGGTGGTGGGCATTATAATTTATTATAAAGGGGAGGCTATGGTTATGAGGAGACGGCTAAGAACATGGCGAGAAGGGAACAAGTACGAGTTTCTCAAGCTTCCTGGTTATACCAGGCGTCCGTTCCCCACTCGATTTGGTCATATATCGAGCTAACGAAACATGGGATGTCGTCCAATGTGGAGGGATCTCAACCATCAGTGGAGTTTATTGCTCTAGAGTAGTGGATCTAGGACACAGGTTCATTGCATGATCGCCAGGGGTAGTATGAGAACTCTATGGCCACTTAGTAGGTAATTAAGGGTCTCGAGTGGTGGGTTCTTTTGGAATGCGAAGAGAAGGAGCATGGGGGTGACATCCCAATTGATTTATGGAGAGAGATTTATGCGGATACCAATATTCTTCACATGAAAATTGACGCAATTGGTAATGAATTGGGAATTCCTTTTCTCCCATGGCTCAACGTGGCTGAGAATACAAATGTTGGAATGAAACCGAGGTCAAACGATGCGGCATTGGAGGGTTGTGACCTATGGGGTCTGCTTCTCATTCTTTGAATTTTCAAGTGCCATAATGTGCTAGATGTTTATGTTTTAGTCAGAATAGGGTTTTCTTCTCAAATTTTGGAAGGTTGTTGTCGATTTGTTAGGTAATTTTTTGGTTGATATTATATGTATCCTTCAAGGCTTAGGACAACATATCAAGTATCACAGTCCTATTTTGCTAAGTTTTATGGTTAAATGCTCAAAATTATGTAAACCCATGCTTTCCCCTTCAGGGGAGGGGTTCTGCAGGTTTGTTCTTTATTAAGCAAGACTAGTTTGGTGGATTTATTAGAGGGCCATGAAGGTAGTTTTGGCTATAGAACAAATAAAAGGAGATGAAATATGATGGTTGTCGTCCATTATTATTCTCCTCCAAAGATTCCATGAATCCTAACTTTAAACCTACACACAAATAAAGCACATTGAAAATCAAATTGTGGATTCGAGGATAATAGATCTCTATTTAAAATGATGAAAGCAACACATAATTGTGATGTTAGAAATCCCAGAACCAAATTATGGATCTCTCTACAACATTGAGCCAATCACACCTACTATTCCCAAACCTTCAAACTTCCCTTGCATATAAGGAAGAGGAAACATTATTACCTAAACATACAAATGGGAAGATCACTAAAAGACATAGATCTCTAAGTGGGGACTCAAGCACAAACACTCTAGGATTGAGGAAGTTCCTCTAGCATAATCATAACCTGGGTGTTCACTCTCCTAATCCTTCCAATAAGTGTTTTTTTTGTTAACTATGTGTAATAGTTAGGATGGTTAGGAAATTATTTTGATTGGTTAACACCAAGAAATTACCCTTTCAATTGTCTAATTTCATTATTTTTCTTGAAATTTTATATTTTTTATGCATTTTTCAAGCCCCACATGCCTTGTACAAAGGGAAAGCACATGGAAACACACATTTCTCAAGGGAAAAGTGCAAGGTCTCAAAAGTCAATGTTTTTTTAGTAAAATTAGGCCAATAAGAACTTGAATTGTTTCCTTAGGTGGTGACCATCATTTGGGATGACCCTGATTGTGAAATTCAAGGTAAATAATAGTTATTAGTGACACTTCTAGTGATTAGGGACACTTAGAGTGAAATTAGGGACAATTGGATGTTTTTGGGGAGGATTTAATACAATTAGGGTGACCTTAATGATTTTAGGGTCAATAGGGTTCCATTAGGGTCACTAGGGTGTCGATTAGTGTTATAACAATGCCCTATAGTTTCTTTTGAAGGATCATCATATTTTGTGACATTTATAGATGATTACTCTAGAAAGTGTGAAAATGCCCACATAAGATCCAGAGAGATGATGTAAACCTCACAATGAAAGAATTTAGGAATAATAAAAGAAGAGAGAAGCAATAGAACATAGATCCAAAGGAGCTCTGATAGAGGCAGAATAATTACACGGTACATAAATCTGAATAGTAAACTGGTAAATATACAATGTTGAGGATGAGGATTCGAATTCACTAGGTGTAATTCGAATTAGCCTTCATGCACAGATACATAATCAGTGGAGAGTCATCAAAGCATAACTAAGAGTCCACCTTCTCATCAGTGAAGTCATCAATGCACAAGTAATGGTCAACAGGGAGTCAAACTGAGTCTAACTGAGTGTGGTTGGTGTAACTAGAACATGGAAGCACTAATGTAGTGAAGGAGACTTAGTGGAGGGCGCAAATGGAGCTAACTGGAGTCAGAATAGGCTATCTAGTCACACTGGAGGTCCATCGGAGTGATAAGGTCAGTTAGGAGTCAATTAATCCTTAAATCAATGAAAGAATTGAAGATAACTAAACTAAACTGGACTGGTAGGTGAAGAAACGTGCCCTTCTCATGCAGTAGGTGAAAAGAGGGTGCACTAAGCTCTAGGAGAGATAAAAATAATCTGAAGGAATCTCTAAGGGCTAGTTTACTGAGGGCTAGGTGCTGGTACTGATGACTAGGATGCATGCAAAATGCATGCAAACCCTAATTGCATGGAAACCCTAATTTTGCATGCATGAATGAAAATGAAAATGACAGAAATGCTAGAAGGACTAGGATGGAGTATAGGAATATCCTAACACCCCCCCTTAATCCATCCTGGGCCCTGGTAACTAGGACCAAAGGTCACCCATACAATCAAGGAAATGATAGAAGAAATAAAGAACTATCCATAAACCGAGGAAATGGGGAAAAACTCATGGGAAAAATACCCCCCCTCAAAGGAACAGTTAATAACTCAAAGAACCATCATACTATGCAGAAAAGAAAGAATCTTTCATCAGTGAAAATTTTTGCAAAAGAAATAGAAAGATGATCCCCTGTAGGAATCCAAAGTAGGAGCTAGATCTAGATTTGGTCTCTTGATATGCCTCCCACTGTGTACAGAATGTGTTGGACGAAGCAAGTCTTTCAGGAACTCTTTCTCTAATTGGAGCGAATGGAACATGAGGAGTCTTTCCAAGAGATGGAAGAGAGAACCCCATCATCATGCTGCATCTCTCATGGAGAGGTGGATGGCATAATGCAAGGTTGGCATGATGCTGAAGTCTAGTAGTTCTGTGAACAGATAAGTCATCAACTGTGTTCTCAGTAGTAGCAAGGACTATGTGAGCCCATATTGACCTCGAATCTGGACTGAGAATATGTGTTGGTTCTGGATCTGAATCTTCTTGAACCATGATCTCAACATCAAAATCTTGATCTTCTTCTTCATTAGAAGAGGAGTCACTGTGATCTTCATCAGAATCTAAAGGAATAGTCAGAGAGAAAGGCATAAAGTGTGAGAACTCATATGCCTCTGAGGCATGATTAGCAATTCCATTCGCTATAACCTTTCCAGTGGAGATTTCTGTAATCTCTACTGTGTTTGGACCAAAAATTACTTGCTTTGGTGATCCTATATGAGTCATTTGATATACTGACAACAAATTAGCTGTTAGAGAAGGAACAAATAAAACATTTTTGAACTTACCATGCTCCATATGAACTGTACCCAATCCTTTTGGTAGAAATCTGAGAGTTGTCTCCCATGTGAATGGTAGGCCCATCTTGGATATCCAAAGAGGAAAAGGATTCTTCAGAGGAAACCATGTGGTTGGAGGCTCCAAAATCTACGAGGAGGGCTTTTGACTTTGAAAAACCAGCCATCAATGCATGGCAATTATCAGATTCACTTGTAGAATCAGACATCTTTGCTTCTTTTGGAACAACAATTTTTTGTTTGTTCAAGAAGCTTGGTTAGAAGATCAATTTTCTTGTGCATGCAAGCTTTCTCAAGATGGTTTCCTCTCTTGCAATAGGAACAATTTGGTCTCTTTTGTTTGTCATTCTTGGATTTTAATGGCTTCTTGTCTTTGTATTTTTGCCTCTCTTTTGCATTCGCTCCACTTGCTTCACCAGCTAGAAGAGCTAGATCTTTGGAGGTGTTTATGGCACCCATTTGAAACAATTTGTCCTCTTCTTGAATGAGGGATTGAATGAAGACTTCTAAGGTAGGAAACTTCCATACAGGCATTGACATTCGCCCATAATGGAAAGTAGATACAAAGACAGAAAATTGAGATCCAAGTTTGCTCAAAATCGAGAGCACCAATTGCTCATCACTTTTAGTGATGCCACAATGCTTGCATTGTAAAACCAAATTCTTAAATTT
Source organism: Larix kaempferi (assembly GCA_027924585.1). Taxonomy (NCBI): domain Eukaryota; kingdom Viridiplantae; phylum Streptophyta; class Pinopsida; order Pinales; family Pinaceae; genus Larix; species Larix kaempferi. The sequence goes on from BSBM01000087.1 coordinate 1,020,815, forward strand.
TGAGAAGAATGCTTGAATGCTCTTGAAATTGCTAGGTTGTAGGGCAACCAATTCATTTTCAAGAATATGGCCTCTTAGCCCATCTTGTTTTCCAAAAAGACTCTCCAATTTAGTCCATAACTCACTTGGATACTTCAATCCTTCAATATGAAACAAAATATCTTTAGACATGTGAAGACATATGAAACCAAAATCTTCATCCATTTTATTTAGATGCTTGATTCTTTCTACAGCTGTATGTGGTATGGCATCTTTTTCAAATACCATTCTATTTAGTTGTCTATTCCACAAGTGTAATCTCATATCACTCTTCCATTTGAAGTAATTGATGGGAGTGAGGATCATAAGAGAAAGAGAAGAAGAAGCATTTGAATTGCTCATCTTTGACTGCTGGAACAAGTGAAAATAGAAACTGCTGAATCTGCTGCTGCAACTGCTGGAACTTCGAAATACCTGCAAAAAAACTCTCAAGAATGGAGGTAGAATATACTCTCAAATGGCCATGATACCATGTAAAAATTTCCACATAAGATCCAAAGAGATGATTTAAACCTCACAATGAAAGAATTTAGGATAATAGAATAAGAGAGAAGCAATAGAACATAGATCCAAAGGAGCTTTGATAGAGGCAGAATAATTACACATGTTACATAAATCTGAATAGTAAACTGGTAAATATACAATGCTAAGGATGAGGATTCAAATTCACTAGGTGTAATTCGAATTAGCCTTCATGCACAGATCCATAATCAGTGGAGAGTCATCAAAGCATAACTAGGAGTCCACCTTCTCATCAGTGAAGTCATCAATGCACAAGTAATGGTCAACCGGGAGTCAAACTAAGTCTAACTGAGTGTCGTTGGTGTAACTGGCACATGGAAGCACTAATGTAGTGAAGAAGGCTCAGTGGAGGGTGCAGATGGAGCTAACTGGAGTCAGAATAGGCTATCTAGTCACACTGGAGGTCCATCGGAGTGATAAGGTCAGTTAGGAATCAGTTAATCCTTAAATCAAGGAAAGAACTAAAGATAACTGAACTAAACTAGACTGGTAGGTGAAGAAAGGCACCCTTATGCAGTAGGTGAAAAGAGGGCGCACTAAGCTCTAGGAGAACTAAAATTGATCTGAAGGAAGCTACGGGGGCTATTTTACTGAGGGCTAGGCGCTGGTACTGATGACTAGGATGCATGCAAACTCTAATTGCATGCAAACCCTAATTTTGCATGCATGACTGAAAATGAAAATGACAGAAATGCTAGAAGGACTAGGATGGAGTATAGGAATATCCTAACAGAAAGATGTGGGTCTATATTCTCAAAAGAAAATCTAATGTGTTTAATGTATTTAAAAATTTTAGAGCTTTGGCAGAAAAGACAATTGGTATGTCAATCAAGTGTTTAACAATAGAGAATGGATATGAGTTAACATCTTTGGAATTTGAAAATTATTGCAAGGAAGTCGTGATCAAAAGGGATAAAGCCACAATTCATATATAGCAAATTGATCGCCATCAGTTGAAAAAAATATAAGGTTCTTGAATAGATATGGGCATATCATTCTTGGGATTACTCAACTTTTTGGTCGTGATTCTTTGTGATGGAGTTAAGGGATACAGATCATGGGATCTTATTACCCACAAAATCAACATTAATAGAGAAATGGATGAGGAAATATATATGGAACAACCATAAGGTTTTGTTCAAGATCTCAAAAGAAGATTTGTTTGCAAGCTCAAGAAGTCATTGTATGGCCTAAAGAAGTCTCCCAAGCAATGCTGCATGAAATTTGATTCTTTCATGGTAAGCCAAAATTTTACAAGAAGTGAGTATGACCATTGTTTTTACTTCAGAATTTTGGAAAATGTCATATTCATTATCATGGTATTATATGTTGACAATATGCTTGTAGCAAGCAAAAGAATGGTTGAGAATACCATGTTGAAGGATCAATTGGCTAGCAAATTTGATATGAAGGATATAGGAGTAGAAAAAAAAAATTTGGGCATAGAAATACACAAAGACAAAAAGCATGGTAAGGTTTGGTTATCACAACATAAGTATGTGGATGCGAACTGGTAAGTATCCCTTTGGATTTCCATTTTAATCTTTCTTCAAGTTTATGTTCTAGTGATAAATAAGAAAACGATTATATGACTTGTGTACATTATGCTAGCATAGTAAGTATTTAAATGTATGCAATGGTATGTACAAGACCAGATATTTCACATACAGTTGGTGTTTTCGGTAGGTATAGGGAAAATATAGGTAGAGAGCATTGGGAAACGATGAAATGGGTGCTTCATTATCTTAGAGGCACAACAGATTATTGTATCACCTATAATAGTTGAAATGATTTGTTTTGTGGGCATGTTGATTCATATATTGCAAGTGAGTTGGAAAAAAATATCGACTTTAGGTTATGTCTTTACTCGTACAGGTGGACCTATTTGTTAGATGTCAAAGCTTCATGAAATAGTGGCTTTATTCACTATTGAGGAATAATATATAGTTTTCTCACATGCATGCAAAGAGGCAGTTTGGTCAAAGGGTTTATTGCACGAGTTTGGAAAAGTACAGAACAATGTGAATGTATTATGTGATAGTCAAAGTGCTATCCATTTGGTTAACCGATATGACCCAAGGGGGGAATATATTGAGTTAAATGCATCATATCATGTAACCTCGTATCACATACATGTAACCCCATATATGCCCCCTTGGATCATATCATTAACAATCTAGCTTATCATAGTAAGACTAAGAATATTGCTTTTAAATACCATTTTGTAATATAGGATATTAATGGAGGTGGAGTAGCCATTGAGAAATTTTATACTCAAGGAAATTGTGCAGACATGTTTACAAAACAATACTATTGGAGATGTTGCGATGGTGTTTGGATTCTCTTAATTGCTTGTAGAAAAGGTGATGAATGGGATTGGAAAAGTATTAGATAAATTGTTGTCAAGGTGGAGAATGTTGAAATTGTGACAACAATTAACCTGAGGTAAAAATTGGGTAACTCGCATATCAATGGAAAACAATGGTAGTTCATGAAATTGTTGTAGTTATGTTGAATTAATTGTATATTAATGTATCCTTGAGAGGCATTTTAAGAACAATTATGTATAAACCCATTGTATATTAATGTATCTTTGAGAGGCATTGTATATTAATGTATCCTTGAGAGGCATTGTATATTAATGTATCCTTGAGAGGAATTTTAAGAACAATTATGTATAAACCCATTGTGGCATATGTAATATTTATATGTGACCAATAAAAATATTGATATTGACTTCTTGTCAAGGTTTTATAGTATGTGAATTCTTATATTGTTGAATGTGATTGTGTTATCTTAGTTTCCCAATGTGTTATTCTCTTAGCTACAAAATTTCATATATGATTTGTATTTTTACAATAATTTTTTTTTCCCGAAAAAAAAGCGTAATATGTATATATATATATATATATATATATATATATATATATATTACAATAAATATTTCCAAAAAACCCAAAATTAAATTTTTACAATAAATATTTTCAAGAAAACCAAAATTGTATATGAAATACCATGATTAACTTACAATAAGACATAAAACTCAATATTAACACAAACTTTAAGACAAATGGTGTGAAAGGAAATGATATTATAGATATATCTATCACTTAGATTTGTATGGTGAGTACAAAACTGTTTTTATACTCATAGTAGAAATTTAACCACCATGACTCAAACACTATTCAAGTGTTACTTAAATTTGTTCCTTTTATAAAATAATTATAAATAAATAAATATAAATATAATATAATTTTTTTAAAGTTCACTTTTGATTAATATAAATATACTACAATATTTTATAAATATATGATAAATCACAACAATATATATTTATATTTAAGACATGGGAGAAAGTTGCATTGCATTTATGTCCCTACCAAGCTAATAACCAACAACAAAGAACAGGATGAGGTAGTCACATAGGCCACCTACCATCCAAGTGACAACTATGAATAGAAGTGTTAGAGCATAATCCATAAAGCTCCGATGTTGTTTTATTTTTCTCTTTCCTATAAGATATCAAAGGAACAATGAATATAGAAGAAGCAAGTCTGAGCAGAAGCGTCGGAGCATAAGCCATAAAGATCCGACGTTGTTTTATTTTTCTCTTGTCAATAAGATATTGGAGGAAACATGAATATGGGTACCAATAGAGCATCTAGGCAGAAGGCATAAATTATGATGGATGGCTGGCCTATAGATATTGGACAATGGAATTACTGGATTTCCCACTAGTGGTGATAAACTTTCAATAGTTCCTAACGAATGAATTACTGTATAAATGAACCCTCATTTTAGAGTTTTATTTTATACTTGGCCCTATTGGAGATACTACACCTTGGTCCTATCACCAGGTAGGTGCCCATGCAGGCTCACCTTGGTTTTATCACGCAGTTCACTCCGTAACTGGCAAGATTGGTTTTATCACTCAGTTCACTCCCTAACTGACGGCATGTGTTAGATATCTCTAGACCACCACTATGGTGTGCTTCCTCATCGGAGCTACTCAAGGTATATCATGTATTGCAATAATTTTCATATGTGTTGTCACTCAAGATTTTCCTGAGTTACGACAGGAAATACCATGAGGTAACTGTTGCAAACCAATCTTTATTGGACGGAAACTAGCCTTTCCAACCACAGAGAGGGATCTCTCTTTAATGCTTCCAGCAACAGGGTGTAGCTTAAATAGGCTAGGTTATTGGTAAAGTGGTGGCTAGACCTTCAAACAATGGATTAAAGGGATTTTTTCAATTGGTTGGAGTTAAGAATAGGAGGACAGTTGGGCATAGAGTCAACTTCGGTAGATTTACAGTCACCAATGAAAGGCTCAAACCACAATTGCAGAGGTAAGAGGAAAGGTATATGGGGTTCTTTCAATTCAAAATAATTAGTGGGTGAAGGCAGAAAAAGGGAACAAGTTCCATTACAAGGTTAGAGCATTTACAAATTAATTCTTTCCTGCAAATTCAAGAGGAAAAGGGTGGAATACCTTTTCATATGATTCTAGAGCATGGGGACGTAAATTCCATACCATGTAGTCTTGATCTAGGTACTGCAGAAGAAAAAAATCAATGTAAATACAATGCAGGAACACATGCATAGGAAATAACAGACATCAAGACACACATCACAGGAATCTCAAGCTCCAGAATCAGGTCTTCTCATTGAATTAAGAGGCCTAGTTCAATACAACGTAGAGCAGTAATCTCCATGAGTCTAAAACTGTTAGGATATTCCTATACTCCATCCTAGTCCCACCAGTATTTTGATCATTTACATTTTCAGTCATGCATGCACTTTTAGGGTTTGCATGCATCATTTAGGGTTTGCATGCATTTCACTCATCAGTCCCAGCACCTATCCCTCAGTTAGCTAGCCCCCGGAGCTTCCTTCCACTTAGTCTTAGCCCTCCCAGCCTATCATGCGCCCTCCTTTCACCTACTGCATGAGAAGGGAACCTTTATCACCTACCAGTATAGTTTACTGCAGTTATCCACCAATCTTTCCTTGATTTGAGGCCAGACTGACTCCTCACTGTTGTTATCACTCCGATTGACCTCCGATGAGACATGACTACCTGTTCTGACTCCAGTTAGCTCCTCATGTGTCCTACACTAAGCCTCCTTCATTCAGTTAGTGTATCCATGTGCCAGTTACTTTCAGTTGCACCCACCACACTCAGTTAGACTCAGTTTGACTGACGGTTGACAGTTACTTGTACATTGATGACTCCACCGATGATGAGATAGACTACTAGTTTTGCTCCGATGACACTCCAGTGATCTTTTGATCACTCCATGAAGTCTAATTTGAATTGCCACCTTGGCATTCAAATCCCCATGCATTGTACTACTTATTGTCCATATTGTGATTAATTAATTAGTGTGTGTGAAGTATTTTTGCTTCTATCTGAGTTCTACTGTATTATTATTTCGTTGCTCATTATACTACATTGACCACTCTTCTTCTATTTTCTTGATTAATCAATTACTTTCTTGTGAGGTATACATCATCTCTTAGATCTGCTGTGAGGATTTTCACAAAAACATCCGACCTTTTGGTATTATTCGGAACTTGCCTTTATAGGCTTACAAAACATAAAAATCGTCTAACTAATTCAAAACAGACTTGCACTGGTAATGATGAGGTCGTTCAAGCTAGGTCGCCCGAATCAATAGCCTCTCATCCTTGTCCTGCAGGAAGAAAGTAGTATTCCCATGGCAGGCGATTATCATATAGGGCCCCTTCCATAGGTTATCAAACTTTTGGGCTTGTTATTCTCTTCTAACATCCCATTTTAATACCAGATCTCTCACTTGGAAATCATCCACCTTATTTTTTCTATCAAAATTCTTCTTGATTCAATCTGAGATTTCATAGCTTCATCATGTACCCTGTCTCTAATTGTATGCATTTACACTAGCTCGTTAGCTCTCCTCGGCTCATGGTTTGGATCTTCTTCTTGCTCCTGTAGCAGTCTCATTACAGACCCTCTGAGGGAATTAGGGAATACCACTTCTGTTCCATATACTAATTTGAAAGGAGAATTTTCGATGGATCTTTTAGAGGTGATCCTATCATCCCACAGGGAAAAGTTAAGCTTGGTGTGCCAAGCCCTTTTATTTCTTGTAGCAAGTTCTTGATTATCCTCACCATAATTTTGTTGGAGGATTCATCCAATCCATTTCCTTGGGGATAATAAGAAGTAGAATGGCCCAATTTGATGTGGAACTTATCACAGAATTTGATCATATTCTTGTATTTGAAAGCCTGGGCATTATCAGTGATTATTTTAACGGGGCACCCAAACCTAGACATGATATTCTCCTCTAGAAACTTGATGATGACTATATCTATGGATTGCTTGGTAGGTATTGCTTCAATCCATTTGGTGAAATAATCAGTGGCAATCAATATCCACCCATGTTATCCAGAGGAGTTGGGGAAATGTTCGCCAATGAAGTCAAGCCCCCACTGTTGGAAAGGGTCTTCCACAGATATTGGTTTCAAAGGAAAGGACAAGAGCTTTCTATTGTAATAATCTGTAAGATCGATCACACAGCTAGAGAAAATATCACTAATCTCACTCAAGAATAGCAAAGAAGAAACAAGAATAGATGAATCAATAATCACTCATTAACACAGAAAATGGAGAATAGCAGTATAATCATACATCAGCTGTAAGCTGGCACTGTGAATAATTGAATACAATACAATAACTGTCAAGTGAATTCAAATAATCCAAAGGTCATTCGAATTCTCCTCAGTGTGTAGCTCGGAAAACATTGGAGATGTCATCCAATCAGTGGCAGTAGTCACAAATGGTCAAAAGTCAGTCAAATGAGTCCAACTGAGCCATGTGAGTACAAATCAGGGGATGGATACTCCAAGGAGGGTGCATGAGGCTATCAAAAGGTCAAGTGGCACTCCAAAATAGACAACTGGTCAATCAATGCTCTAACTTACTGTCAAAATCCTGGTAGGTGAGATAAGGCGCATATGTCATCCAGGTGAGGAAAACAAGGTGCATCAGGTAGGTAGGAGGGCTAATGAGGGTTGTAGACATGCTTTAGGGGATGAAATCATGCTCCAGGTGCTAGGGAGACCACCATACTGATGACTAGATGCATGTAGATGCATGCATGATGATTGGATGCATGCAGAATGCATGCATGCATGCAAATATAAAAAATGATGGTGATAATATTCCAACACCCCCTCTCAAGCTATACTATGATGTAATAACATAAGAACTAATGGTATGGCCCTAGTGATTGAGCCCAAAGGTCACCCCGTACAACAATCTAAAATAATAAGTGAGGAAAGAGGGAAAACCCAGTGGGAAGAAAGCCCTCCCTCAAAATAGACTGAAGGATGATAATGTAGCATGGCATCACTTACCCCAAGAAGAGATCTAAGGTAAGTGAACCTCTTCACCATGAAGGTCTTGGTGAAGATATTTGCAATCTTCTGTTTTGTAGGACAGTAGAGCAATGTGATGGTACTGTCATGCACTAATCCTCGAATGTAATGCATGTGTATCTCAATATGTTTGGTTCTCTGTCTCATAACCGGATCTATGGAGATCTTGATGGCACTTTGATTGTTACAATAGATGACTGATGAAGTACTGAATTGAATCCCAAACTATGACAAGATGCCTCGCAACTAGATCTACTATGTGGCTGCTTTTACAACACCTCTATACTCGACCTCAATTGAAGAAAGAGCTAAAGTAGTCTTCTTTTTGCTCGACCAACAGATAGGTCCAGATCCAATCATGAAAACAAAACCAGATGTAGACTTCCAATCTGAGCTATCTCCAACCCAATCAGAATCAGTATACCCAACTAGGTTCAAAGGAGGCCCGGCTACATAGAAAATACCATGTTTCTTTGTCCCTTGCACATAATGCAAGATCCTCTTTTCTACCTTCCAGTGAAGTTCATGAGGCTCCTACCTGTATCTAGGGACAACATTGATTGCATAGGATATATCAGGTCGAACATGTGTAAGAAACAAAATACTCCCAATCAACTGTCGATACAAAGTACTATCAACCAAAGGTGTAGAAGAACCATCCTCAAGGATGATCCCTGAAAGAAAGGGGGATGTTGTTGGTTTGCATTCAATCATATGAAACATGTCAAGTAGATCTAAGCATATTTGGACTGTGCAACTTTGATTCCTGAATCACTCTGAGTGACTTCAAGACTAAGAAACTGCCTTAGCAGTCCCAAATCTGACATAGAGAAGTAGTTTTGCAAAGTAGTTTGGATAGATCTAATGCATGAATAATTGCTCCTAGTAATCAACAAATCATCAAAATAAAGAACAATAAGAAGTAGGGAGTTACCATCATGTCTCATGTAGAAATTTGAATCTGATCTGCATATCTGAAAATCTTGTGAAAATAAGGAGTCCATCTTGGCATACCAAGCTTGGGGAGCTTTCTTAAGCCCATACAAGGACTTCCTCAATCTATACACAAGTGAAGGATCATCAATATACTGCTCAGGTTGCTTCATGTATATCTCCTCCTCTATATATCCATGAAGGAAATCACTCTTGACATCCATGTGATGCACTTCCCAGTGCTTGGATGAGGCAAGAGCAAGAACAAGACAGATGGAATCCATGTTAGCAACATGTGAGAATGTCTCAGCATACTCAATCCCATGAACTTGGGAAAAACCCCTTGCAACCAAGTCTAGTCGTATACTTTCTTGTGACTCCATAAGAGTCCATCTTTGTTTTGTATATCCACTTGCATTGAACAAGCTTCCTCCCAGGTGGGAGAGAGACAATCTCCCAAGTCTCATTTCTTTGAAGAGATTGATACACTTCTTCCATAGCGGCTACCCATCTTGGATCTTGGGAGGCCTTAAAGAATGCTTTTGGATCAGATCCAATCATAAGAAATCATCTCTCAGCTATAAATGGATCTGTAGGAGAGAATGCAACTCTTGTACCTTGGAGATCAATGGTAGAAGCAGGAGTGGTAGTGGCCCATCTAGCAATAGGAGTTGAAACAATAGGTGCTAGATCTTCAGTTTCTTGTGGATCTGGATCTAGCATTTGCACTTCTTTGTGAATCATATATTTCTCAATCTTATTTGATGGATCTTTTCCATTCAAGCAACCTTTGTAGGTGCCTTGGGAAAATCTGAGATTGGGAAGGCCTTCAACCACTTTTTGAGTTTGCATGTCTTGAAAATCATTGTAGTTTAGATGTCCAAATCTCTCATGACATAGTATAATCTCTTCATTTGCATGAGTGTGAAGAGCAGACTGCTTGGAGAGAGGAAGAAAGTGAGAGAACTCATACAATTTCAAACTGTGGTTTGCAACACATTTTGCAATGATTTTTCCTGAAACCATGTCTTGTATTTCGACCTCATTTGGAGAAACAATCACTCATCAAGCTTCATCCTTCCAATCCCCTCAGAGGAGACCTCAGAATCATTCCCCAACATGCTGGAAGGGCCAATTGTGCATTCGAATCCAGTGAAGAGATATTTGGAGGAAGACATATGTCTTGATGCTCCTGAATCTATGATGAAGGAGGACTCTCTTGATGCACCTTCTATGAGGGCATGGCATCTCTCCTTGTCCTCGGTTCAAGAAGGTTCAACATATTTCTTCCTAGCACATGCAGGTGCTAGGAGGTTATTCTTTTCAAGTAACTAAGCCATCATGTCTATAGTATTCTTCATACAAGAACTCTCAGGATGAAATACTCTATTGCAATAAGTACATTTGGATTTCTCCTTTTGAGAATGCTTGGTCTTCTTGGAATTCGAAGCCCCTTCTGACTGATAAGGTGCCTCATTTTTCTTCTGCTCATTCAACGTTTTGTCAAAAAAAAATTCCTTCCCTTTCCATTCGCTCTCTTCACCTCAGTAGATGCAAGTGTTGAATCCATCTTGGGTTTTATCATTCCCATTTGAATCAACTTCTCCTCCTCTTGTGTGAGATACTGGATGAAGTCATTTAGGCTTGGAAACTTCCATTTTGGGATGGATAACTTTGCTGACTAAAAGGTGGAGACAAATATTGAGTAGTTAGGGATTAATTTTGATAGTATGGCAAGTATGAGCTTCTTCTCTTCCTTCTCTATTCCATATCTATTCAATTGTGAAATCAGATTTTTAAACTTGGTAAGAAACTCATTGATGGAGTCAAAGCTACAAGGAATATGTGATACTACCTCATTTTCCAATTTGTGACCTTTCTAGTCATCTTTCTGTCCAAGAAGATATTTGAGCTTGTCCCAAACCTCTTTTGGAGTTGATATATCTATGACATGAAAATGGAGGTCTTCGGAAATGTTGAGGAGTAGCAGTCCTATTGCTTTATCAATTTTATCGCCAGTGGACTCAATTACAGTGCCATTCAAAACTCTAGAGATGATCTTGGACTTCATGAATATGTCCACATTGTCCTTCCATTCGAAATAGTTGAATGAATTGAGTTTTAGATCCATAGGTAGTTGTTGAAGTCGAATTGGTGATGAATTCGAATGATGGAATAAACCTGCAAAACATAATGAAATTGTTGATGGAGATTTACTGCAAATCGAATGAACACCACCTTAGGACAATGAGCACACCTGACTGGATCCTTCACACCTAGCTAGACCTCACTGGATTGCTCCAGTGAATTCAAGACAATTGAAACAATAGGTGCTAGATCTTCAGGTTCTTGTGGATCTGGATCTAGCATTCGCACTTCTTCGTGAATCATATTTTTCTCAATCTTATTTGATGGATCTTTTCCATTCAAGCAACCTTTGTAGGTGCCTTGGGAAAATCTGAGATTGGGAAGGCCTTCAACCACTTTTTGAGTTTGCATGTCTTGAAAATCCTTGTAGTTTAGATGTCCAAATCTCTCATGCCATAGTATACTCTCTTCATTTGCATGAGTGTGAAGAGCATACTGGTTGGAGAGAAGAAGAAAGTGAGAGAACTCATACAATTTCAAACTGTGGTTTGCAACACATTTTGCAATGATTTTTCTTGAAACCATGTCTTGTATTTCGACTTCATTTGGAGAGAAGATCACCGTCTTGGGCTCTCTAGTGTGGTTCATTTGGTAGACCGAAAGAATATTAGCAGTAAGTGTAGGCAGATAGAGTACATAGGAGAAGTATCCATGATCAAGCTTGATCCTTCCAATCCCCTCAGAGGAGACCTCAGAATCATTCCCCAACATGCTGGAAGGGCCAATTGTGCATTCGAATCCAATGAAGAGATATTTGGAGGAAGACATATGTATTGATGCTCCTGAATCTATGATGAAGGAGGACTCTCTTGATGCACCTTCCATGAGGGCATGGTATCTCTCCTTGTTCTCGGCTTAGGAAGGTTCAACATATTTCTTCCTAGCACATGCAGGTACTGGGAGGTTATTCTTTTCAAGTAACTGAGCCATCATGTCTATAGTCTTCTTCATACAAGAACTCTCAGGATGAAATACTCTATTGCAATAAGTACATTTGGATTTCTCCTTTTGAGAATGCTTGGTCTTCTTGGAATTCGAATCCCCTTCAGACTGATAAGGTGCCTCATTTTGCTTATGCTCATTCGACTTTTTGTCAAAAACAATTTCCTTCCCTTTCCATTCACTCTCTTCACCTCAGTAGATGCAAGTGCTGAATCCATCTTGGGTTTTATCATCCCCATTTGAATCAACTTCTCCTCCTCTTGTGTGAGAGACTAGATGAAGTCATTTAGGCTTGGAAACTTCCATTTTGGGATGGATAGATTCGTTGACTAAAAGGTGGAGACAAATATTGAGTAGTTAGGGCCTAATTTTGATAGTATGGCAAGTATGAGCTTCTTCTCTTCCTTCTCTATTCCATATCTCTTCAATTGTGAAATCAGATTTTTAAACTTGGTAAGAAACTCATTGATGGAGTCAAAGCTACATGGACTCCGTGATACTACCTCATTTTCCAATTTGTGACCTTTCTAGTCATCTTTCTGTCCAAGAAGGGATTCGAGCTTGTCCCAAATCTCTTTTGGAGTTTCTATATCTATGAAATGAAAATGGAGGTCTTTGGAAATGTTGAGGAGTAGCAGTCCGATTGCTTTATCAAGTTTATCGCCAGTGGACTCAATTACAGTGCCATTCAAAACTCTAGATACGATCTTGGACTTCATGAATATGTCCATATTGTCCTTCCATTTGAAATATTTGAATGAATTGAGTTTTAGATCCATAGGTAGTTGTTGAAGTAGAATTGGTGATGAATTCGAATGATGGAATAAAACTGCAAAACATAATGAAATTGTTGATGGAGATTTACTGCAAATCGAATGAACATCGTCTTAGGACAATGAGCACACATGACTAGATCCTTCACATCTAGCTAGAACTCACTGGATTGCTCCAATGAATTCAAGACAATTGCACCAGGAATTGATGTGGAAATACAGAGGCTTTTGGTGCTCAATGAATTGTTGCAATGGCTATAGCTGCTACTGCTGCAATTCGAATAGATGGATCCAAATCTTATACCATGTAATAATCTGTAGGATGGATCACACAGCTAGAGAAAATCTCACTAATCTCACTCAAGAATAGCAGAGAAGAAAGAAGAATACATGAATCAGTAATCACTCATTAACACAGAAAATGGAGAATAGCAGTATAATCATACATCAACTGTAAGCTGGCACTATGAATAACTGAATACAATACAATAACTGTCAAGTGAATTCAAATAATTCAAAGTTAATTTGAATTCTCCTCAGTGTGTATCTTGGACAACATTGGAGACATCATCCAATCAGTGGCATTAGTCACAAACGGTCAAAAGTCATTCAAATGAGTCTAACTGAGTATAACTAAGCCATGTGAGCACAAATTAGGGGATGGACACTCCAAGTAGGGCGCATGAGGCTATCAGAACCTCAAGTGGCACTCCAAAATAGACAATTGGGAGCTAACAGAAGTTAAACTGAGCAATAAATGCAAGAACCAGTCAATCAATGCTCTAATTGGCTGTCAAACTCCTGGTAGGTGAGATAGGGTGCATATGTAATCTAGGTGAGGAAAAAAAGGAACATCAGGTAGGTAGGAGGACTATTGAGGGCTGTAGATAGGCTCTAGGGGGTTGAAAATAGGCTCCAGGTGTTGCGGAGACCACCATACTAATGACTGGCTGCATGCATGATGACTGGATGCATGCAAATATAAAAAAATGATGGTGATAATATTCCGACATCTCTTTCCTTCAAAAACTTGGAATTCATGGAAGTTCGCTATTTCTTTATAAGCATCCTTGAACATAATAGGCCAATAGAACCCTGCCCTAAGAATTTTGCTAATAGTGGCCTTCCAGTAATGATGTCCTCTACAGATACCTTTGTGAAACTCTTTCAAGGTCACTTTGGATTCATCTTCCACTATGAAATTTAAGAGGATGCCCCGAGGGTCCTTCCAATAAAGACAACCACTCAGTATGCAAAACTTCACAACCTTAATCTTGGTGGATCTAGATTGGATTTTTCCCATATTAGGGGGTGCTTGCAAGTTCTACAAAAAATATATAACATCAGAATACTAAGGAGAGGACAGGAATTTGTCTCATACATGAGGTAGTGGATATTGGGAAGTTTCCTATTGCATGTCTGACAGCAGATTCACACTCATTGAATCCCAATTTGATTTAGCCATGAGTTTGCCTAGCCTTTTCCCTTTAATAAGCTTTGTAGGTTTTATCTCCAAGTCATATTCCAGTAGCACATCTATCCACGTTTCCCTTGTACCTTCTGGATTAGGTTGTGTCAATATATCTTTCACAGTAGCATTAGGAACATAAGTTACAACATGGGAATGTAGAACATAAACTCTGAAAACCTTCATAGTTGTGATCATGGCATAGGCTTGCTTTTCCATAATGTTGTATTTGAGAGCCTTGCTAAAGAAAGATATGGGTTTCTCATATCCTTCCTGATTTTTATGTAAAAGAACACGTGCTATGGAGTGCTCAAAGGAGAAAGAAAACATAAGAAATGCCTTGTTAAAATATGGGTTGATTAGTACAGGGATTCAATAATTTCTCTTTTTATATATTCAAATGCTCGCCTAGCCTCGACAGTCTATTTGACCCGAGTGTATTTCTTAATCATGCAGGTGATCATCCTCATGATCTCTGCAAAATTGGGAATAAATCTCCTTATGAAATTCATTCCGCCTAGAAAAGATTGGATTTCCTTTTTACTCACGTGGATCTCAATTTTTTGTATTGCATCCATTCTATTTGGGTCAATTTTGATCCCATCTTTAGATATTATGTGGCCCAACAAATTTCCCTCTTGCATGGAAAAATTTAACTTTTTACGGTTCAAAGAGATTCCAAATGTTCTACACTTGGTGAACACTTGGTGCAAATGTTTTAGATGTTCTGACTCAGATTTAGAATATACAGTGATGTCATCCATGTAGACAACCACAAATCTGTCTTTCTCTCCTACAAAAGCTATTTCCATAGCTCTTTGGAAGGTGGGTCCTGCATTCAACAGACCAAAGGGCATCTTTGCATACATGAAGGTTCCCCAAGGTGTGGTAAAGGCCATCTTGTTTTGGTCTTCTGCTTGCACCTTAATTTGATTGTACCCTGAAAAATCCATCCAGCATAGACATCCTTGCTACCCATACTGTTGATGTATATGTAACTTCGGAATGTATTTCACATATATGTATATTGTATTCCTATAGATATGTTATTATTCCTCTATACGGAAGTGCCGTCATTTATATTGTAAGTGTCGTAACTTATACTTGATGGGTTATTAGACTAGCTTGTTGGGGTTGGACCTGTATAAGTCATGTGGGTCAAACGATTATTAGACCACCCTATTGGGGGTCGGCCATGTGGGTCAAAGGGTTATTAGACCACCCTAGTGGGGGTTGGCCTAGTCAGCATTATGTTAAGTGGTTAAGTTGAGGCCGACCTAGTTGAGTAAAGGTCAAGTCAAGTTAGTGTATAAATAGAGAGTGTGTCTCTCTCATTTTACACATTCTATTCTCTCACTCACACTGTGGAGAGTGGCGCACTTATGGAGGAGGAGGATTTGCTGCTAGGAGAAGACTATCTCTTGTATTCTGGTTGTATCATTGCTCTACCTATCTCTGAAGAAGTTATTGGGGTTTTTCACCTTTATGGTTTTCCCCAAGTAAACTCGGTGTCTCTTCTGTGCTTGCATTATTGTGTCCATGAATGATATGCTGTAGATTTGCTGTACATGTTGTTCTCTTAGTTAAGATCCTAGATCATATTGAAGTAAATTCTAAAAATTTAACATGGTATCAGAGCTAGCCTGAAAGAAGGCATGATATGGCATGTATGACACTTGTTGCACTTACGATGCTAGGGCTTGATATAGCAAAAACCAGTCATCGTAGCACTTTCGCTATAAATCCGTTTTGGCAAAGTTTTCGGATATGAAATATTTATAGGTCAAAGATTAAATCCCCATGTACCTTGTTTCCAAAGGAAAACCTCTAATTCGTTGTACTTTGTGATTTATGATCTGTACAATATAGGGTTTCTGCCTCTTCCAGATCTGAGTCAAAATCAGGTGACCTTGGGAAAAAGGTCATAACTTGGGCTAGGAATATCCAAATGCAATTTTGTAAAAGGTTACAAGTAGTACACAGATTTTACTATCTCAGAAATATTTTTTCGAGGCCGAAGTTGAACTAGTGACACGTGGCACACTGTACAAGTTAGCTCTCCTGTATTATCCCATAAACAGGTCACGTTGCGACACTTGGCATAACTCTGTCTTAGAGAATCCAATTGAGGTCAGACCTATCGAGATGGAAATATAACAGGTTGGGATATCTCAGGAAAAATTTTCAGAGGCCAAAGTTGAAATAGTGACACGTGGCACACCGTACAAGTTCGCTCTCCTGTATTATCCCATAAACAGGTCATGTTGCGACACTTGGCATAACTGTCTCTCAGAGAATCCAATTGAGGTCAGACCTGTCAGGATGGAAACATAACAGGTCGGGCTATCTCAAGAAACTTTTTCAGACCCTATGTATCAAAATGTTTTGAGTTACACCAGAAACAATCAGGTACATATTTCTGTCAAAACAGAATTATTTTTTAGGTACCTTCATTCATGGCTTCCGGAATTTAGGGCTTTGGAGAAAGTTGGAATTTTTGTAATCCGAGACCACGGCTGAATGCTACTCATAAAAATAAAAATTTAGAGACCAATATCATAATTTTTGGTTGGGAAGAAGGCCGGGCTTGATCAGACCCTAGTTCGGGACTTTGATCAGAAAAGTGGAAAATTAGGGCTTCTGTAAAAATGGGAATTTTTGAAATATGTGACCACGGCTGAAAGCTCCTCAGAAAAATAGAAGCTTAGAGATTTGGATCAAACCTTTTGATTGGGCAAAAGAGTGGGCTTCATCAAACCCCAATTCAGGGTCACGTCCAGTGAATCCGGAAGTTTTGAAGGCAAAATTGAAGAGTGAAACTTTGCAGTTTTCAAATTCTGAATATACCAGCTTGATTAGCTCATCAAGGCGCATATTTCTATCCTTCAGAAGTTTGAAATTCAAAGTTTGAATTTTTGGGGTTTCTGTGACAAACCCATATCCAGCTCCAGGTCCAGTTCTTGCAAATCAAGTGGATTGGGTTAATCCTATAAGAAGATGGATTGGTCACTTGCATAAGTGAAGAAGTTCCTGTTTCAGAGGCAGATGAGGCTAAGGCCTTACATAAGAATATTACAAGCGATCTCGACAGGTATGACTCATCGAGGTATGTTTCGATATTTGTTCATGATTAAGTTTATGGTATGTTTGTCTTCATGTTATTACGGTTAGTACAATCTTGATTTTAGATTTGTCATATCACTTTAACAAAATTATGAATGCATTGTAGAAGATATTCATTGGTTAGGGTGTTGACACTTATGATTGTACTAATGCATTATGGTGTTGTATGAAGTTTATGTTGTCTGCTAACATAAAAGGTACACCAAGAAAGAGAAATGATGTTCTACTTCAAGAACATATGATCATGGTGACAAGGATTCATCCATTGTCATGGATCACATAGAATATCTACTTTCTAGGTATGTATAACTTGGTTCTACAATGGTTAACTTATGAGACATGCAGGTTACTAGCACAAGTAATTGAAGAGAATCAAAAGACATTATGCGGGTATGTTATACATAACTAGCTAGCATGCTAATCCAGGTATGTTTTTCCTATATCAAGTTAGAATCCTACTTATGAGACATGCAGGTTACTAGCACAAGTCACTGAAGAGAATCAAAAGACATTATGCGGGTATGTTAGACATAACTAGCTAGCATGCTAATCCAGGTATGTTTTTCCTATATCAAGCTAGAATCCTACCTTGTGTTAGGATCTTATATTGTTGTGTTGTTGATAATGATTATTCATGAAGTCATAGGTTTGAATAATCATGGTTGTATGTATAATCATGAAGAATCGTGAAGGTATAGGTTTGAATAATCACAGGTTTTATGCATATTATATCTCTTATCTTGATTGATGATTCAACTAACCAGAAGAGTCCTATGATCAAATAGGAAAATGTATGAGTAAAAGAAGACTTCCCTGAAACCTTGAATACTAATGTTTGTTATCTATGAATGATCATGAATATACATGTTTAAGATTATTGTGTTTTGATAGTATTAAGATTATACTAATAAATGTGTGATTATGTATGAGATCTCAAGGATAACACAATGATGATACTAATAAGCATGCATAGTGATTAAGGATGGATGTAAGTTCAAGGACAGGTAATCCAGGAAGTAAAGATCAAGAGGGAGCACACTCCAGTTGTTCCTGCAAGAAAGCAAAGGAGCACACTTCAGTAGTTTCTGCAAGGATGCAGATATTCAAAGGGAGTTGACCACTTCTCACAATCCACATAAGAATGGAGTTGGAGAAAAGAAGCAAAGACTGAGAGGGAGTCAACCCAACAAACAAACAAAGATAAGTATTTGAATTGTCATTACTTGCATATTTTATTTAAATAATACTGTTCAATAATGTATATACTGATGTTCCTAGAATTAGGTTGTGTATTATGCATATTAGAATAGTTGCATTGATGAACAGTATACTACTAATATGCATGGGTAAGTAGCCTATGGCACTGTACAACATTCCATTGCTACTTATCTAGAATGAAACCTCTTTGCTGACATGTTGGGAGTTGTGCACACTCTTAACAATGCTCTGGTAGAGATTGGAAGGCATCTAGAAAGTTACGGGATATGGATAAATGTTGTATTGAAGCATTGGCTAAGATAATTGCATGACTGTATGACATATTTCTTTATGTGTAAGAATTTGTTTTGAAAATTATGAGATGTTTCTAATCATGCAATTTAACCTGTTTTGTAGGAAAGATCGTATATCTTCACCTACAAAAGGACTACAACATTTGTTCCAGCAACAAAGATATCTATTGAAGATATTGAAGTTCCCAGGATCTGGGATGAAGAAATGGAATGCCATGATCCATCGATCATGAAGAATGATGTTTGGGATGTAGTCCCAAGACCTCAAGGGAAGTTTGTTATGACTTCCATATGGATCTATCAAGATCAAGCATGCTGTAGATGGCAGCATAGAGAAATATAAAAGTGATGAAATAGAAGATACACCAGATGGATTCAAGACAGCTTTCTTGAATGGTGTAGTTGAAGAAGAAGTGTATGTGGAGCATCCACTTGGTTTTGAGACACATGACAGGGAGTCATATATGTGCAAAACTTGGGTATGATGCACCACTTTCTAGGTATGGAGGTGTGGCAGAGTGCAGATGGAATCTTCCTTGGACAAGGGAAGTATGCAGTAGAGATCCTAAAGAGGTTCGGGATGATGGATTGCGAGGCTATGGCATCGAACCTAAAGCTTCTATGTGATGCTTCATCTAAACCAGTTGATGTCACTATGTATCCTCAGATGATTGGGTCCTTGATGTACCTGATGAACATGAGACCAGATATTTGCTTTGCAGTGAACACATTGAGCCAGTTCTTGACAGATCCGAGGAGTGTTCACCTGGTTGCTGTAAAGCATATTCTGAGGTACCTAAAAGGTACAGTGGATTATGGGCTCAAGTATGAAGCGAATCAAAAGTTTAACCTACAGGGTTATGCTGATTCAGATTGGGCTGGCAATGCTGCAGATAGGAAGAGCACATCTGGGTGTTGCTTCAGTATGGGATTAGGTGTGATCTCTTGGTTTAGCAGGAAGCAGTCCTGCATAGCACTGAGTACAGCTGAGGTAGAGTATGTTGCAGCCTGTTCAGCTAGTTGTGAGGCAGTATGGCTACGGGAGCTACTGTCTGAGTTATTTGATCTCCCGTTGGATGCTATTGGTATCTTCTGTGATAACCAGAGTTGTGTGAAGTTGTCCGAGAATCCAGTGTTTCATGACAGGTCGAAACACATAGAGATCAAATATCACTATATCAGGGATATGGTGCAAAGAGGAGTTGTGAAGCTCCTGTATGTTGCGATGGATGAGCAGATTGCAGATGTGCTGACGAAGCCACTAGCCAAGGTGAAGTTCGAGTACTTCAAAGAGAGGCTTGGCGTTCTTCAGATCGAGGACACTTCGAGGAAGAAGTGATGGACACATTTGCTGAAGCCATTCCAAGCATGTTGGAAGGAGGATCCTTCACATGGTTGTGGATGTAAGCGTTGGATGATGAGGATCAGGATGATGTTCTGGTTTCTGCTTTGTATGATCAGTTGGATCATTTTTATATGTATGTATGTATGCATCATGTTGGATGCTGGATATGATCAGTTGGATCATTTATATGTATGTACGCATCATGTTGGATGCTGGATATGATCGGTTGGATCATGTGTATGTATTTTGTACAAGCATCATGTTGGATGCTTGGACCATGTATCTGTATATGTATCAGGTGGATACATTGTATGATTAGGTGGATCATGTATGGTGATATGTATCATGTATTTGCATTTGTATCAGGTGGATACATTGTATGATCAGGTGGATCATGTATGATGATATGTATCAGGTAGATACTTGGTATGCATCAGGTAGATGCATTATATGATCAAGATGATCGTGGATGACGAGCTTCAGGATGTTGCTCCAGATGACATGCAGCAAGATGTTGCAGTGATGATGATCAGGATGATCATGTGTACATCAGGATGATGTATGGTGAGTATCAGGTTGATACTCTATGGCCATGGATCAGGTTGTGCAGATGAGCATATAATTTGGCGCTGGGAGATTTGCAGATAGTCTTTCGAGGTTTTGCCTATGGCATGTAATTCGTTGCCCTAGGATATCTGGCAAATGCTCTTTCGAGGTTTTGCTCTAGGAGGACATATAATTTGGCCCTGGGAGATTTGCAGATAGTCTTTTGAGGTTTTGCCTATGGCATGTAATTCGTTTCCCTGGGATATCTGGCAGATGCTCTTTCGAGGTTTTGTCCTATGGCATATAATTTGTCCCTGGGAGATTTGATAGGTTGGGCTGTGTGCCCGTAATCAGTCCTGGGATACTCTTGTGAGGTTTTTACATGACCACATGTAATTAGTGCCCTGGGAGATCCTATAGGTAGAGCTGTGTGCTCGTAACAGCTTGGGATTCTCTTGCGAGGTTTTGTGGTGACCACATGTAATTTGTGCCCTGGGAGATCCTATAGGTAGAGCTGCGTGCTCATAACATCCTGGGATGCTCTTGCGAGGTTTTTTGGTGAGGTCACATATAATATGGCCCTAGGAGATCCTATAGGTAGAGTCGTGTGCTCGTAATAGCCTGGGATGCTCTTTCGAGGTTTTGTGACGCACGTAATAAGTCCTGAGGAATCCACAGTATGGCCAGTGATGACGAAGACCTACAAGTGGTGGGCCTACATCCAGTATGAAAAAGGACTGGCTCTGTAGAACTTCCTATGACGAGTAGATTCAGAGATTGATTGAGATAGCAGCAGTAGTGACGATGATGATGACTCGATGATGATTATCCAGTGACGATGATCCAGAGAAGATGACTTGTGCAAGAAGACCTGTGTCGAGAAATACTTCCTAGTTAAGAGGGAGTGTTGATGTATATGTAACTTCGGAATGTATTTCACATATATGTATATTGTATTCCTATAGAGATGTTATTATTCCTCTATACGGAAGTGTCGTCATTTATATTATAAGTGTCGTAACTTATACTTGATGGGTTATTAGACCAGCTTGTTAGGGTCGGCCCTGTATAAGTCATGTGGGTCAAAGGGTTATTAGACCACCCTATTGGGGGTCGGCCATGTGGGTCAAAGGGTTATTAGACCACCCTAGTGGGGGTCGGCCCAGTCAGCGTTATGTTAAGTGGTTAAGTTGAGGCTGACCTAGTTGAGTAAAGGTCAAGTCAAGTTAGTGTATAAATAGATAGTGTGTCTCTCTCATTTTACACATTCTATTCTCTCACTCACACTGTGGAGAGTGGCGCACTTGTGGAGGAGGAGGCTTTGCTTCTAGGAGAAGACTATCTCTTGTATTCTGGTTGTATCATTGCTCTATCTATCTCTGAGGAAGTTATTGGGGTTTTTCCCCTTTATGGTTTTCCCCAAGTAAACTTGGTGTCTCTTCTGTGCTTGCATTATTGTGTCCATGAATGATATGCTGTAGATTTTCTTTACATGTTGTTCTCTCAGTTAAGATCCTAGATCAGATTGAAGTAAATTCTAAAAATTTAACACCTACAACCTTCTGCAAAATGTGATTCATTTTGGGCAAGGTGTATTTGTCTTTTAGGGACACCGTGTTGATATTTCTGTAGTCAATACACAGTTTGATTTCACCATTCTTTTTCCCCAGTAGGACTATGTTGGACATCCACTTCGAAAACCTCAAAGAGACTATGATTTTGGACTCAAACAACCTCTTTACCTCTTTTTCTATCAGGGGGAGTAGCATGGGATTCATCCTTCTTAGCTTCTTTCTGAATGGATTCTCCCCTGTCTTGAGTGGTACAGTATGTTGGATGACAAATGTGTCATATTCTTTCATATCTTCATAGCACCATGCAAACACATCAGAAAAATTTCTCATTAAATCCATATAGTCTTTTTTGATACCTTGGGCCAAAGATTTTGATAGTTTGACAAGTTTGGGTTCTTCATCGCTCCCAATGTCACAGTCTTGTATTTCTTTGGGGTTTGGATCAACCTTCTGATCTTTGGCCACATCATTTTCATCAAACAGTCTTTCTAGTGGGACCAATCCTTTGGGTATGTAGTTTCTCTTTAGCTGCAAAATCCCTTTTCCTCCCAAAGTAGTTTTGAGCCCTAGTGGATCAGGCTCCCACTCCTCAACTTCACAGACCTCTTGATCAATCTGGGTATTGGAAAATTCTCTAGTCATCTCTAGAAATTTCTTGATCTGTTGATCATCTTCAAATATTTTCCAATGCCTTGTATTGTCCGTGATGGAGGGTTTATGCCTTATATTAATAATGTGAGTCCTAGCAGGATAGGAAGGGAGTTGAAACCTGCTAGCGGAGCTGGCTAGAATGTCTGCTATTTCATTTTTCTCCCTGGGAATGAAAGAAAGATGATGTTCTCTAAAGAAATTGTCAAACAAATCCCACAAGGAATTTCTGTAAGCCTTCAACCTGGTGTGTTTATCCTCATAGTTTCCATTCACTTGCTGGATTATTATCTCTGCATCACC
This sequence comes from Larix kaempferi, assembly GCA_027924585.1. Lineage (NCBI taxonomy): Eukaryota > Viridiplantae > Streptophyta > Pinopsida > Pinales > Pinaceae > Larix > Larix kaempferi. The sequence goes on from BSBM01000087.1 coordinate 1,044,118, forward strand.
ATAGACCTTGATATTTTTAGCCTTCAGGTCTTTGAGTACATTCAGGCCCAACAACAAAGCTTCATATTCTGCCACATTATTTGAACATTCAAACATTAGTTTGGAAGTATGAAATCTAGTGCATGCATTTCCATTGTCTAGAGGAATGATCCATATTCATCCTCCAGCTCCTTCTTTATTTACAGCTCCATCGAATCTCATGACCCAGTGATATTCTTTTTGAAGGGTGATTATGGCCTCTGTTTCCAATTCTGATTTCTCATTACTGCCCTCTTCCAGTCACTGCCCATCATTCTCTATGTTCGTTGAGCTATCAAGGCATTGTATCTCATTCACACCATTAGCTCCATCATTTGCTTTAGGTAACTTGGAAACTTTCACACTTTCTTCTTCTGAACTCGTATCATAGCAGAGAATTGAGGAACCTACCTTAGTGTTTACAGTGAATATGGGATGGTTATCAGGTATGTCCTTGTTGCTTACTACATAGGACAACATATGTTCCCTGTACAACCTCTTGCTTTCCCCAAAGATGGGGATGGTGGCATAATACATTTCCATTTGCATGGTTCCCTTTAACTTTGTTTTCCACAACCTATACAACAACATCCCAAACCTAGGTGGAATATCAGCCACCACCACATCTAGGATCATATTCTTCGGAGGTATCTAAGTCAGTGATACCACCATGTCTTTAATTACCCCTACACATGGAACTCTTTTAGAATCAAAGGAGAACAAATATTTATAGGGTCTTGTGATTTCTAACCCTAGATTCTCCACCACTGAACTTGGAATGAGGTTGTGAGAGGCTCCGGAATCAAACATGGCATTGTGTAGGATATGGTCATGTATGTTGAGACTGATATAGAAAGGAGGGAAATCAATTTCTGAGTCAATTTCAACATGAAGACCAAAAAAAAGAATGGGTTTGTCATCATGCATATTGAGAGTATCAGGTTGCTTTCCTTCTCCACCATTTACTACTTTCAGAATCTGGTCTTTGTATTCCGATTTTTTAACCAACTCATTTAAGGGGATGGACATCTTAATCTTAGATATTTCATTTTCCAAACTGAAAGCAACATGGAACCTCTCTGTTTTCTTTGTATTATCTTCATCTCCCCATTCAGGACTCTTTTTAAGAGCCTTTTCCCTCTTCCCAAGAGTCTCATCAGAGATTGTAATTTTTGGGTCCTTTTTCCCAGAGATTTCTTTTCTCTATGGTTGTGAAGAAGATGGATCAGTAGCATCCTTTCCTTGGTCTACTTTTATTTTTCTACTTGTCAAATTATGCTACCTCTCAAACTCACAGATTGCGTTGTGGGGCCCTCTTTGGTATTGGTCAAATTCAGATTCTCCTAGGAAATCATTTGATTGCAGGGAGGACTGGTCATGTTCATCTTTAGTCAAATAGAACTGTGGTTGGATCTGATCAAAGAGATGGATTTGGTCCTCAGTATGTCTATCTTTCTCTTCTTCATCTATAAATTTCTCATCAAAAGGTGGTCTGATGGGTTGTTTCTTAGGATTTCTAGGGTCTGTTGGCTCTCTAGGTCTTCCTTGTGGGGTAGGGGGCCTTCTAAGATTGTTTATTCGAGCTTGAGGCTCTGGGTTTTCTCTGGCAAGAGGCCTACTATCAAGGGAGATCCTATCCACTAGCCTTTCCATAGCATCATCTACTCAAATTTGGAATCAATGGATTGGGATGTGGAAGGTTGCATTGCTTCATTACATCTCTTTTTCTCGGCTTCAATTATGTGCTTTATTTTACCCAAGGCCATCAAGTTGTATTCCATGTGTCTTCCACTTCTAATGCATCTTTAAGCATATCAGGGATAGTGGAACATCTCCTTTCTATCAGCATGAGAGGAAATTCACTATCAAAACAATTGCGAAAATGAAGTTTGGCTTCCCCCACAAGAGGTTTTATGTGCACGGGGATAGAATTGTACACTCTCATGAACCTGGCTGAGAATTCTTGGACAGTCTCAACATTTGTTTTCTTAGTGTTTTCATATTGAGTGAGAATTTGGAGAATAATTTTCTTATCATGCCATCTGGACAAAAAAAATTGTTCAAATATTTCATAGGTAGCAATCCCCACATTGGGAAGGGCCTTAAACCATTTCTTCACCTCTCCTGGAAGGATTTGGGAAAACAACCTCATCTTAACATCATATTCATCCACCTCTTATAGGTCCATGAAATCATTGAAATGGTCTATATGTTGTTGCGCATAAAAGTTTCCCTCCCCATCAAATCTCATGAGGCGTTGGGCATAGCCCACGGGTAGGTCATCCAGATTGGCTGGGAGGGATAAGGGGACATATCTGGCAGCCATGGATCTTAGGTTTTTCTTGGGAGAAAAGGTATATTTAGAAGCAACAAGACTAACAACAAGTATTACAATATTAATGTTGGGGACAATAGGAGGAGTATTCAAGACTTGGGTACTTTAGCCAATAGCTTTAGCAAAGGGAAACATGCCACTAGTTTCTTCCTGGGCTTGTAAATTTTTCCACAAAGCACTTAGGAAATGGGTATGGAATCTTCTCTGGTCAAACAAGGTTTCTCTTAGATTAGTTTCAAACCTAGATGTGAATGGGGAATACTCAGTCCTTAAACCTAAAGGGACGTTTTCCATAGTATGTGCCTCTTTTTTAGGTAAAGAAAAGGACCTAGTTAATGGATAAATACCTATTTGGCCTTTCTTTGCTTTCTTGATGAACTTCTTCGGGTTTGAAGTAACCTTTGGTAGCTCGGGATCTAGATGAATTCTAGTAGGTATCCTCCTGGGAGCCAGACTTCCTCCTAGGAGTTCACCAATTGGAAAGATGGAGTCGCCAGAAGAATAATATATGATCCTCTTGGTGTCGGACTATTGTTCACCATCAGCAATCAACTCTGATTTGATACAATTTTTAAAGTAAGCTTGATCTCCACTGGAATCATCTGTTTGAAAGTTGGAGTCGTTGGGGCAAATGATACAACCTTGAAACCTTAGACTCTATGTTTTCCCTCAGAGGTCCGATTTGATACTATGAAAACAAGAGATTCTCCCCAACGGAGTCGCCATAATGTTATCACTCAATATTTACGTGGGTTGCGGTAGGAAATACCACGAGGTAACTATTGCAAACTACTCTTTAGTGGACGGAAACTAACCTTTCCAACCACAGAGAGGGATCTCTCTTTAGTGCTTCCAGTAATAGGGTATCGCTTAAATAGGCTGATTTATTTGTAAAGTAGTGGCTAGACCTTCAAACAACGGATTAAAGGGATGTTTTCGGTTGGTTGGAGTTAAGAACGGGATGGCAGTTGGGCATGGATTCAACTTCGCTAGATTTACAGTCACCAATGACAAGCTCAGAACACAATTGCAGAGGCGAGAGGCAAGGTAGATGGGGTTCGGTCAAGTCAAAATAATGAGTGGGTGAAGGTAGAAAAAGGGAACAAGTTCCATTACAAGGTTAGAGCATTTACAAATGGATTCTAACATGCAACTTTGAGAGGAAAAGGGTGGAATACCTATTCATATGCTTCTGGAGCATGGGGACCTGAATTCCAAGCCATGTAGTGTAACCTACCTAGAACTTGAAACATTTTATGTTGTGGAAAAAACATTACTTTAAAATTTATTGTAAAGTTTTATGTTATTGACCAAGGATGGTCAAGGATGAATGTAATTGAATATGTTTATTATTTAATAATTAAAATAGGAGACACCTATCCAAAGAAGACTGTTGAAGAGTGTTCGCTGACCCACTAGGAGGAATGAACTGGTGTAGAAGGAAAATTGATAAGTGGCAGCAACTGCACTCACTTTCTAGCTGTTGCGGGAGGAAACTTCCCTAAAAATGTGGTCATGTTCCCCAAGGAATGTGGAACTGAGTAGGTGGCTCATTAAATGATAAAACTGACCCAAAGACCTAGGCAATCTATATATCCATCGAATGAGCAGAAGGATCACTAGTTAGTTTTTATTCCTTGTGGTTGGATGAATACTGAAAAGTGAAGCACACAAGAGGATTCGATGTGGGGAAAGCTAAAGTGAGTTGCAAGTGTAAGAAATGCAAGTTTATACTGTTGAGTTTGCAGAGAGTGTATTGTCTGCAAGTCTTTATGGTTGTTGAAATACAAAGATACTATTACATGCTTCTACACAGTGTATTCATCCTGGTGGTTTAGTGAACAAGATCAGGGGTCCTGAAGCAAGTAATCTTGGATGCTTATAGGAGACGGTTGGGAGGAATGGTCTTCTTTGGGTGTTTGTCCACCTCAACAGTTAAATAGGTTTTGCATTGTTCTGGTTTAATTTCTTCTAAATGATTCTATATACTTCTGAAGGTTTTTATCTATAAGTTATCAGTTTTCTAATGCTTCTTAAGTTTTCTAATAGTTGTTATAATTATTGAACATAGAACTGATAATTATTTTATGTATAAAAGACTATATGATTAGATTTGAGATTTAGAATGATGAAATATGAAATCCTCTCGGTATTTTTCCTTTCACTGAAGTGATGTAAAGTGTTTGTTTAAATAGTATATTAGAAATGATCTCAACATTATAAGCAGGATATTGATCTTATCAGACATAGACTTATAAACCATATGCTATTAACAATATACTGATATCTTTGAAAACCTAGAAATTGATACTTTATAATATCATTGATTTTGTACAATACTTAACAATTTAGAACAATAACTATTCATAAACAATAGACAGGTTAATCCTAAGAATCAAATGGACATCATCCTTAAAACAGAGTACAATATATATATACATATATTTATAACTCATTTCAAATCTAGTATACAATAATACATAACCTAGGCTTAGGTTAAACAATAATGTATTATATAAACAGTATATTATCCCCTAGTTAGGGTTTGCTTGAAATCAAATACTACGAATTCCTTAGAAAATATGTGATGATCATAAAAGTGTACAAAGTCCACATTCAAACCACACGAATGGTTGACGATCAAACTGTTTGACAAACCAAAAGTCAAATTACAGTTCGTAGGCTTACTGCCTCGAATAGGTTAAAACAATTTCAGTATAATCGAAGGGAAACAAATAAATGATAACAATTATAACGAGCCATACTGAAAGAATTAATATCAACTTTATAAATAAATTATCCTATTCATAAACAAAGATCACTTCCAATTTAAATATTTTATAAACAGAGTATATACGCTTAAAGAGTATTCTAGAATTTTTACAACAAAGTTAGAGTAGGATCAAATTCTATGAATTTTATAACTAAATCAACAGAATCAGGTTATGTTGCATAGTCTAGAGCTAAACTAAAAACCCTGTATACTTGTTCACATAAATAATAAACAGAATGGAACCTAAGTCATGGGCACTTAGCCCAGATGAAATTACAGTAATACTATTCTTATCTTTTTCCTTATGACATTTAAAATTACAAACTCTAAAATGCTGGAAACAGAACTATAAAATATAATCAAATATATGTGAACCGAGTTATATAATCAACATCAACAAAGACATAATAGCATACGAATTTAGTGAGATATTGTGAATCAAAATTGTATTCATATTTAGGGATTTTCCCAACACATTGAATAACCAATACAACAACACCATATATAAAAACCGTGAAGCAAGACAGTACGCTAACACTTTTGAAAGACTATATTTAGAGATGCATAAGACAGGAAATCAAAATAATAAAAGTTCCCATATAATGTCGAAGGGTCAAAACCGAAACCCTAAGATTTTACATTCATCATAACGTTGGGCGAATACAGGCTTAAAGTCATCAAATTATTACAATACGATGGTACCTTCAGGTCATTACAGAGTTTCTCTCATGACATCTTAAAGCAAACAAATTAAACCCTAAACAGGCTTCAAATAACAACACAGCAACAAAATCTTTAAGTCGAAGGAATGCCTTTGCGTATTCAGAACATTATTAACGTAGCCAAATTGTTGAAGGATGTTCCAGGAAGGCCCATGGCTTACCAAAGCTGCACCAACCACTGAAGCCTTCCATTAAATCTTTCTAGCCATGGAAAAGCATGACCAGGAACAAAACGAAACCGTCCTGTCATCACAAAACCAAAGCTGGGCATTAAAATTTGTTACATATCATTAAAATGAAATAAAAACTTTAAAACAAAATATAAGGTTGGGTGTCGATTTCTTACCTCTGCAAATGGTGGCCATGAGTGTAAGCTACCTCTACGAGGAAGTTATTTCCTTAGCCACGATTTAACCATTAAGCCATCAATGCATGAAATACTACCCATCACACTATAAAACCCATCAAAACTAAAACACGATGAAGAGTTTTCCCAGCCATGGCGGTCGAGAGCTCAGCCCCCCCATTACAACGAAAATGAGCTTTATTTCTTCGATACACCCTTTTTCCAAGGAGTTAGGGTTGATCCATCTTGGATCCCCGCACATGGCCTTCACGTGGTCGCATTAACTATGGCAGCTATAACCACTATAGGTTTAATTCGTAGCCACACTCTATAGTTTGTGCTACATTTAAAAGAAAATTCGATGCAAGCCATAAAAACCTTGGATAAGACTTGATCTCCTAGATTGTCTTCACTTTGGGTTAATGCATATTATTGCTAGTTAGGATACCACTATTCTATAGTTGGTAATCCTTGTTAGCATTTGTATAAAGCCTTAAAAACTTATAGTTAGGTTATCTTCCACCTTAGGAGGCATATTTTTTTATGATATCCAATCCAAGTCATTGATAATTGGACCCTTACCTGGAACATGAATATCATTCGACATGCATTAGCTTCATGAAAGCTAAGTAAGCCTCGGGGTGTCACAAGAACCCCTTTTAGGCAAAAAGAAGATAATCAACATCAAAAACATCGAAAACTAAGAAATCATACTACGACGATGAGAATGTACAATTATCTATAAACGACAAATTAAATATCGACGTCGATACAAGAGATCTCTTATTACAATCAATACAGTAAAAGAGATCCATTATCAGTTATTTAATGCTTCTATGACATATTAAGTAAATGTCAATGTTGTAAATAAACAAGTGTTGTTAATGAAAACAAAATACAGTTAATTGCAGTTAACAAATTATGAAGTATCCCTTAAGCATGATTCTAGATATTATGGACAGTTATACTATATATAAATTTTTTATTTATTGATTTTTTGGATTCATTACATGTGGTATCAGAGCTCAAGTTCAAACACTAGGCTTGAAAGTGGCTCAACTCGCACATTCCAAATAAAATAGAAAAACAAATTTGCTGACTTTGTTTTAAAATTGTTTATGTACAGAACATTCAAATTCTATTTTGCAGGTAATGGAAGGAGTAGAGGCATCTGCAGAGGATGGATCCCATCATAATAATCATGAACAGGAAAATGTTAACGAAGCAAATATATACGTGGAACTAAATTATCACTCATCAGAACTACTTCGAACTATTAAAGATTTAAAGGATGAATTGCAGAATGTTAAAGAAGATAATGAAAGAATCTTAAAAGCACATGAAGAACTAAATCAAGTGTTGCTAGATAAATTACATAGTGAAGGAAGGGATAGAATACGAGAAACTGAATCTGAATATGGAACTATGTCTTACAAACGTAAAGTCAAAAAGTTAAAATTCTCTGATAATTAAAGTAAATCATCCTCCGAAATTAATGGTAAATCACACAGAAAGAAACATAAGTATCCAATGATAGCAGTAATAGTGACTATAGCCCTAAAAAGAGAAAATACAAACCATATGAAGAAATATCAAGAGAGTTTAAAAAGATAAACCTCCAATGTTTAATGGAGAGATAGAAAAGGGAGAAGAATCTGAAGCATGGTTGTTTGGGATGAAGAAATACTTCCAAATCTATAATTACTCAGGCAGGCCAAAAGTTAAAATGGTTATTTACAATCTAACTAGGAAGGCTGATATATGGTGACAGGATATAAAAAGGGTGAAAAGCATTAAAGAAAAGAATATAACTTGGAGTACTTTTAAGAGATATTTTAAAAGGAAATTTATGTATGAACAATACTATGAAGAAAAGGCTAAATAATTCTATGATTTAAAGCTAGGCTCTATGAACATGAAAGAACTAAGCAGTAAATTCTTAAGTCTACTAAGATATGTACCTTATATCATCAATGAAAAGTCTAAGATACAGATATTTTTGAGTTGTTTTCCTTTTAACATTGAGGACAGAATTAAATATGATAACCCGAAAACCCTTGAGGAAGCAATGAGGAAGGCTAACTTCTGTTATGAATAGAACATAAATAGAAGGGAAAGTGTATCTAGCTGGAAGGTTAAACGACCAAGTAATTTCGAACAAAGAAGAAAAAGTTTAAAATTTAATAGAAATGTTGGAAATAATAATTCTCGAAATTATCCTAACAGAAATTATTAGGGAAAAAGTTTTAAAAGCAATGCACATCCGAATTATACAACAGCAAGAAATAGAGACATACCTAACAATTATGTTATAAATAATTAACAAAAAGAACTAGTTAAATGTTGGGATTGTCAGGGATCTCATTATGCAACAAATTGTCCTAACATAAAAAGAAACTTCAGCAACGTGCATACAGTACAGGAAGAGGCAACAGTCGGTGACTTAGCGAATGAGATGCCCATAATTAATGCAGCCTTGGAGAATCAACAGGCTGATCACCAGACATCAATGGTAGAAATAGAAGGTATGATCAAGAATAAACCAATCTCTATTTTAATTGACCCAGGTGCTAGTTTAAGCTATGTGTCACCCAGTATAGTTGAAAGTTGTAAATTGCATTTGGAAAAGTTTGAAAAATATTGGTTGGTTTAGTTAGCTATAGGAACCAAGAGAAAGGTAGTTAATTATGTGAAAGATTGTGAACTGTTTATGAGTCAATTTAAGACCCAAGTTAAACTGAATGTATTACCTCTAGGGTCGTATGATGTTTTAATAGGCATGGATTGGCTGGAAAAGCATAGAGTAGTTTTTAATTTATTTGAGAAAACATTTACATGCTTGAATGAAAAAGGAGAAACAGTTGTAGTGAAAGGAGTACCTAGGAAAGTTTCCGTTAAATAGATTTTTGCTTTACAAATGAAAAACGCTGCACGTAAAGGTTGTAAAGTTTTTGTTGTACATGTAATAAATGATGAACACTTGAATAAAGAGGATAAATTAAAAGTTGAAGACATACCAATCTTAAAATACTTTTCAGATGTATTCCCAGAAGAGATTCCAGGTTTACCTTCGAAAAGAGAATTAGATTTTACTATTGAGTTGGTACCTGGAGCTGTACCAAACTCAAAAGCTCCTTACTAGATGACTATTCTAGAGCTTAATGAATTAAAACTACACTTAACAGAGTTAATAGATAAAAATTACATAAGACCAAGTGTGTCTCATTGGGGAGCACCTGTCATATTCGTTAAAAAGAAAGACGATACCTTATGCCCGTGTATAGATTATCGTCAATTAAACAAAATGACAATTAAAAACAAATATCCATTTCCCCGCATATATGATTTGTTTGATCAAGTACGCAGAGCAACGATATTCTCAAAAATAGACTTGAGATTTGGATATCATCAAGTCAGAATTAAAAACGAAGATATATTTAAAACTGCATTTAGAACCCGTTACATGCATTATGAATTTGTAGTTATGCCTTTTGGGATAACGAACGGTCTAACAGTTTTTATGTGCTTAATGAATAATGTTTTACATAAATATTTGGATAAGTTCGTAATTGTTTTCATTGATGACATACTAATTTATTCAGAAACAAAGGAAGAACATGACGAACATTTGCAGATAATTTTACTAGTGTTAAGAGAACATAAATTATACGCTAAATTTAGCAAGTGTGAATTCTGTGAAGATAAGATACCGTATTTAGGTCATGTGATATCCAAGGATGGAATATCAGTTGACCCAGATAAAATAAGATCAATAAATGAATGGCTTGTCCCTTAATATGTAACGGATGTACGGTCATTCATGGAAATTACCGGCTATTACCGAAAATTTATAGAAGGATTTTCGAGAATTGTGAATCTAATAACATCATTACAGAAAAAGGGAAAAAGATTTGTGTGGATGTAAAATGTGAAGAAACCTTTAAAAAGTTAAAAGAACTATTAACCACCGCGCCTATCTTAAAAATACGAGATCCAAACAAAGACTTCGTTGTATGCACTGATGCATGCAATGAAGTCTTGGGTAGAGTTTTAACTCAAGAAGGTCACGTAAAGCATATGAATCAAGAAAGTTAAAAATACATGAAAAAAATTATGCTACCTACGATTTAGAGTTGGTTGTCATAATACATGCTTTAAAAATGTGGTGCCATCATCTAATCGGTAGAATATTTTTATTAATGACAGATAAAAAAGATCTAAAATATTTGTTGGATCAACAAGATCTGAACGCAAGGAAAGCTAGGTGGTTGGCTTTCCTTAGCGAATATGATTTCGAGACCAAACATATAAAAGGAAAAGAAAACAAGGTGGCTGATGCCTTAAGCAAAAATGCAAAGTTGAACTTTATGGCAATTATTAGCAGCTATAAAACATATTTGGAAACTAAGTTTGAAGACAGGATAAAAATTATCAGAAGTTACAAGAAAAAGTTGCAGAAAATGAATATGAAAATATGAAAACAGATTTCAGCTTGAATGAAAAGGGTCTAATGCTGTATAAAAATAGATTATATGTACCTAACATACGAGAAATTAAATTGTTGATTTTAAATGAAGTACATAGAAGTCCTTAATTAGGACATCCTGGTTACCAAAAGATGATAATGATGTTAAGAATGGATTATTTTTGGCCAAACATGAAGAATGAGGTGGCTGAATACATAGCTAGGTGTATTGAATGCCAGCAAGTTAAGGCTGAGCATCAACACCTAGTTGGTTTATTGCAGCCATTACCAATTCCAGATTGGAAATGAGAAATTATCAGCATTGATTTTATAACAGGACTGCCTAAAAATCAAAAGCAAAATGATTATGTGATGGTAGTAGTGGATAAAATTAGCAAGGCAACTCACTTTATACCTGTCAAAACTGCTTATAAGGCTGCTAATATTGCTGATGTCTTTATGAAGCAAGTTTTTCATCTACATGGAATTCCTAAGGTAATAATTTTTGATAGAGATTCTAAATTTACTGGTAATTTATGGAAGTCATTGTTTAAAGGTTTGGATACTAAATTAAATTTCAGCACATCTTTTCATCCGCAAATGGATGGACAAAGTGAAAGAGTAAATCAGGTTTTAGAGGATATGTTAAGAATGTATGTTAGAGATCAACCAAACAAGTGGGAAGAATATTTGCACTTAGTTGAGTTTTCTTATAACAATCATTATCAAGATTCAGCTAAACTTAGTCCTTTTGAAATATTGTATGGTCAGAAGTGTAATACTCCCATTTCATGGAGTAATCCAGTTGACATATTGATGTTAGGACCTGAGTTGTTGAAAGAAATTGAACTAACGGTGAAACAGGTACAAAGCAATCTAAAAATTGCACAAGACAGACATAAGACTCATGTAGACCTTAAAAGAACTCGGAAATAATTTCAAGTAGGTGATCATGTCTTTGTCAAGGTAAAACCCAAAAAAAGCTCTTTTAAGGTGGGGAGTTGTGTTGGGCCTGGCCCAAGGAAGGTATTTTTTTAGAAGACAGTTTTTGGAACTGTGAGGTTGAGTGCAGTTCAGTTGAAGACTTTTTGGCAAAGACAGTTTTGGAAGTTGCGAGGATACAGCGCAGCACAACATCAACAGAGTAAGGTGTTAAGTTTAAACCAAATAGACTAGAAAGATCACTGAAAGAAACATAATCACAAGATAGACACAGAATTTACCAAGGGAAACCCTCATGGGGTAGAAAACCCAACAAAGCTTTCCTCAATAAGATGATCAACCAAAATACAAGATGTGCTCCAAGAATTGTCCTTCTTCTCTACCTCACATGCAAACCTCCCAGAAAAAAGTGCACTACTTTCTGAGTTGTGGAAGTGTGTCAAATGAGGAGATCTCCTCCTCTACTTATACTAGTTCCCGACTAACCAAAATCCCTAATGAGGCCGACCTCTCCTAGAGAATTCTAATAACCCCTAAATAACAAACTTAGGGCCGAACCCCACATGGTGGGTCTAATAACCCTAGTTACCACAAACCATCGAAGGAATAAACATCTCCGGATACATAATAGAATAACCTCGGAGGAATGAAGCATCTCCAGAATAATAAAGTACAAAATATAATATTCTTAAAAGTTACAATATTCAACACTCCCCCTTAACGAGAAGGATATTATAACAACATCTACTGGAGCAAGGAGTCATCATAATACATCTATATATCATCGAAAGCTTTCTTCATTACATCATCATCATCATCACATGATTATCAGCATAATCATCATCACGATCATCAACATCGTCATCATACTATCATCAGCATCGTCATCACACAATTATCAACATTGTCATCACACGATCATCAACATCATCAGCATCGTCATCTCACGATTATCAGCATCATAATCACACGATCATCAGCATCATCATCACACAATCATCAACATCGTCATCACACAATCATCAGCATTGTCATCTCACGATCATCAGCATCGTCATCTCACGATCATCAGCATCGTCATCACACAATCATCAACATCGTCATCACATGATCATCAGCATTGTCATCACACGATCATCAGCATCGTCATCTCACGATTATTTCATAGGATGATCAATCCTACTCTCTTTAGGACATAGGTCCATGGATGATACAATCCTATCATGTACATTTTGAATCGAGGTCCAGGGACGATCCAGTCCTATCATGTCCTTTTGAACCGAGGTCCAGGGACGATCCAGTCCTATCATGTACCTTTTGAACCGAGGTCCAGGGATGATCCAGTCCTATCATTCAATTCTCTAAGACTTCTGTCTACGGCTCAATTCAAGGGACCATATGTCCAGGGACGATCCAATCCCATTCTCGGAGACATCATGTCTACAACTCAATTCAAGGGACCAAAGTCTAGGGACGATCCAATACCCATTCTCAGAGACATCATGTCTATGGCTCAATTCAAGGGACCGAAGTCCGGGGATGATCCAATCCCCACCGCACATTTAGGACTATGTCCAAGGATGACTTAATCCTCAACCGTACATTTAGGACCATGTCCAAGGATGACTTAATCCTCAACCGTACATTTAGGACCATGTCCAAGGATGACTTAATCCTCAACCGTACATTTAGGACCATGTCCAGGGATGACTTAATCCTGAACCGTACATTTAGGACCATGTCCAGGGATGACTTAATCCTGAACCATACATTTAGGACCATGTCCATGGATGACTTAATCCTCAACCGTACATTTAGGACCATGTCCAACGATGACTTGATCCTCAACCGTACATTTAGGACCATGTAAATGGATGACTTAATCCTCAACCGTACATTTAGGACCATGTCCAAGGATGACTTAATCCTCAACCGAACATTTAGGACCATGTCCAAGGATGACTTAATCCTCAACTGTACATTTAGGACCATGTCCAAGGATGATCCATTCCTCTCATGTCCACTAAGGACTTCATTCTCTAAGACATATGTCTACGGCTCTCTTTAGGACTGAAGTCCAAGGATGATCCAATCCTCTCATGTCCACTAAGGACTTCATTCTCGAAGACATACGTCTACAGCTCTCTTTAGGACTGAAGTCCAAGGATGATCCAATCCTCTCATCAATACAGGTACAAGTATCCTCATCCATACAAGTACATGCATATATCATCAATACAAGTATTCTCATCAATACATCAATATGTAATAATATAAGTATCCTTATCAATACATACATCATCAAAGCATGTATCCTCATCAATACATCAAAGCATGCATCCTCATCAATACATATATCATCAAAGCATGTATCCTCATCAATACATATATCATCAAAGTAAAAGAAAGGTAATATAAGCATTCTAAGTATAAGAAACCTAAATCTAAATAAGCATAAATATCTAAGAGTGGTAAACAGGTATCCTCATCATCAGTGACGATACTACTCCCCCTTTCGAGGAGGGTCCTTTTGAACTACACCAAGCTTGTCTTGGAAGTATTCAAATTTCACACGAGATAGAGGTTTGGTTAATATATCAACAATTTGTTCCTCAGTACTCACATACTCAAGTTTGATAGCTCCTCTCTGCACCATGTCTCGTATATAAAAGTATCGGATCTCTATGTGTTTTGACTTATTGTGGAATACAGGATTTTCTGTCATTTTGATACAACTTTGATTGTCACACATGATCACAGTGGGATCCATCTCTAAGTCAAACACTCTAGATAATAATTTCCGAAGCCACACTGCTTCACAGCTAGCAGAGCAGGCAGCTATGTATTCTGCTTCAGCGGTACTGAGAGCCACACTAGATTGTTTCTTGCTAAACCATGAGATCATAGCAGATCCAAGACCATAACATCCACCTGATGTACTCTTTCTGTCTGAAACACTTCCTGTCCAATTGGAATCTGAGTAACCATGTAACCTGAGTTCATTATTTCCAAGGTAGTATAGACCAAAATCTAATGTACCTTTTAGTTACCTCATTACATGCTTTGCAGCTATTAGGTGAACCTTCCTTGGTTCTACTAAATATTGACTCAGGGTATTTACAGCAAAGCATATATCTGGTCTGGTATTTGTTAAGTACATTAATGACCCAATGGTTTGTCTATATAGAGTTACATCCACTAATTCTGATGAGCCATTAACTAATAACTTCAAGTTGGAGTCCATGGGAGTGGCCATGGCTTTACACTCCAACATATCAAATATTTTCAAAATCCCCATAGCATACTTACCTTGATTTAGAAAGATTCATTTTGGTTCTTGCCATACCTCTAGACCTAAGAATTAGTGCATTAATCCAAGATCCTTCATTTCAAATTTTGAAGAAAGCTTCCTCTTGCATTCGATGATTTGATTCTCATTTTCTGTTAGAAATAGATCATCTACATATAACAGTAATATAACAGGTTCATCATCCATAACCTTGAGATAGAGATTTGGATCAGCTTTACTCTTGGTAAATCCCATGCTTGTTAAGAAACTGTCAATCCTTCCGTACCAAGCTCTGGGAGCTTGCTTTAATCCATACAAAGCCTTTTTCAGCTTGCATACATGTGTTCTTCCATCTTCAACCTTAAATCCTTGTGGTTTTTCTATGTACACTTCTTCTTCAATTACACCATTTAGGAATGCTGTTTTAACATCCATTTGGTGTAATTTCCACTTCATCATAGATGCAAGTGCCATGATAGTTCTAATTGAAGTGTACCTAGCAACTGGTGCAAATGTTTCTTCATAGTCAATTCCCTCCTTTTGAGAGAATCCTCTGGCTACAAATCTTGCCTTATATTTTTCAATGCTACCATCTGCAACATGTTTTATCTTGAATATCCATTTGGAAGAAACCACACTTTTATCTTTTGGTTTGGGAACTATATCCCAAACATCATTTTTCATTATTGATTGGTATTCTTCTGTCATTGCTTCTACCCACTCTTTCTTCTGAGCCACCTCTTCATAGCTAGTAGGTTGTTGATCCACAAGATCACATATCAAGGCCACATACTTGGATACTAACTTGGGTTACTTTCTCTCTCTAGTGGAACCTTCAGGAGCTCCATATTTTTCAGCTCCTTGAATAATGTCTCTAGCCCATGCTGGCCTTCTTTTCCTAGATAGATTTGTAATGGGGGGTTCTTGTGGTTCTATCATGTCATGGTCCTCTGGTGCATCATTTTCAAGGATGGGTACAACTTCTATGATTCTCGGAGGTGTGTCTTCTTCATAGATTTCTTCAAGTTGGCACTTCCTAGATTTCTTGATAGCTGCTTCTTCATCAAATGTTACATCTCTACTTATTTCCATATGATGAAAATGAGGTATGTAAATTCTGAAAGCTTTGGATGTTTCACAATATCCAACAAATATTCCTTTCTTACTAGAGGGATCCAACTTGGTTCTCTTTTCTTTTGGAATGTGAATGTACACAGGACACCCAAATATCTTTATATGACTTACCTCAGGCTTCTTTCCTGTGAACACTTCTTCTGGAGTCTTAAATTCGAGAGCACTATGAGAAAGTCTATTTTGTACATAGACAGATGTCCTGGCTGCTTCAGCCCATAGATACATGGGTAGATCTTGGTCATGTATCATAGTCTTTATAGCTTCCATGATAGTTCTATTCTTTCTTTCAGCAACCCCATTTTGTTGGGGATTGTAGGGAGTGCTTAGTTCCCTCTTGATTCCAGCTTCTTTACAAAATTCTTCAAAGTCATTTGAAGTATATTCTCCACCATTACCTGTTCTGAGAATCTTGATTTTCTTTCCTAAGATATTTTCTATTAAGGCCTTATACTCTTTGAATTTCCCAAAGACTTCATTCTTACCTTTTAGAAAGTATATCCAAGTCTTTCTTGAATAGTCATCAATGAAAGAGAGATAGTATTCAAACCCACTTAGGGATGTTGTGGGCATTGGTCCAGATACATCTGAATGTATTAACTCCAAAATATTCTTAGTCTTTGTTTCACTCTTTGGAAAAGGATTCTTGACATTCTTCCCCTTTTCACATCCTTTGCATGTGCCATTATGATAAACCTTTAAGTCTGGTAATCCTATGACCACCTTGCTTACATAGGGTAGGGCCTTGTAGTTGATGTGAGCAAGCCGTCTATGCCATAGCTCATTGGGGCTAGTGGTTTCATGGACAAGAGCAGCTTCTGGGTGACCTTTGATTTTGTAAAGACCACCTTCTTCTTCACCAATAACAATTGCATCCTCAATTGATTTTCCTTTGGGCCACATAAGTACTTGTCCATCAATAAATGCAACTCTAAAATCTTTCTTATCTAGTGCTGAGATACAAAGTAGGTTCTTCTTTAAACCCAGTACATATAGAATTTCTTTCATCTTTAAAGGTGTTCCAGAATCAAGCTTGTATCTTGCTTCACCAATTCCCTTGATGGGATATTGAAAATCATCTCCTAGAGATACCTTTTGTGGAGAAGACTTTTGTTCAAGTTTTGAGAGAGTTTTATTTTGACCTGTCATGTGCTTTGAAGCACCACTATCAATGAGCCATGTATCTTCTCCAGGAGATATAGATCCAGAGAGTATAGAGAATAGGACATATTCTTTTGGATCTTCTTTCTTTAATTTAGATCTTTTCCTTCGAGGCCTTTCCTCTTCCTCTTCTTCTTCTTCTTCTTCTTCTTCACTATCATCTTCTGCCATATGTGCATGGTGTCTTTTGTGGACAAACTTCTTCTTCTTTTGTGAAGTACAAAATCTGGCAATGTGTCCTATTTTAAGACAATTGAAACACTGGACTGTGGAGAGGTCTCTTTCTGGGTTGGGTCCTCTTCCCTTTTTAAATCTAGAGAAGGGTTGAGATCCTTTGTGGTCAACTTTCTTGAAGTGACCCTTTCTTCTTCTTTTGGTGTGAGTAGCCAAGGCTTGGTCATCCTCCTTGAGAAGGGCTTCTCTGTTGGATACCCTAGCCTCTTCTTGAACACAATCCTCCCATACTACATCAAAATTCATACTTTCTTTTCTGGCACACATAGTTTGTATAAATGATTCCCAAGGTCTAGTGAGACCATTTAGAGTAGTCATCACAAGTTCATCTTCATCAAGGGTATCACCAATGGCATCTAGTTGCTCCTTGATTTGGGAGACCCCTGAGAAGTAGTCTTGAATGGATTCTCCTTTGTGCATCTTGGTACTCTTCAACTGAGTTCTTAGGTTCATCTTCCTATTGATGTTCTTTCCTTCATACATTCTTCCTAGGGCATCATACATTTCCTTTGGAGTCTTCTTGGGGAATCAAGTGGTCTTTAATAGAATCAGTTATGATTCTCTTTTCCCTAATCAAATCCTTCCTATGCTTCTGTTTGGCGTCATCTTCTTCAGGTTCTGCAACTTCATCCTTGACATAATGAGCGAGATCATTCTCTTCAAGAATGAGACCAATTCTATATTTCCATGACCGAAAATTCTCTATACCTTCTAGCTTGTGTTCAAGCTTAATGTTTGGGGCCATCTTCTCTTGGGGGATTCCAAGAGATAAGCGATAGAGTAGTACTTACCCAAAAACTTTAACTTTTAACTTTTCCAGATTTGCAACAGAATTTTTGGTTTATCGTACTTTTGGTAAAACTAGGGTTTGACTTTCCCGGAGTTCTATCCAACCAAAAATCTCGATCTAGGGCTCAAAAGATTGATTTTGAGAAGGGCTATTCAACCATGCAACCAAAAACAAAAAATACTAACTTTTGCAGAAACCCTAATTTTGGGAGAGAGAGAGAAAGATAATTTCACCTTGTGAGAGATGTTCTATTCAGGCTAGCTCTGATACCATGTTAAGTTTAAACCAAATAGAGTAGCAAGATCACTGAAAGAAACATAATCACAAGATAGACACAGAATTTACCCTGGGAAACCCTCATGGGGTAGAAAACCCAGCAAAGCTTTCCTCAATAAGATGATCAACCAAAATACAAGATGTGCTCCAAGACTTGTCCTTATTCTCTACCTCACATGCAGACCTCCTAGACACAAGTGTGCTACTTTCTGAGTTGTGGAAGTGTGTCAAATGAGGAGCTCTCCTCCTCTACTTATACTAGTTCCGACTGACCAAAATCCCTAATGGGGCCGACCTCTCCTAGAGAAGTCTAATAACCCCTAAATAAAAAACTTAGGGCCGACCCCCACATGGTGGGTCTAATAACCCTAGTTACCACAAACCATCGGAGGAATAAACATCTCCGGATACATAATAGAATAACCTCGGAGGAATGAACCATCTTCGGAATAATAAAGTACAAAATATAATATTCTTAGAAGTTACAATATTCAACATAAGGAAGCCAGCACTGTGAAGATACATAGATATTCACTTGTATATTGTATTTGTACTTTATTGTATCCCCAACAGAGATGTATTATTCCTCTGATTAGAAGTGCCGTCAGTTGTACTTGCATGTGTTGCAAGTTATATTATAAGTGTCATAACTTATACTTGATGGGTTATTAGACCACCTTGATGGGGTCATCCCTGTATGAGTCTTGTGGGTCAAAGGTTTATTAGACCACCTTAGTAGGGATCAGCCCAGTCAGCATTATGTTAAGTGGTTAAGTTGAGGCCGACCTAGTTGAGTAAAGGTCAAGTGAAAGTTAGTGTATAAATAGAGAGTCTGACTCCCTCATTTTACATATTGTCTTGTTCACTCACTTTGCATTAGTGAGAGAAGAGAAGGGTGCGCACAAGTGGAGGAGGAGCATGCTGCTGAAGATATCTATCTCTTGGGTTTGATTATGGTGATCCTTGTATTGATGCTTATTCTATCTTTGAGGAAGTTGCGGAGTTTTTCACCTTCTTGGTTTTCCCCGGTGAAATGTTTTGTGTCTCTTGTCTCTTGTCTCCTATGCTTGATATGTTGTACATGTTGTTCTTTAAGTTAAGATCCTAGATCAAAATGTACTAAATTCTGAAAAATTAGCATGGTATCATAGCTAGCCTGAAAGAAGGCATGGTATGGCATTTATGACACTTATTGGATTTGCGAAGCTAGGGCTTGATATAGCAAAAACCAGTCATCGTAGCACTTTCGCTATAAATTCATTTTGGAGAAGTTTCAGGATTAGAAAATATTATAGGTCGAGGATAAGATCCCTATGTACCTTTTTTCTGAAGGAGAGCCTCTAATTTGATGTACTTTCAGATTTATGATCTGTACAATATAGGGTTTCTGCCTCTTCCAGATCTCATTCATAAACAGGTGACCTAGGAAAAAAGGTCACAACCTGGCCTAGGAAGCTCAAAATTAAATTTCGTAAAATGTGGCAAGTAGCGCACAGACTATACTTTCGCAAGTCCGATTTTCAGAGTCTGAAATTGAACCAGTGACATGTGGCACTCCGTACAAGTTCGCTCTCCTATTTTATCCCATAAACCGGTCACATTGCGACACTTGGCATAAATCTCTCTCAGAGAATCCATTTGAGGTAAAACCTATGGGGTTGGAAAGTTAATAGGTCAGGATAGCATAGGAAGAAATTTCAGACCCTGTAGATCTGAAATTTTTGAGTTACACTAGAAACAATCAGGTGCATATTTCTGGAAAAACAGAATTGGATTTTGAGCACCTTCATTCATGGCTACGGGAATTTAGGGTTTCAAAGAAAGTTGGAACTTTTGTAATCAGAGACCATGGCTGGATGATCCTAATCAAAATCAAAATTTAGAGACCAAGATCGAATTTTTTGGTTGGGCAGAAGGCCGGGCTTGATCAAGCCCTAGTTCGAGACTTTGATCGGAAAGGTAACAAATTAGGGCTTCTGCAAAAATGGGAATTTTTGAAATCAGTAACCATATCTGGAAGCTGCTTGGAAAAATCGAAGTTTAGAGCTTTGGATCAAACTATTTGGTTGGGTGAAGCTCTGGGAAACTCAATTCTTAATTCAGGGTCCTCCCTAGTGAATCCAGAAGATTGAAAAGCAAATTTGAGGGGTGAAACTTTGCAGTTTTCAAATTCCAAGTATACCAGGTTGATCAGCTCACCAAGGCGCATCTTTCTATCCTTTCAGAAGTTTGAAATTTAAAGTTTGAATTTTTAGGGTTTCTCTAACAAACCCTAGTCCAGCTCCAGATCTAGTTTTTGCAATTCAAGTGGATTGGGTTAATCCTAAAAGAGAATGGATTGGTCACCTGCATAAGTGAAGAAGTTCTTGTTTCAGAGGGAGATGAGGCTAAGGCCTTACATAAGAAGATTACAAGCAATCTCGACAGCTATGACTTACAGGTATGGTTCAAAATCTGTTCATGATTAAGTTTATGGTATGTTTGTCTTCATTAAGGTTAGTACAATCTTGATTAACTTCAGACTTGTCGTATCACCTTAATAAAATTATGAATGCAGATATTCATTGATTAGGGTTTTGACACTTATGATTGTAATAATGCATTGTGGTGTTGTATGAGGTTGTTGTTGTCTGCTAACATGAAAGGTACATCAAGAAAGACAAATCATGTTCTAGTTCAAGAACATATGACTATGGTGACATGAAGACAAAGATTCATCCATTGTCATGAAGCTCTACTTACAAGGTATGTATAATTTTGTTCTACAATGCTTAACCTATGAGATATGCAGGTTACTAGCACAAGTCATTGAAGAGAACAAGAAGACATTGCTAGACATAACTAGCAAATATGATAACCAGGTATGTTTTTTCCTATATCAAGTTAGAATCCTACCTTGTGTTAGGTTCTTATACTGTTGTATGGTTGATAATGATTATTCATGAAGTTAGAAATGTAAGTAATCAAGGGTTTATGCATATTATGTCTCTTACCTTGATTGATGATATGACTAACCAGAAGAGTCCTATGGTCAAATAAGAATATGCATGAGTAAAAGAAGTATTCCCTAAAACCTTGAATACTAATGTTTATTATCTGTGTTTGAAATGATCATGACTATACATGTTTAATATTATTGTGTTTTGATAGTATTGAGATTTTATACTAATGAATGTATGATTATGTATGACATCTCGAGGATAACACAATAATGATACTAGTAAGCATGCATAAGTGATCAAGGATGGATATAAGTTCAAGGACAGGGAATCCAAGAAGCAAAGATCAAGAGGGAGAAAACTCCAGGAAGCAAAGATCAAGAGGGAGTCCACCCAACAACTAAACAAAGATAAGTATTTGAATTTTCATTTCCTGTATATATGATTACTTAAATGATGTTGTTCAGTTATGTACATACTTATGTCCCTAAAGTTAGGATGTGTATTATGCATATTAGGATATTTGCATTAATTAACAAGATACTACTAATATGCAAGTAATGGGAAAGTGGCCTATGGTATTGTACAACATTCCATTGCTACTTATCTAGAATGAAACCTCTTTGCTAACATGTTGGGAGTTGTGAACACTCTTAACAATGTTCTGGTAGACATGGAAGGCATCTAGAAAGTTACTGTGTGAATATGGGATATGGATAAATGTCGTATTGAAGCATTGGCTGAGATAATTACATAATTGCATGACTGTATGACATATGTTTTTATGCGTAAGATTTTGTTATGAAAACTATGAGAAGTTTCTAATCATGCAATTGAATTTGATTTGTAGGAAAGATCGTGTATAATCACCTACAAAAGAAGGACAACAACATTTGTTCCAGCAACGAAGTTCAAGAAAACTATCTATTGAAGATATTGAAAAATTTGAAGTCCCCAGGATTCGGGATTCAGTAATAGAAGGATGCCATGATCGAGGAGTACAAATCGATCATGAAGAATGATGTTTGGGATGTGGTTCCAAGACTTGAATGGAAGCCTGTTGTGACTTCCAAGTGGATCTATAAGATAAAGCATGCTGCAAATGGTAGCATAGAGAAATACAAGGCCAAGTTGTGGCTCATGGCTTTTGCACCTGTAGCCAGATACACTTCCAATAGAACAGTACTTGCTCTGGCTGCAGTGATGAAGTGAAAGATACACCAGATGGATGTCAAGAATGCTTTCTTGAATGGTGTAGTCGAAGAGGAAGTGTATGTGGAGCAGTCACTCAGTTTTGAGACACATGACAAGGAGTCATATGTGTGCAGATTGAAGAAAGCCTTGTATGGCTTGAAGCAAGCTCCTAGGACTTGGTATGGTAGGATAGATAGCTTCCTATCCAGTTTGGGATTTACTAAGTGTAAAGTGGATTCCAACCTTTAATACAAGGTTGAGGAAGGTAATCTAGTAATACTACTGTTGTATGTGGATGACCTATTTGTTACAGGTGAGGATAGATTGATTGCCAATACGAAGAGGAAGCTTGCTGCCAAGTTCGAGATGAAGGACTTGGGGATGATGCACTACTTTCTAGGCATGGAGGTGTGGCAGAGTGCAGATGGGATCTTCCTTGGAAAAGGGAAGTATGCAGTAGAGATCCTGAAGAGGTTTGGGATGATGGACTGCAAGGCCATGGCCACAACTATGGAATCGAACCTTAAGCTTCTGTGTGATGCTTCATCTGATCTGGTTGATGTCACGATGTATCATCAGATGATTGGGTCCTTGATGTACCTGACGAATACAAGACTAGATATTTGCTTTGTGGTAAACACATTGAGCCAGTTCCTGATGGATCCCAGAAGTATTCACCTGGTTGCTGTAAAGCATATTTTGAGGAACCTGAAGGGTACAATTGATTATGGGCTCAAGTATGATGCGAATCAAAATTTTAACCTGTAGGGTTATGTTGATTTAGATTGGGCAGGCAGTGCTGCAGATAGGAAGAGCACTTCTGGGTGCTGCTTCAGTATGGGATCAGGTGTGATCTCTTGGTTTAGCAGGAAGCAGTCCTGCGTAGCACTGAGTATAGCCAAAACATAGTATGTTGCACCTTGTTCATCTAGTTGTGAGGCAGTATGGCTTAGTAAGCTACTGTCTAAGTTATTTCATCTCCCGTTGGAACCGGTATATTTTGTGACAACTAGATTTTTGTGAAGCTATCTGAGAACCCAGTGTTCCATGACAGGTTGAAGCACATCGAGATCAAATATCACTATATCAGGGATATGGTGTAGAGAGGAGCAGTGAAGCTCCTGTATGTTGTGACAGATGAGCAGGTTGCAGATGTGTTGACGAAACCACTAGCCAGAGTGAAGTTTGAGTACTTGAGAGAGAGGCTTGGTGTTCTTCATATTGAAGATACTTCGAGGAAGAAGTGATGGGACACAGTTGTAGGAGCCATTCCAAGCATGATGAGAGGAGGATCCTTCCCATGGCTATGGATGTAAGCGTTGTATGATGAGCATCGAGACGATGCTCCAGTTACTGCTTTGGATATGATCAGTTGGATCATGCATATGTATATGCATCAGTTGGATGATGTATATGTATATGCATCAGTTGGATCATGTATATGTGTATGCATCAGTTGGATGCTTTGTCTGATCAGTTGGATAATGTATATGTATATGTATATGTGTCAAGTGGATACATTGTATGATCAGGTAGATCATGTATGATGATATGTATAAGGTGGATACATTGTATGATCAGGTGGATCATGTATGATGATATGTATTAGGTGGATACATTGTATGATCAGGTGGATCATGTATGATGATATGTATCAGGTGGATCATGTATGATCATATGGATCAGGTGGATACATTGTATGATTAGGTGGATCATGTATGATGATATGCATCAGGTGGATGCATTGTATGATCAGGTTGATCATGGATGATGAGCATCAGGATGATGATCCAAATGATATGCATCAGGTTGATGCTGTGATGATGATCAATATGATCATGAGTATCAGGTTGATACTCTGTGGCCATGGACAGGTGGTGTAGGTAGCATAGAAAAGATCCTAGGAGATCTGGACAGGTAGAGCTGTGTGCTCGTAACATCCTGGGATGCTCTTTCGAGGTTTTGCTACATTTTTGCATAGAAAAGATCCTGGAGATCTGGATAGGTATAGATGTGTGCTTGTAACAGCCTGGGATGCTCTATAGAGATCCGAACAGGTAGAGCTCTCTGCTCGTAATAGCCTGGGATGCTCTTTAAAGGTTTTGCAAAAGTTTCACATAGAAAAGATCCTGGAAATTCAGACAGGTATAGCTATGTGCTTGTAATAGCCTGGGATGCTCTATAGAGATCCGGATAGGTAGAGCTATGTGCTCATAGCAGCCTGGGATGCTCTTTAAATTTTTGGCGAAAGTTCACATAGAGATGATCCTAGAGATCCGGATAGGTATAGTTGTGTGCTTGTAACAGCCTGGGATGCTCTATAGAGATCCAGACAGGTAGAGCTATGTGCTTGTAATAGCCTGGGATGTTCTTTAAAGGTTTTGTGAAGGTCACATGTAAAATATCCTGGGAGATCCGGACAGGTGGAGCTATGTGCTCGTAACAGCTTGGGATGCTCTTTCGAGTTTTTGATGATGCATGTAATGAATCCTGGGATCCACAATATAGCCAATGATGATGAAGACCTATAGGTGGTGGGCCTACATCCAGCATGAAAAAGGGTTGGCTCTGTATAACTTCCTATGACGAGAAGAATTCAGAGATAGCCCAGTGATCAATATGTCGAGTACAGCAGCAGTGATGATGATGATGCTCCATGATCCAGAGATGATGATCCAGCTCCAGATTTGAATACTTTTTCCTATATGTATTGATGACTTGTGTCAAGAGAATACCTTCCTAGTTAAGAGGGAGTGTTGATGTATTTGTAACTTCGGAAGATATTCACTTGTATATTTTATTTGTACTTTATTGCATCCCCAACGGAGATGTATTATTCCTCCGATTGGAAGTGTCATTAGTTGTTCTTGCATGTGTCGCAAGTTATATTGTAAGTGTTGTAACTTATACTTGATGGGTTATTAGACCACCTTGATAGGGTTAACCCTGTATGAGTCTTGTGGTTCAAAGGGTTATTAGACCACCTTAGTAGGGGTCGGGCCAGTCAACATTATGTTAAGTGGTTAAGTTGAGGCCGACCTAGTTGAGTAAAGGTCAAGTGAAAGTTAGTGTATAAATAGAGAGTGTGACCCTCTCATTTTACATATTGTCTTGTTCACTCACTTTGCATTAGTGAGAGAAGAGAAGGGTGCATACAAGTGGAGGAGGAGCATGCTGCTGAAGATATCTATCTCTTGGGTTTGATCATGGTGATCCTTGTATTGATGCTTATTCTATCTCTGAGGAAGTTGCGGGGTTTTTCACCTTCTTGGGTTTCCTCGGTGAAATGTTTTGTGCCTCTTGTCTCTTATGCTTGATATGTTGTACATGTTGTTCTTCCAGTTAAGATCCTAGATCAGAATGTATTAAATTATGAAAAATTAACAATACCATCGGTGCTCTATTTTTGGTTAAGATACTCCATGATTACCGAGTAGGCGGGTAACAAGTGATGTGGAAGGAAAGCGACCGGCCGCACAAACAAGGAAGCACTACGTGAACCGGTCGCACGAAGTCATTCGAGAAGGAACAACTGGGTGAAAGAGACCTCTCGACATGCACTCTATAGGGGGGCACAAAGCGACGTGACCACGCACAGAGGATGGCCATGACAGAGGAGTCACTATCAAAGCCTAACAGTCCAGTTAGGGGAAAACCGCGACAGTTTCGGGGAAACCTTAGGGTTCTTACCTATGCATTGTAAAGAGTGACGTACGGGCATGATCTATAAAAGGGCACATTTTGTAAGGGAGAGGGTTGTTGGGTTGAATCTCGAATCTTCATTGTATAATCTTGAGCAATACTTGTTTGTTTTGTTGGAAGCTATTGTAAATGTTCTGCAAGCTGAGTGTGCAGAGACCTATCGAGAGAGAAGAGAGTCTGTAGCTGAGTTCGCAGAGACCTATCGAGAGAGAAGAGAGTCTACAGCCGAGTGTGTAGACTGGAACTGTTGTACCCTTCCCAAGATAATATAACAGCAGTTCCTATGGATGTATCTCCCATCCTACGGGTGAACCATGTTAAATTATGTGTTGTGTGATAGTTTGTGTGCTTGAATCTGTACATTTTCTTACAATGAATGCTCAAAGATCTCGTTTATCAGTTTATATGTTCTTACTTTTATATGTATTTTCCATAAAGAATGAAGATGGGAATAATATGTTAAGTATCGCATATGTGGATGAATGTTAGATGCACAAGTATTTCGAAGTCAGAATGAATGCATAAGTGGATTGAGTAAACACTTAAGTAAGTGGAGTTCGCATTGTGCGAGTGCCGCGAAGCGTAGCACCGGAAGTGATTAGTACATTGTGTTTTGTATATTGCATAAGTCATAAGATAAATAACCTAAGGCAACTGATGAATGGATAGGAAACTATAAGTAAAGTCATTGAAGTTGGTTAAGTCTGAAGAGGAAGCGCAGTTATCAGTTGCGCTGTCATATTTCCGAATACCCTTTGAACCGCGTAGTCCTTGGATGCATGAGTGGAGAAAGCGCCCTAGCTTGCATAAGTATTAGCAACGAAGAAGGTGAACTTCGCGTAGTCTTCAGTCTGCAGTGCAAGTCCCGCAGTGTGTTGCTCGCCATATTTGTTTGAACACTCATCGCCTGGTTGTGGAAACTTGATTCTGCAGCCCCCTATAACTTTGCCTCGGGTGAGACCTCAGTCTGTTCGCTAATTGTTGCCAAAAGGGACGGTGAAAAGGGGTTTTGTTTTTTCCTTGAATCGTAAAGAAACTAGGTCTTTATAGAAAACCTCAAGATAGTTAATTAAGCCAAAAAATGGTTCCGTTGTCGCGCTAAGAATCGGTGATGAGTTGCTGCACTTGAAATAGTGATTTGCTTGGAAGAAAAGGTTCCCTTAAGTACAGAAAATTGGCATCCAGACAAGAAAGAAATATGGGCCTGGTGCGACTAGATAGAAAGAGACTTCCCAAAAGAAAATAGACATCCGCGTCTCTCTGACCTAGATTGGTTGAATAAATATCTATGGAAGTATATTCACAAGATTTTATGGGAATCCTTTGGAAATGAGTTGCACGAGTGGATATAGAGGCTCGCAGAGCGAAAGAACTGTTTCCATCTAGAAGTAACCACCAAGTGGAATCTAGAGCTCAATGCGAGGCTCAAAGCAATAGATAGCCCACTTTCGAGAGCAGTAGACTTTTGGGTTGACAGTATACTAGAAGGCTTCATGACAGAATTCGCTGTGGACACCCTGAAGTCCTACAATGCAACCGAAGCAGAGTTTTTCAAAGGTTTCAGAGGTAAGTACCTGAACAATTTGAGTTTGTATATTAAAATGATTTTAGATGAGAAAGGTGTTTTAAGAATGCAATAAATTTCCTAGAAGTTTTTGAATCTATAATGGTCAATAGCATATATAGTGACTCTAACAAAGAAACCCATAGTTTGAGAAGTGGAAAGAGATACAAGTTTAATACTAAGAAAAGTGCACTCCATGTAGAAACTGAGTTCCAAGTTCAACCTGATAGCCAGATCACACCTCTGTTAGCTACTTATCAACCTATTACTCCGCAGAATCCACTGGTTGTGAACACTTTGCTTCCTATTTCTCAGAATCCATCAGTTCAGAACCCTCTCATTGCTAATATTCCTAATCCTTAGAGAATCAATACTAGTAACATCGTAGGAGTAGGTACTCATACCATTCTGACTAAGACCATTCCAAATCAAACCATTCCTACTCAAATTGTTCTGAATCCGACTATCCCATCTCAGAATATCCCGATTCAGAACATTCTGCACAGTACTATGCCTAACACCACTCAAAACATTGCACCACCAAGAAGGAGGATGACTGACGATATTAATTTGTCGATATTTAAGGGAACAGGTCTATAAGACCCTGAGCAACATTGGTTTCTATGTGAATCTGTATGGAGTGTCAAACAAGTTCAGGACGATGTTGTGAAGAAAGTGCAGCTCATCACTATGTTCAGAGATAAAGAATTGAATTGGTTCATGAAATATTTTCAGGGACATCAAAGAAACTTAGTGGAGATTAAGGCTGCACTATTGAGTGAGTTCAAGAAGCCAAAGTCAGAATCCCAATGTATAACAGAATCAAAGTAAATTAAGAAAAAACCTAATGAAATAGTCTGGGAATTTGACCAGAAGTTTAAGACGATGTTAGACTAAGTCAACTTTGTCATAGCACCGCAACAACACCAAGAATCATTTATAGCTGCACTGTTTCCCCATATCAAACTGTCGTTGATGCAGCAGAAAGTGGCTTCGCAGGCAGAAGCCTTGGAGATCGTGATGAAATTTGAAGCTTCACCTATAGGGGAGACTAGCACTGGAATGTCCCGGATCCAAACACATCTAGCTACCTTGACATGACAATTTCAGGACATGAATGTAATGTCCCCATTCAAATAAGTGCATAGTAAGACAATCCCATCAATCCTACTAGTTTCCTAGGTTGGATGGGCACATGTGGGATGGTAATAAGGAAGCTAATAAATGATATTTAGAAATTAGAAGGGTTCAAGCATTTAATAAATATGGTGAATAAATAAATTCAAGATAAATTCTAAGTGGCAAGTGGTTTTGGAGACATATGGAGGTGGTGGGACCCACACTAGCTTGATTTTTCAATGACACATGGCAGCTCTCTCTTGCCAATTCGAATTCATGGGAAGGTGAACACTCTTGGGTGAGTTGGTAAGTCATAACACATGGCATTTAGCATCTTAGGTCGAAATGGGATGGAATAGTAACCTCCATGGGAGAGGAAGAGTCAAGTTGGAGACTAGTGGACACTTGGGCTAGATTCTAGTTTTATGACAACAATAATGAAGCATCTATGACATTTATGACAAAATTCAGACCTGAATTCTTACACCTGACCATTATGACATGTCAACCCCAAAAATAGGCTCAAGGAAGGCGCTCATGGAGTTGGGGGAAGCTAAAGAGACTCAAATTCGAATTTGGGAGAAGATGGAAGGTTGGAACTAGGAGACAAGTGGCAAATGAGGAATATTTTCTAAATGGAAATTTATTGAATCTATTGAGAGGATCTCAACACATTGAAGGATAATGTTGGTTATAAAATGTATAAATCAAGTATGAGAATGGCTTTTTATGATTTGAGAAAAATTGCATTTGTAAAGAGAAAACTAGTGGATGACTAGTTTCTTGCCTTAGCCAATTTCGAGGGTGAAAGATTCCCATCCAAGTTGGTGTTTGGAGAGGCCACTCAGGTATTTCATGGTGCTTTAATGGATTTTTGTTTGCAGGTAGCAGCTACAGGAAGTTTCATGTTTTGGTTTAGTGTAGCACTTTCTCTCCACCGTTTCCAGTTTTGAAGGCATATTCATGCTCCTTTAGGGAGGGCGTTTTTGGTGAGCTCTTGTGCTTCTTGGGAGAGCTTCTCATTATATATTTCTGATTGTAATAGCTTCATATCCTCTTTTATTAATATTCAGAAAGTCTCAGGTCGAAATACCTACTAGTTGTATGCAAAAATATTGATTAATGAGCACACAATGTCCATTTCCCCAATGCTTTGATGTATGACCCTATAGGGTTGATTATTTCGAATGGATGGATGATTATCCGATATATTTGTGATTCATATACTGCCATGGATATATTCTACAAGTTTCATGTACTGTACTTGAGCATTTGAAGTAGTTTTACTCAGTTTGTTTGTATTGAGAGGTGAAATAGTGCCATTTCCCCAAGGGTCGAATTGGGGGTTTTTGTTGTTGAATGTGAGAGGGTTAGAACAGTAGTAAAAATCAATTAAATGTGTATATGATACCTTAATCACATACTTAACACATTACATACCTCTGTTCATAAATTTGAGGGATTTTGGAGGCATTTGGAAGGCCATTTGCAGGGTTACCCTGGGGGGATTTGATGCAAAAATTACTAGTCAAAATTACATATATTAATCAGAATACAAATCAAGTTTGGAGAAGTTGGAGGGCCATAAAACATCTCTGAACCTTATATTCAAGTATAAATATCATTCATACACTCCTACAGAAGATTTGGGAGCATTTGGGTTGATTTGGAGGTCAAAACAGTAAAACTAGTCAAAGATCGAAATTGGGGAAAAAGTGGAAAAATTGGCATTTTAATAAAATTTTGAAAAAGGGTCATTACAATGAAGAAGGGGAAGGAATAAAGACAAGAAGTCTGGTGTACAGGATGTAAGGGAGAAGGGCACACCAGAGAGCACTGTCCTTTATTTTCAGAATACCTTAATAGTGGAGCACCAAATCCACTGAATCAGAACCAAGCACCATGGTGTGAGATCTGTAGAACTAGAGGACACCGACCAGAAGACTGCTAGTTAATTCAGAAGTATGTGGAAACTCCTAAGAATTTATACTGAAACTTCTATAAGTCAGTTGGACATGATGAATCCAACTATAGAGCATATTAACTCATGATGGAGAGAAAGCGAGATCTAAAGCATATGCAGGGTGGAGGAGTATACAAAGTCCAAGAAGAAACACCGCAGAACAAGGATAACGCACAGTATGACCAAGGCGCATACAGAGGCCATGGAGGATTCCGCGAAAGAGGAAGAAATGTTGGACCAACACAAGGAAGAGGCTGAGGTCAGGTAATATGCTATAACTGTGGTAAGCCTAGTCATCTTTCCAGATATTGTACCAATCCATGTACTACTTGTAATTATTATAAATATTTTGATCATGTTACTGAATATTTCCCAGTGTTAGCGGTAGAAATGCAGAAGAGAAAGCAAGATGTACCTAACCCGAACATTCAATTGATCGCAGCAGAGTGAAGGGCTGTGGATCCAAGTATCAATGCAGTCACGCAAGGTGACGCTGTCACAGGGAGAGACATGCAAGTAGAAGCTTCGACTTCTGGAGAGTTTGAAACTAGGCAGACCCCTGTGGAAACGATCTGGAAATGAAAAGCTACTGGAAAATACCTAATTTCAACCTAGAGAAAAACAAAGAAATCTTTGAAGGATCGTGAGACATATTCAAAGAGCCAGCACCTGTATCACCAAGAATCCCGTTGCATAGTGAAATACTGCATATACAGGATATGCCAGCGGCTTACAACAAAACATGCACTGCAACAAAAATAGGCACCTCAGTTGCGTAGTTCCTACGGAGCTGCATGAAATTATTGAAAAATGCAGATGTTGTAGTGGAATTCGAAAAATTGTTAAACCAATATGAACCATGCAATGAGAAGGATATTACTGAGAGCGCAGTTCATCACATCAAGAGCCATAAAAGAATAGGAAGAGAACTGAGGCTCAGTGTGCAGATAGGAGATTATGAGATGGATGAAATCATCCTTGACTTAGGGTCAGAGGTAAATGTCTTGACTAAGCAGACATGGTAGTAGATGGGGAGACCAAATTTTTCATGGTCACCCATATAGTTGAGGTTAGCAAATCAGATGAAAGTCATACCTTTTGGAATATTAGCCAATATTATTGTTGACATCGATGGGGTGCAAAGTTATGCAAACTTCGAGGTTATTGAAATTGTGGATGCTTGTCAGCCTTATCCAGCACTATTGGGTATAGACTGGGCTATGGATAACCTCACCATCATAAAATTGAAAACAAAGAAGATGATCTTTGAAGGGAAATACATAAGGGTCATCGCACCATTGGACCCTTCGTAGAGAGAAATATATAGTGAGCCGATTCAGGAAGAATCAAAAGCACGGGACCTTGATCGCATTTATAAGATGACTGTGAATCAAGACGAATACATTAATCCTATGGCAGATGGAATGATCAGTTGGCAATATGACAGTTCTTGCATCTCAGACTCTGACCAGGACTGGAAAACTGGCAAACTAGAATGCATGAAGTATCTCCCAGAAGATGTGCGCAGATCACAAAGTCACTACGTTGGATTGGAAGAGAGGTAATTCCAATCCCCGCCCATGATGGTTCATCTAATGTTTATTCATTTATCCAAGAATATACGATATCAGTTGCAGGTGAACATCACATACCAACACTACACATGGCACTGTGTGAGACACCTGCCAAATGGTGGGATGCACACAAACAGACATTGGAAACATGGGATCAGTGCAAACGCATGATGCAGATTAGGTTCACGGAGAATGTTGCGCTAACATTTAGGAAGTATAATGGATATACGGATCCGAGGGATCACATTGAAATATGTTCACAGGCATGGGAAAAGAGACCACAGACAGAATGGGTGCATCTATTTGTGCACACATTGGAGGAGCAGACTCCAAAGAATTGGTATCTGAATACGGAGTTGCACAGAGGATTTACAGATTGGTCTACCTTAACTAGGAACTTCAACAGAAGTTTTAGCTTTGAAGATGAAAGTCCAAGTATAAATGAAGCTTTGCAGGTCGTGAAGGAAAGCATATTCAAAGCAGAATTCCCAAGTATAAACGAGGCATTGGCGGAACTCAAAGAGAGAGTATTTGAATATGTCAAAGTACCTGTGAACCTACAAATAGAATGGGGAAGGCAGATAAAACATGCTTTTGAATACTATAACCTTGCTGAAAATGAAGAAGAAGAAGAAGAGAGAGATGAGGAGGATATGTGCAAAATCAATATACCTAAGTCAAAGGGTTCACGCGATGTCGAGGGACCTCCACTAGAAATCCCATACATGGGTGGACTTGTGAAGATGAGAAAATTGAACATTGGCACAAGTGAAGAGCCAAAGTTTGCATCAATTGGAGATTACTGGGATGATGCTACGGTTGCACAAATCATAGACCTTCTACATGAATATCAGGATCTGTTTCCAACAAATTTCTCTGAAATGAAAGGAATTTTGGGTGACTTGGGGGTTATGAAGATACATCTCAAGCCAAGCATGAAGCCTGTTAAGCAAAGGCCCTATAGACTGAATCCTAGATATAAAGAAAGAGTCAAGGAAGAACTTGATAAGATGCTCGATGCAGGGATCATTGAGCTAGTTGAAGAATCAGAATGGATAAGCCCGATAGTTATCCAGGACAAGAAGACTAAAGATGAAATCAGGATCTGTATAGATCTCAGAAAGCTAAATGATACTTCGTTGCATGACCCATTCCCTACTCCTTTTACAGATGAAGTGCTAGACAATGTTGGAAAAAATGAGGCATGTTCATTCACTGATGGATTCTTTGGATATCATCAGATAAGGATCGATCCAACAGACAGACATAAGACAACTTTTGCTACTGAATGGGGATCGTTTCAGTACACTGTTATGCCCTTTGGCTTGAAGAATGCACCTGCCATCTTTTCCAGAGTTGTTGTTGCAGCATTTAAAGACTTTATGGATAAATTATTAGAAGCATATTTTGATGATTGGACTGTCTTTGGTTTGCTGAAAAACCACTATGAAAACCTGAGAATGATGTTAGCTAAGTGCAAGAAACATCAAATTTCATTAAATTTAAATAAGTGTGTTTTCTATGTGCATTATGGTATTCTTCTAGCACACATTGTTTGCAGACAAGGTCTAATGGTTGATCCTGTGAAGATCGCAGTGATTGTGAATTTACCTGCACCAACCTCAGTGAAGCAGCCTCGCAACACGTTGGGACATATGGGTTACTACATGAAATTCATCAAGGGTTATATGCAGATAACCGTCCTGATGGAAAAATTGCTTAAGAAAGAAGCGCAGTTTATATGGAATGCAGAATGCAAGCAGTGATTGGACACGCTAAAAGAGAAAATGGTAACTGCGTCGATCCTAGTTTTTCTAGATTGGAAGAATTTGTTTCATGTCCATGTTGATGCTTCATGTATATCGTTGGGAATTGTACCTGCTCAACCAGGTGAAGGGGGCATTGATCATCCCATTGCATTTTCGAGCGGGAATCTCTCATCCGCTAAAAAGAATTATACGACCACTGAAAGAGAGGGTTAAGCAATGGTATATGCACTGCATAAATTCAGGCACTATTTGTTGGGTGTGCCCTTATCCATGTACACTGACCATTTAGATTTGAAGTACCTAGTCAATAAGCCAGTGTTAGGGGGGAGAATCTGTAGATGGTTGTTACTCTTCCAGGAGTATGACTTCGAAAGTGTAGTTAAGCTAGGAAGATTAAACTTAGGACCTGACCATCTCTCAAGGATTGAGTCAGGTGAGGAACCCACCAATCTTGAAGACATTATGCCTGACGCATAGTTATTTTCTATACAGATCGCATATGACTACTATAAAGACATTATCGATTTCTTGACTACTGGGTTGGCACGGAAAGATTTTACTACGCAGCAGAAGAAGCAGCTGGTAGTAAGAGCAGCAGTCTTCACCATAATCGCGGGATAGCTATACAAATTGGGACTGGATGAAGTCCTACGTCGATGTGTATTAGAGAATGAGAAGCCATTCATTTTGACTGATGCAAATTCAAGTGTCTCAAGAGGTCACTACGCAGGAAGATCCACTGCGCAAAAGATATTGCCAGTAGGGCTATGGAGGCCTACTATCCATAAAGATTCCACTAGAAAGTGTAGAAAGACAGAAAAAAAGCATGGCATGATTGCCATATCAAGAACAAGACCTTTCAGGTAGGTGATCTAGTCCTCCTATATGATAGCAAGTTTATGAAGTTTCCTGGAAAATTCAAAATGCATTGTCTTGGCCCATATACTTGTTAATTTTTTAGCATCAATTCAATATACTCTAGTATATTTACTTAGAGAATAACATGTAAAGCATATCAATCATATCAAACACAACAAGCAATCACATAAGACAATAGATACACAGAGTTTCACTGGGGAAACCATAAAGGTGAAAAACCCCACAACTTTCTCAGAGATAGATAAAGCAATGATACAACCCAAGCATAAGAGATAGTCTTCTCCTAGCAGCTACTCCTCCTTCCTCACTTGTGCGCCACTTTCTGAGTAGTGTAGAAATGAATAATGAAGTGATCAAATAGAGTGCCTCCCGCACTCTATTTATACATGACCTAACCTGTTTAATAAACTAGCAGGGATGACTTGTCTAACTCAGTCTAATAACCCATGGTAATACTAATCAAGGCCGACCCCACACTTGGTGGTCTAATAACCCATCACAAGCAAGTTGCGACACTTGTCAATACAAATGACGACACTTTCGTATAGAGGAATAATACCATCTCTATAGGAGTACAATATACATAGGTGAAATACATTCTGAAGTTACATATAGATCAACACTCCCTCTTAACTAGGAAGGTATTTCTTGACATAGGTCTGCTAGCACAAGTCTTCTTCTCTGTATCATCGTCACTGGATCATCATCATCGAATCATCATCATCGTCACCGTTGCTACTATCTCAATCAATCTCCGATCTACTCGTCATAGGAAATTCTACAGAACCATTCTTTTTTCATATTGGATGTAGGCCCGCCACCTGTAGGTCTTCATCATCTGTGCGAACGGTCTGATAGAGGTGGACTCTTAGGACTAATTATGTGCTGATGCAATACCTGACCAAAGCATCCTAGGAACATTTATGTGCCTAAGCGCGACCGACAAGATCTCTCAGGACTAATTACATGCATCCCTTTCACAATACCTTTAAAGAGAATCCCAGGAACATTTATGTGCTGCAACATGACCGGCAAGATCTCTAAAGAGCATCCCAAGACTTATTACAAGCACGTAGCCCAACCTATCGGATCTCCAGGACTGATTACATGTGAATAGACAATACCTTTAAAGAGTATCCCATGAACATTTATTTGCCGCAGCATGACCGGCAAGATCTCTGAAGAGCATCCCAGGACTTATTACGAGCACATAGCTCAACCTATCAGATTTCCAGGACTGATTACATGTCTCCATAGTAATACCTCATCCCAGGACTGATTATGAGCACATAGCTCAACCTATCGGATCTCAGAGGACTGATTACATGCTACTTGCACAACCTGCCACATATCATCCATGACCTTGAAGTATCAACCTGATACCCATGATCCAGCTGATCATCATCCCACGGAGCATCATCCTGATGCTCATACATCATCCTGATGTACATCATCTAGAATATCGTCCTGATACTCATCACACATGATCATCCCGATCATCATCATAACATCATCCTGATGCATGTCATTTGGAGCGACATCTTGAAGCTCATCATCCTGATCATATAATGCATCCACCTAATACATAAACAAATACATGATCTACTTGATCATCCAATGTATCCAACATGATGCATATACATATACATGATCCAACTGATCATATCCAACATCCAACATGATGCATATACATGTACATGATCCAACTGATCATATCCAACATCCAACATGATGCATATACATATACATGATCTAACTGATCATATCCAGCATCCAACATGATGCATATACATATACATGATCCAACTGATCATATCCAGCATCCAACATGATGCATATACAGAGTAGTAACTGGAGCATCATCCTGATGCTCATCATTCAGCACTTACATCCACAGCCATGGGAAGGAACCTCCTCTCACCATGCTTGGAATGGCTCCTGCAAATGTGTCCATCACTTCTTCCTCGAAGTGTCATCAATCTGGAGAACACAAAGCCTCTCTCTGAAGCATTCAAACTTCACTATGGCTAGTGGTTTCGTCAACACATCTGCAACTTGCTCATATGTCGCAACATATAGGACCTTCACTGCTCCTCTCTGCACCATATCGCTGATATAGTGATATTTGATCTCAGTGTGCTTCGACCTGTCGTGAAACACCGGGTTCTCAGATAGTTTCACACAACTCTGGTTGTCAAAAAAGATACTAGTAGCATCCAATGGGAGATTAGATAACTTAGACAGTAGCTTCCTAAGCCATACTGCCTCATAACTAGCCAAACAAGCTTCAACATACTCTGCTTTGGCTGTACTCAGTGCTATGCAGGACTGATTCCTACTAAACCAAGAGATCACGCCTGATCCCATACTCAAGCAGCACCCAAAAGTGCCCTTCCTATCTGCAGCACTGCTTGCCCAGTCTGAATCAACATAACCCTGCAAGTTAAACTTTTTATTCACATCATTCTTGAGCCCATAATCAATTGTACCCTTCAGGTACCTCAGAATATGCTTTACAGCAACCAATTGAACACCTCTGGGATCCGTCAGGAAATGGCTCAATGTGTTCACTGTAAAGAAAATATCTGGTCTCGTGTTTGTCAGGTACATTAAGGACCCAATCATCTGACGATACATAGTGACGTCAACCGGATGAGATGAAGCATCACACAGAAGCTTCAGGTTCGATGCCATGGTGTGGCCATGGCCTTGCAAACCATCATCCCGAACCTATTCAGGATCTCTACTGCATACTTCCCTTGTCCAAGGAATATTCCATCTACACTCTACCACACTTCCATACCTAGAAAGTAGTGCATCATCCCCAAGTCCTTCATCTTGAACTCGGCAGCAAGCTTCCTCTTCATGTCCGCAATCAATCTATCCTCACCCGTAACAAACAAGTTATCCACATGGAAGAGTAGAATCACAAGATTTCCTTCCTCAACCTTGTATTAAAGGTTGGAATCCGTTTTACTCTTGGTAAAGCCCAAACTAGATAGAAAGTTGTCTATCCTACCGTACCAAGTCCTAGGAGCTTGCTTCAATCCATACAAGGATTTATTTAGTCTACACACATATGACTCTCTGTCATGTGTCTCAAAACCAAGTGGCTGCTCCACATGCACTTCCTCTTCGACTACACCATTCAACGAAGCTATCTTGACATCCATCTGGTGTATCTTCCATTTCATCACTAAAGCCATATCAAGTACTGATCTAATGGAAGTGTACCTGGCTACAGGAGAAAAGGTTTCTTCATAGTCTATCCCCTCTTTCTAGGAGAAGCCACGAGCTACAAATCTTGCTTTGTATTTTTCTATGCTGCCATCTGCAACATGCTTGATCTTGTAGATCCACTTGGAAGTCACAACTAACTTCCCTTCAGGTCTTGGGACTACATCCCAAACATCATTCTTCATGATCAATTGGTATTCCTCGACCATGGCATCCTTCCATTCTTTCTTTTCTGCTGATTCTTCATAACTTGAAGGTTCTTTGTTCATAATATCACAGAGTAAGGAAACATAGCTGGTATGAGATCTAGTTCTCTTCCTTTCTCTGTGTTCTTCTTCTAAAATGCCATACCTTTCTGCATCTTGAATGAGTTCTCTAGCCCATGCAAATTTCCTCTTGTGAGATTTCTTCTCACGGGGTGGATCTACATGTTCTTGTGGATCTTCAACTTCATGATCTGCTTCTGGAATTGCTTCAGTCATGGTGGTGTCTTGGAATCTGATTTCCTTTGGTTCTTCATGATCTTCAATAGATGTCTTCCTTGATTTGATATAAGCCGAGTCTTCATCAAATGTTACATCAATTTTCTTGAACCCTGGAAAGTATATTTTGTAAGCCTTCGAGCTTTCACTGTACCCCACAAAGATGCCCTTCTTTCCTGAAGGATCTAGCTTTGTCCTCTTTTCCTTTGGAGCATGTGTATATACTAGACAACCAAATATTCTGAGATGGCTGACTTCAGGTTTATTACCAGAGAAGACCTCTTCTGGTGTCTTGTTGTCCAATATCTTGTGAGGTGTTCTATTTTGCATATATATAGTTTTCCTAGCTACTTCTGCCCATAGATGCATAGGCAGATCCTAGTCTTGCAGCATTGCCCGTGCTGCTTCCATGATTGTTCTATTCTTTCTTTCTGCAACTCCATTTTGTTGTGGATTTTAGGGAGCAGTCAACTCCCTCTTAATCCATGAATCACTGCATAGTTTCTTGAAATCACCTGAAGTGAATTCTCCGCCATTGTCGGATCTGAGTGTCTTGATCTTCTTATCAGTTTGATTTTCCATCAAGGCTTTGAATTCCTTGAAATTATCAAATACTTCATCTTTGTTCTTAAGAAGTAGACCCAAGTCTTCTTAGATAAATCATCAATGAAAGAGACATAGTATACATACCCACTCAGGGAACTAGATGACATTGGACCGCATACATCATAGTGGATGATCTCCAAGATTCCTTTTGTTTTTCTTTCAGTGCTTGGAAATGCATTATTAATGTTCTTTTCTTTTGCACATCCTTTGCAAACACCTTCGTGCTTTGTCTTAATTTCAGGAATACCTTCTACAGCTTTGCTTGCAATTGGTAGTACTCTGTAGTGCACATGTGCAAGACTTCTATGCTAAAGTTCAATTGGCTCCATGGATTCATGTACCATGGCATGTTCAGGTTGTCCCTTCAATTTGTACAATCCTCCCTGTTGCTCTCCAATCACCACTGCATCATCTATAGTTTTACCCTTTGGCCACATTAGGACTTGGCCATCTATAGATGCAACCCTCATGCCTTTTGCATCTAATGCAGATATGGAGAGTAGGTTCTTCTTGAGCCCAGGTACACATAGAACATCTTTCATCTTCAAAGACTTCCCGGAGTCTAGGTTGTAGGAGGCTTCACCACTTCCTTTGATAGGATATTTATAGTCATCCCCAAGTTTCACTTTATGGGGTGACTCATGTTCAGATAGATCTACAAAGGATTCTTTAAACCCAGTCATGTGTTTGGAATCCCCACTATCAATAAGCTTATCATTACATCCATGAGAGATAGTACCTGCGAGAGCAGAGAGTAGAACATATTCATCTTCACTTTATGAATCATCACTTTCTGCTCTAGCCTTCTTCTTGGGAGGTTCATCATCCTTAGCAGCATGAGCATGAAATCTCCTTTTGTTGTTCTTCTTCTTCTTGAAGTTGTTTTTACCTTCTTTTCTCTTCTTGGGACATTCTGAGGAAAAGTGTCATTTCTCATTACAATTGAAGCACCTCAGATCTTTCTTTTCTATGTGGTATAGGTGGGAATATTTCTTCTTGTGATGGGATGGCTCCCTCTTGAACTTGCCTTTCTTGGTGTGAGCTGTGAGAGCTTGATCTTCATTTCCCATCTTTTCTTCTCGGGCTATGAGCCTAGCCTCTTCTTATGAACATTCCTCCCATAGTCTACTGAAGGAAACCAACTTCTTTCTTGCACAGATTCCTTGGATAAAGGAATCCCATGACCTAGGTAGGACATTCAATGTGGTCATAACAACTTCACTATTATCCACTACTTCATCTACAGCTTCAAGTTGTTCCTTGATCTGAGAGACCTTAGAAAAATAGTATTGAATGGTCTCTCCATTTTGAAGCTTTACCCCTTTCAATTGGTGTCGCAGAGTCATCTTCTGATTTATGTTCTTCTCTTCAAACAACTTGGTAAGGGAATCAAACATCTCCTTGGGTGTCTTTAGAGATGACACATGTGGTATGAGATGGTCTTTGATAGATTAACAATGATTCTCTTTTCCTTGACCAAGTTCTTCTTATGTAGGGCTTTAGCCTCTTCTTTCTCTGGGACAGGAACCTCAGAGCTTATGTAAGTATCCAATTCATTTCTTCCAGGATTAACCCAATCCTATACTTCCCTGCTCGGAAGTTATCAGCCCCTTCAAGCTTATCCTCAAGCTTGGTGTGGTGAGACATATTTAAAGAGTACTTCAAATGGAAATAGAAAATATGCTTGATTTGCAGAAATCTGGATCTAATGCTAGATTAGGGTTTGTCAGAGAAACCCTAAAAATTCAAAATGTGAATTTCAAATTTCTAAAGGATAGAAAGATGCGCCTTGATGAGTTGATTAGCCCAGTATCAGAAATTCAAAACTGCAAAGTTTCACCCTTCATAAATTCCTTTTAGTCTTCTCAGATTCACTCTGGAGGACCCTGAATTAGGGTTTGAGTTTCCTGGATTTTCACCCAACCAAAAATTTTGATCCAGAGCTCTAAAATTTGATTTTTCCAAGGAGCTTCCAGCTATGGTCTCCAATTTTAGAAATTCCTATTTTTGTGGAAACCCTGCATTTTAGGGCCAAAAATAAAAGTGCCCAGAATTGAATTCTGATTGGGAAGAAAGATTCACCTTGCTGAGTAGAGTCAATCTACCTTACTTCATTTCCAAAATATGTGGAGAGAAACCTAATAAACAAGAAACTCTAGTTTCTGCAACTGCACAGTGTTTTCTTCTTAGGTTAGCTCTAATACCATGTTAATTTTTTAGCATCAATTCAATATACTCTTGGATCTTTACTGAGAATAACATGTACAACATATCAATCATATCAAGCACAACAAGCAATCACATAAGACAATAGACACACAGAGTTTCACTAGGGAAAACCATAAAGGTGAAAAACCCCACAACTTCCTTAGAAATAGATAGAGCAATGATACAACCCAAGCATAAGAGATAGTCTTCTCCTAGCATCTACTCCTCCTTCCTCACTTGTGTCCCACTTTCTGAGTAGTGTAGAAGTGAATAATGAAGTGATCAAATAGAGTGCCTCCCACACTCTATTTATACATTACCTGACCTGTCTAATAAACTAGCAGGGATGACATGTCTAACTCAGTCTAATAACCCATGGTAATATTAATCAGGGCCAACCCCACACTTGGTGATCTAATAACCCATCACATGCAATTTGCGACACTTGTCAATACAAATGACGACACTTCTATATAGAGGAATAATACCATCTCTATAGGAGTAACCACTTATACTATGAAACGAGAACTCTACCCATAAAAATGATGATTTTTGCAAAAAAACACCAAAAACACCCCCCAAATAGAAAAGTGTTGATACCAGTATACACGTATTTTTTTCAGGGTAAAAAATAGAGCCATGGCCTAAACATCCCATATTGTTGTTTACCAAAACTTTAAAATCAACCCTAAATTGGAAAAAAAAAAATCTTCAAGAGATAAATTACAATTTTCTGGAAAATTGCATATTAAACGAAAAACAAATTTCTCTAATAGTTTCACCATTCTAACCATATAAAAACAAAGAAATTATGATGCGATTCATAATGAGATAATATATTAGACCATACAAGAACAAATGGTTCATATAAATATTCAAAAACTCTTCTAGAGTTTAAATTACAAAAATCATACTAGTAAAAAGCATCTAAACTGCTTATTAAAATTCATCCATGGATTCTGACACCCCATCATCAAAAACTCCTCTAGAGTTTCAATTAAAGAAATCATA
This sequence comes from Larix kaempferi, assembly GCA_027924585.1. Lineage (NCBI taxonomy): Eukaryota > Viridiplantae > Streptophyta > Pinopsida > Pinales > Pinaceae > Larix > Larix kaempferi. Next base: position 1,086,847 of record BSBM01000087.1, read on the forward strand.
CTAATAAAAAGCATCTACACTGCTTCTTCAAATTCATCCATGGATTCTGACACCCCATCAAAATCTACATTTTCTACAGATGAAGAACTTGATGAAGATGTAGATGACCCATATTCTTCTCTATTATCAATGGGTGCACCATCTAAGTCTACATCTATGCCCATCATTTTAGATGTCATATTCCTTCGAGATCTATGGCTTGGTTTAACAGACTCCCATCTTGCAACTTCTGGCTGTGGCAGCAACCTCTTGATAATATCTATAGGCTTGGAGCGGAGAGTGTCTTTCTTTGTCAACTTGAAATCATAAACAAGTATATCAACTTCCTCTAATTTCAAGATGTCAATACGGTAGCAATTTATTTTTTGACCCTTTCTTTCTCTCTTTCTGCAAACCTTTTTCTCAACCACCATCTTTGCCTTGTACACACCATCAAATGGGTGTGTATCTATTGCATACCAATGTACTTCTGCTGATACTACTTCTTCATTTTCTTTATTGACCTTCAAATATTTTGCAATCCATAATGGATAATGACGTGGATTATTTGTAGCCAAAACTGCAATCATGCAACCCTCCTTGATATCTTGTACCGATCCCCTATAAAGGTCTTCCATCTCTCAATGCTTTGCGGATGATCTTCTAGAGCCAATATACATTTCTCTTTCCTCTACTTGAGAAAACTCAACAGCTCGAGGTTCAACATTTGTTACCTCGTTTTCATTTGATAAACTTTGTGGCCAAGCAAATGGAGTTTTCAAAATTATATCTCCATTTGTAGAGTTTGAAATTATGTCACTCTGCTCCATGAAAAAAGACTCCCACCAAACAGAATCAGCAACATCAAAGTACTCATATGTATCTTCGATAAACTTTTTTATTTCTTCCAAGCATTGAGAAGAATCAACATCTCTACTATGTCGCCTTGCATTATGAATCTCTTTAGATGATTGCAATAACAATAAATTTGAAGCATACATTTGACGACTTGGGATGAATTTCAAAAATGCCAAACCTGATGAAGGCCCCCATTCTGTGCTAGTTGAGTACTTGCCCCACAATAGTGTTTTTCCATCAATCTTTTTTATACGAAATTGATGCTGAAAGCTAATGTCATTAAGTTTTTCAATGCACCTTTCTTCACCATGCGATCCAAACAGAAATATTCGCATGTCAACAGTTTCTTCCAATTTATGTACAGTAGGCTCTGGATGGTATGCTTTCCCTATAATTTCAATCAACGATGGTAGGCTCCCGACTTTCTTCCTCCTCAATGTCCTTGCAAAATGGCTGAACATTTGATCAATATGATCATGTGTATGTCCAACAAGAAGGAACCCAAATTTTACCTTTTTAAAAATTCCCATTTCCACAAGCATGCTTAGATAACCAAACATGACCTGATTTTTGTTTTCTCGGTTTATGTTGTCCAATTGTAGATATAGAATTTCTGGAAGATCACCAGGCCAATGAGTAATGACATGGTGAATTGTGTTGATGGTCAAATTTGCATCATTGTGAATATTTGGAGATGCAAAGTAAACCCTTGGAATCATTTCACCATTAAAAACCATACACCCAACCAAGTGAAACTGAATAAAATTCTCCTCCTTTAAATTCTTTGGCACACGGACAAAATGTGGCAAGCATGTTTGTTTCTAGTCCATGCCATCAATTATCAAACCCATATACTTATGTGGAGCATCATAACACTTCTTGCAATGTTTGTATAGTTTTTGTTGTTCATTTGATTGTTGCTTGCGATGTTCTTGCAGTGCATTGATTATGGAATCTATAAACAACATAACAAAAAAATATTGTTAACTAGCTTCAATAATTGACATTTATCTATTTTCTTTTTTGTTTTGTAAACATACCTCTTTCTATCCCTTCTAATCTATCCCTTCTTTTTTTAAGAGAATCACATGTACTGCAGACCCCCATCCTTGACCTCTTTGGAATGCGGACGTTATTGAAATTCTTTTTACTTACTCTTGTGAAATATGCATATCTGATGAAGTTGTCATTTCCTTGACCACCTTGAACATACTCCTTGTATAAGTTGTAGATTTCCTTCCTTGTGAAATTATCTGGAATGTGTATTGTTTCTCTATTTGGCATACTCTCTCCATGCTTGGAAAAGAAATCATGCATCCATGATATTGCAATGTGTGTTGATGGCCCAGTGATTCGTCCCTGATAATCATCAGTGTAAAATGTAGGATCATTTTCTAGTCTTGTTTGGATTCTTGATAATCGAAGATTACCAATTGAGTGAATCCGTTTGAATGCCTTTCTACAAAGCATAATTCTTCCAATGCGATAATCATAGCCTGTCCTGGTAGAAATCATGCACCCCACTAAATATGAATTTTGCATGCTTTTGTTCATTGATAGATACATCTTCCTTCTCTCCAAGACATAATTGTAGCCTAAACTTTTCAAACAAATTTTGTGGCAACACTTACTCGAAATCAAATGAGTAATAGAACTTGGACTTGTGAGCAATTCTTTCTTAGACCTTGTATAACTGGAATGCTTCGTATTGACATAAAAAGGTCTAGTCCTACACTTAATCTTGCTCTGCATTGGATTTTGTCACTGGATCTCCTGGACCATTATGTCTGCAACAACATCCTCAGCAGGATGAATGTTTTCATTGTGATGCATATGACCCCCCTCATTGAAAATTTCATCAACAAATTCATTATGAAAATTATTGTCATGATCACTAATAAGTTGATCACTTGCTTCCAGATCAATGTGACCATCAACATTATTTGTGCCACTAAATTCTTCACTGAAAGGGAACTTGTTGGTTGTGGAGCCAGATCTTCTAGTCTCATAGATGATATTGTATTAGCCGTGTTTGTACCCCAGTTCTATATGATGTGTAGGTGGACTATACACTCACCCCAGCGGGGGGGTGTGGGGGGGCATCGCCCCCCCACGGGGTTCCAGGGGGCTGTTTTTCGCCAGCTGTTTTGCGGGCCCATGGTTTTGGGTATCCCGTGGTATTTTCCCATTGTATTTCCCTTATAAAAGAAGGACATTGTAATACGGCTAGGGTTGATGTATTAGGTTTTATGCATTGTAAATATCTTTGAGATCTGGAGAGAGATTGTGAAACAGAGAAGAGGAAGTGCAGCGGTTGTGCTGCAGGTTGTATCCCTTCATCTTGCTGGACGGTAATAATAATAAGGATTGGAAAATTCAGTGTGGACGTAGCCCAAGTTGGGTGAACCACGATATATCTGTGTCTCTCTTGTAATGTGTATGTGTGATTATATTTGCATTTCTGTTTATTGTTATTGCTCTGCGATCCTGTTTTTCTAACAATTGGTATCAGAGCCAAAGGTCTATTTGGCAGTTAAACCCGCAGGAAGCTAGGGTTTCTGGTTCGAGTGGGAGCAATGGCAGAAGAAGGAAAGTTTAAGGTCGAGAAGTTTAACGGCCAAAACTTCGGGTTATGGAAGATGCAAATGGAGGACTATCTGTACCAGAAGGATCTATTCTTACCGTTGGGAGGAAAAGCAAAGCAGCCAACGACTATGAAGGACGAAGAATGGGTGGTTCTTGATAGAAAGGCTCTGGGAACAATACGGTTGAGCCTGGCTTTGTCGGTGGCTTTCAATATCTCAAAAGAAACGACAACAGAGGGTTTGATGAAAGCATTGGGTAAGCTGTATGAAAAACCCTCGGCTTCCAACAAGGTATTTCTAATGAAGCGTTTATTTAATATGAAGATGTCTGAAGGTGGATCTGTTACTGATCATTTAAATGAGTTTAATACGGTTACAAATCAGTTAAGTTCTGTAAGTGTGAACTTTGATGATGAGGTTAGGGCTCTTCTAATCTTGTGTTCATTGCCAGAAAGCTGGAATAGCTTGGTCATGGCTGTAAGTAACTCTGTCTCTGGTTCAAACACCTTGAAGTTTGATGATGTTATTGGTGTTATTCTTAGCGAGGAAATGCGAAGAAAAAGCACAGGTGAGACATCAGGTAATGCGTTGACCATGGAAAGCAGAGGAAGACAAAAGGAGAGAGGAAAGAGCCAAGGTAATCGTGGAAAGTCTAAAACGGGCAGATCCAAGTCCAGACTGGGAAAGATAGAGTGCTGGAACTGTGGAAAGAAAGGACATCTGAAGAAAGACTGCAAATCTCTAAAGAAGAAAGGAGATGCACAGAAGGAGACTACCCAGGAAGCAAATGTAGCAGGTGATGTGTTACAAGATGCTTTGTTCTTGCATTAGATAATACTAGTGATTATTGGGTAGTAGATTCAGGAGCTTCATGTCATGCTACACCCCATAGAAAATACTTTCATGAGTATGTTCCTGGCGATTTTGGACATGTTTTATTGGGTGATGATGAGCCATGTAAAATTGTTGGAATGGGTAAGGTATGGATAAAAGTTAAGAATGGAACTGATTGGTTGTTGAAATATGTTAGGCATATTCCTGCTATGAAAAGAAATCTGATCTCAACAGGGCAGTTGGGAGATGGCGGCTGTCTATCTACGTTCGGAGAAAAGTGGTGGAAGATCACTAAAGGATCAATGGTGATAGCAAAAGGAGACAGAGTAGGTATGTTGTATTTATGTCCTCATAATACTGACCATTCTATCTCTTTAGCTTCCGCAGGAACAGATACAGCATTGTGGCATCATAGGCTTGGCCACATGAGTGAGAAGGGGATGCAGATTCTCCACTCAAGGAAGTTGCTGCCGGATTTGAAGCAGGTAAGTTTGGAATTCTGTGAAAACTGTGTTTATGGAAAACAGAAGAGAGTCAGATTTCTCAGGGTTGGGAAACAGAAGAAGAATGAAAAATTAGAGCTTGTGCATACAAATGTATGGGGACCGGCTCAGGTACAATCTCTTGGTGGCTCTCATTATTATGTTACATTTATTGATGATGCAACTAGAAAAACTTGGGTTTATTGCATTAGACAGAAATCTGATGTGTTTGCTACTTTTAAGAAGTGGAAAGCTTTGGTTGAGAATGAGACAGGAAAAAGATTGAAGTGTCTCAGATCTGATAATGGAGGTGAGTACTGCGGCAAGGAATTTGATAGTTACTGTTCATACCATGGGATTCGTAGAGAGAAGACAGTCCCAGGAACACCACAGGAAAATGGTGTGTCAGAAAGGATGAACAGAACGATCATGGAGCGTGCAAGGTGTATGAGACTGCATGCAGGGTTGCCCTTACAGTTTTGGGTGGATGCTGTAAATACTGCTGTTTATTTAATAAACAGAGGACCTTCAAGTGCTTTGGATGGTGGTATTCCAGAGGAAGCATGGACAGATAAAAAGGTAAACTACTCATTTCTGAAAACGTTTGGTTGTGAAGCATTTGTCCATATTGATAAGGAAAATAGAACAAAGCTTGAAGCTAAATCCAAGAAATGTACCTTTATTGGATATGGGGTTGATGAATTTGGTTATCGTTTATGGGATTATGAAAATAACAAAATCATCAGGAGCAGAGATGTGATATTTAATGAAAAGGTCGTGTATAAAGATCAGTTGCAGGGAAAGAAACAGGAAAAGGAAAGCACAGAGTACATAGTGCTTGATGAAGTTAAAGAAAATGAAGTTCCGAAGGTGCCAGAAAATCAAGAGCAGCAGCAAGTACCTGAAACTCCTGCAACTGTAAGAAGATCTACCAGGTTAAGTAGACTCCCTGAACGATACTCTCCTTCAATGTATTATTTATTGATGACTGATTCTGGTGAACCAGAATGTTATGAAGAAGCAATGCAGGTGGAAACTAGAAAGAAGTGGGAGCAAGGCATGAATGAGGATATGGACTCATTGGTAGGAAACCAGACTTGGGATTTGGTTAAGTTGCCTGCTGGTAAAAGAGCATTGCAAAACAAATGGATTTACAGGTTGAAGGAAGAAGAAGGAGGTAAGAAGCGGTACAAGGCCAGACTTTTTGTAAAGGGGTTTGCACAGAAGAAAGGTATAGATTTTGATGAAATATTTTCTCCTGTTGTAAAGATGACTTCAATTAGGACTATTTTAAGTCTAGTGGCGGTAGAAGATTTGCATCTTGAACAATTAGATGTAAAAACAGCTTTCCTCCATGGGGATTTGGAGGAAGAAATATATATGCAGCAGCCACAAGGGTATGAGGTCAAAGGTAAGGAGGATCTGGTATGCAGGTTGAAAAAGAGCTTGTATGGTTTGAAGCAAGCTCCAAGGCAGTGGTATTTAAAGTTTGACAGGTTTATGATAGAACAAGGTTATAGTAGATGTCATTCTGACCACTGTGTTTATTTCAAGAAGCTAGACAATGGAAGATATATTATCTTGTTATTGTATGTGGATGACATGCTTGTTGCAGGGTCTGACATGCAGGATATAAATGTACTCAAAAGGAAGCTAGCTAATTCATTTGTGATGAAGGATTTGGGTGCTGCAAAGAAAATCCTTGGTATGAGAATAATGAGAGACAGGAAAAATCACAAATTGACATTGTCTCAAAGTGAGTACATACAAAAGGTGTTGGAGAGGTTCAGAATGCAGAATGCAAAACCTGTAAGTACACCTTTGGCTAACCATTTCAGTCTAAGTAAGGAAATGTGTCCCAAGACACAAGAAGAGATAGATTACATGTCCAAGATTCCCTATCAATCAGCAGTTGGCAGCTTGATGTATGCCATGGTGTGCACAAGACCAGATATTGCACATGCAGTGGGAGTTGTGAGCAGATATATGAACAATCCAGGTAAAGAACATTGGAAGGCAGTACAGTGGATTCTCAGGTATTTGAGAGGTACTACCACTGAGGCATTATGTTTTGGAGGTTCAGACACTGTTCTACAGGGATATGTTGATGCAGATATGGCAGGTGACAAGGATAGCAGGAGGAGTACCACAGGGTATGTGTTTAATGTAGGTGGAACAGCAGTAAGCTGGATTTCGAAACTACAGAAGGTTGTTGCACTTTCAACAACAGAAGCAGAGTATGTTGCCATTACAGAGGCTAGTAAAGAGATGATTTGGTTGCAGAGGTTTATGGAGGAAGTGGGTAAGAAGCAGAAGGATAGCAGACTGTATAGTGATAGCCAGAGTGCCATTCACCTTGCAAAGAACTCAGCATTCCATTCCAGGACTAAACATATACATCTCAAGTACCATTTCATACGCTCTGTTCTGGAAGATGAACTGTTAAAGTTGGAAAAGATACATACTAGCCAGAATCCTGCAGACATGTTCACAAAGGTAGTGACCAGAGAGAAACTGAGTTCGTGCTCGGTTTCAGTTGGCCTTCTAGCATGAAGGTGAAGAGGAGAAATTTGCCAAGTCCAAGTCCAGCAAGTGCAGTAGCGGTGGAGTTGTTGTGATCAGTCTCCAAGTGGGAGATTGTTGGTTGTGGAGCCAGATCTTCTAGTCTCATAGATGATATTGTATTAGCCGTGTTTGTACCCCAGTTCTATATGATGTGTAGGTGGACTATACACTCACCCCAGCGGGGGGGGTGTGGGGGGGCATCGCCCCCCCACGGGGTTCCAGGTGCAGCGGTTGTGCTGCAGGTTGTATCCCTTCATCTTGCTGGACGGTAATAATAATAAGGACTGGAAAATTCAGTGTGGACGTAGCCCAAGTTGGGTGAACCACGATATATCTGTGTCTCTCTTGTAATGTGTATGTGTGATTATATTTGCATTTCTGTTTATTGTTATTGCTCTGCGATCCTGTTTTTCTAACAGAACTCTAGAGATTCAATATTCTCATCATGGTTTCCTGTAAAATCCTTACTTTGAGGAGAATCACTGTCTTCATCATTGGTGCCTGTAACATCCTTACTTGGAGGAGAATCATTGTCTTCATAATTGGTGGCTTCATCATCAACAGAATGATCATCGATGCCATTGAAATCCTCTCTCGGAGAGAAATGATCATCGGTGCCATTGAAATCTTCACTCGGAGGAAAATCAATATCAGTGCCATTGAAATCTTCACTAGGAGGAAAATCATCATCCATGTAATTAAAATCCTCGCTCAGAGGAAAATCACCATCGGTGCCATTGAAATCCTCACTTGGATGATAGCCACCATCGTTGCCATTGAAATCCTCTCTTGGAGGTAACTCATCATCGGTGCCATTGAAATCCTTGCTTGGAGGAAACTAATCATCTATGCCATTAAATCCTCGCTTGGAGGAAAGTCATCATTTGTGCCATTGAAATCCTCACTTGCAGGAAAGTCATCATCTGTTCCATTAAAATCTTGACTTTAAGGAAAATCATTTTCACCATTATTGATGTCTTCTTCCTCACCAAGATCATCATTTGTCCCATTAAAATCCTCGCTAGGATGAAAATCATCATCAATCCCACAAAAATCCTCGCTGGGAGGAAAATCTTTGCTGGAAGGAAAATCATCGTTGATGCCTTGAAAATCCTCGCTTTCAGGAAAATCATCATTAGTGCCTTGAAAATCCTCGCTGGGAGGAAAATTGTCATCATATTGTTTGTTGTCTTTAAGATCCCCACTTGGAGGAACCTCTTCATCATCATCACATTCTTTCTCTTCATTACTAGTGTCTTCAAAATATTCATAACTAGGAAGTTCTCGAATAACATGTTTGATTACATTGCTTGCACTACCAATATCTTGGCTAGATGAACAATACATTTCTTCATTAACATTGGAATTTACTTCAGATGAGTCCATGACTTCTCACTAAAAGATAGAATTATAGAAAAATCTTTATCGCTCAACTGTAAAGAAATTTTACCACAATCCTCACCAAAAAGTAGAATGGTGCAATTGTCGACCGACAATCTTATAGCTATGAGAACGAAAAATATCCCTCCAAAATATTCGCTCCAAAATATTCCCTCCAAAACTTCCCTCCAAAATTTTCGTTCAAAATTTTCCCTCCAAAATTTCCCTACAAAATTAAAGCGCACATTCATATGATATTAAAAGAATTGAAATAATATATTAACTAATTACATATTTCTATCCCAGACATTTAAAACTAATCAAATTTCTCGTAACATTTTTTATTAACAATTTGTAACAAAATAATGACTATTTACATTTCTTTTACCCAACATTCATAACATTAGTAATTATTTAATTTTAAACCTATCTTATATAAATTTAATAATAATGCAGTAACTAATTTCAATTTTTTATCCCACATTAGTAAAAAAGTAATGTTAAACCTAATCTAGGCTATATAAACATTTTAGATTTCCTACTGTTCATCATTTATTTTGGAGCAATTTAGTAACACTTGCAAGGTTAGTGCTTTTTTTGTTTTTAATAAATTAATTAGCTTTTTTTGTTAATTTTGCAATAGTTATTTTATGGCTTTATTAATTTAGTAATGTTTGTTTTATGGCTTTATTAATTTAGTAATTATTTTTTATTGCTTTATTGATTTATTCTTTTATATATATTTTTTTTAACATTCTGAATAATGGTAAACTTAAACCTAATCTATCTTATCAATACAGGATTGTTTAGTCTTTGGAGCAATTCACGAAGGTTTTCAAGACGAACAGGAAGATTGCAGAGAGGAACTTCTAGCACTTTCAACAGAGGAAGCTCTACCACTTTCCGGTTTAGTTTTATATTTTTTTAAACGTATTTTGTTTTTAAATTCATGTATTATTAATCGAGGCAAGGCTTGCCCTTTATTCCACAAGGCTTTCCCCTTATTCAATGAATATTCGCTTTGGGTTTAAAATAGAAACTAATTTTTTTTTACCAAACCTACCCATGCTCCCTTAATTTTCTTTACCCTCCGCCCGCGTTCTAAATTTTTTTTACCATCAACCCCGGCGCCCCAACCCCTAAAAAATATTAAAAATTAATTAAAAAACACCCTCCCCTTCCCCCTCCTCCCGGGCGGCCTAGGAGGAGGATTTCATGTCCCAAATTTGAAATTGGGTCACAATGGCCTAATCACATTGGCCATATTCATTAGAGTTTGTAAAATTGATGTTAAAGGTCAAATAATTACCAAGGAGGAACATTACTAGTTTCCTAGGTTGTGGGTGGAAGCTTTGGGATTTGGAATAATGGGGATAATAAATGATGTTTGAACATTAGAGTGGCATAAATATTTAATAAAGGAGATAAATAAATATATACAAGTGAAAATCAAAGTGGCATTTGATCATGAAGACACATGGAGGAAGTGGGACCCACATATGGCTAAATTTCCCCACTACACTTGGCATCATTCTCTCACCAATTCGAATTCAAGGTGAATGGTAACATACTTGGGGGAGTCCAAAAGGTATTATTCATGGCATGACTCATCCTGGTTGAAATATAGAGGAAGATTAACTCCCATGGAAGAGGAAGAGGCAATTTAGAGCTAGTGAGACACTTGGGCTAGATTCCCTAGCTCTATGACAACAATGATGAAGATGCTATGACACCTATGACACAAATCAGACCTGAAGGCTAACATATGACATATATGACATGTCAAGGCTAAAAATAGACTCCAAGAGGGATCTCAAGGGTGTTAGGGCAGCTAATATGCTTCCAAATGTGATTTGGTGGAAGTGGGAAACTAGAAATTGTTGTACAAGTGGCGTTCTTTGGAATCTCTTCCCAACTTGAGTTGGAATGAGTCTCTTGGAAGGAATTCAACACATGGAGGACATTAGAACTTTATAAATTCCAATAACAAAGAATGAAGCCAACTTTTGATCATTTTTAGAATTTGCAATTCCATTTGTGAAGAGGGAGAGCTAGTGGATGACCAGTTGCTTGCTTTAGCCAATTTCGAGGGTGAAATATTCCCATCCAAGCTGGCAATTGGAAAGGCCATTCAGAACTTTCATTTGGAGCTTTAATGGATTCTTTATTTGCAAGCATAAGCTATAGGGAAGCTCATGGTTTCTTCTATTGCAGCTCACTCCTTCAACAATTTCCAGTTTTGATGGCATATTCTTAATCCTTGAGGGAGGGCATTTTGGGTGAGCTATTTTACTCTTTGGGGGAGATTATAATGCCCCATTTCTTTTGTAATATGAATTAAATACTCTGTTCTTCGTCTCCAAAAAGTTTCAGGTCGAAATTCCAAGTAGAAATGTATAAATCTCATTTTTAATGGAAGAACAATGCCATTTCCCCACTACCTTGTTGTGAACCAATGTATTGATGATTATTTCGAATGAATGGATGATTCTATGATGCATTTGTGATTAATGGAATGCCATGTATTTATTTTATAATTTTTATGTACTGTACTTGAGCATTTGAAGTGTTTTTACTCAGTTTAATTGCATTGGGAGAAGAAATAGTGTCGTTTCCCCAAGGGTCGAATTGGTGATTATTGCAGTTGAATGGGAGAGGTTTGGAATATATATAATAATAAATTAATGGTTTAAATGAGACCTTAATAAAATCCTTAATACATTCCCTACCTTTTTTCATAAATTTGAGTGGATTTGGATGCATTTGGGAAGCCGTTTTCAGTACTTACCCCAGGGGGATTTGAACCCCAAATTACTAGTAAAATTGCATACTTGGTCCAGAATCTTAAGAGAGTTTGTAGAGGTATTTTGGTGGCCATATATCATCCCTGAACATCATATTCAAGTCATAATATCATTCATACACCTTCCTTGAATATTTGAAGGCATTTGGAGTCAATTTGAGACCTAGAGACCAATACTAGTCAAAGGGAAATCACTAGTAAAGTTACCTACATTGACCAGAAATTAAAGAGTATTTGCAGAAGTATTTTAAAAGTACAAAGTCATCCATGAAACACATATTTATGTTCTAATATCATTCATATACCTTCTCAGAATATTTGAGATCATTTGGGGCAAATTTGGGACCTAGAGATCAAAACTAGTCAAAGGTCCAACCAAGGAAAAAAGGTGGAAAATTGTCATTTTAATAAAATTCCTAACAAGGGACATTACAGTGGTATCATAGCATGGTCCTTGCACATGTGGATTAGGTACATACATTCAAGAATAATTGGCAGCCAAGTCTTACTATTATGATGAATCCTATGAGTACAATTCTTATGAGGAATATGCAGACGCTTATGAGCAATATGAAGTAGAATGTGAATGGTACGAGGAAGAAGTGCCATCATGCAACACTTCTTACAATTTCAAGAGAAATGAAGATTATTCTTATGACTTTAAATCTGATGAATATGAGTGTGTCACACAAACCAAGGATAATTCTATGAGTGAGTTCCAAAGATGGAGAGCAAAATATAAAACCTTACCCCAACAATACCAAAAATATCAAGAATATCTTGCTTCGAGCAAAAATACACAAAATGTCATGTCTTTTGAGTACTATGCTGAACATGTTTTTGAAAATAAGCCCAAAAATGAAGATGTGGAGTTAGTAAAGAAAGGTTTATGCCATTCTTGTAAAGAACCTTGGAGTGAGTATCATATATGTGTGCATGAAATTATGTCCCACTTGAGGAGAGCTTTTGGGAATTCTTCAAAAAGAGATTCCAAAGATATTGATCATATGGAAAACAAGGGGGAAAATGCATCAGCTTGCTTGAAGGAAAAAAATGAAGATACATCACAAGAGCATGAAGAATATTCTATTGAAAATATGGAAGATCATTTCGAGACACCTTCTAGCTTAGACACGAACCAAAGAGCATCTACTGATGGATGCTTAAACTATGAAGGAGTACCTACTGATGGGTGCTCACACCTCTATGTTGGTGACATAGAGATCACTTTTGAAAGTGTTGCTGCAAGCCCAAGTTCCATTAAGCATGATAATGAAGACCTTGTAGCAGTTGAAGAAGAACCAAGATCAACTTCCCCATCACCATTTGAGCTTCATGAAGTTGGTCCAAGCAAAAATGAAGAAGATGAGGAGGTTCATTGGCAAGAGCCTCATTTTCTTGAAGGGTCTTTAAAGATGAGTGAAAATAAGATCCAAGAGTCCCTTAGAATTCTCCATGACACTCAAGCATTGGTGTCAAATTCTTGTTGGAGAGCTACTTCATTGGAGGAAACATCCTTTCTTGAAGACATGGAGAAGTTTCAAAGACCAATGTGCCACATCAAAGGTCATTTCATGTCTTTGCTTTTTGATAGAAACCATTTGTTTGAGCTTAATGAATTGTTACATGATGCATACTTGAAGAATAATGAGGATAATCATAAGCTCACAATTCAAAATGAGCAACTTCTTGAAAAGTTGCAAGATACTTGTTTTTCCTCCTATGTTTCAGATTGTCAAATGGTAGATTGTTTATAGGATTCTCATGACATGGTGGATCATGAGAAATGTGGAAATTTGAATGTTCTTGATGAGTTTGAAGATTAACTTTAAGAGATCCAAACACTTGGTGTGGTGGAAGAGGAACTTGAATTGTCTCTTGATGAAGGTTATGCAATTTTCAAAGAAGAGCATGATTCCTCTACATTGGAACCAATCTATGACAAAGGTTTCACACTTTTGAAGGAGCTGCATGATACTATCCATATGGATCCTTCCCATGATGAAACTTCTGCACTTTGTGATAATTTGGGTGAGTTGGTTCATTCAACTACATCCTACAATTCCATGTTTTGTAGCATTAGTCTCAATGAAGTATGGGTGAAAGGGTTCTTTTTTATGGTGCCACATGAGGAGTATGGAACTCCTAGATTTACCTTTTATGATGACATGGCTGGAGCAAATTCTTATTCACATTTGCAGCAGCATCATTTGTCACTTTATGATGATGCACATCTACATGGATGCACCTATGATAGGCATTTGAGTCACTTGAAGACTCATGGTTTTTCTTGCTCAACACTTGGTTCATTTGATGTCGAAGGAACTTCATCCAACACTTGGGTGAATAAATTTATGATTGGAGAACATTTTTGTTGGAAGCCACATACTTTGATATATCTTTATCATTCTCACATTCATGGATGTATGGGTGATACTTCTTTTAGTCCTTTGAAGTCTCCTTGTTTTTTCTGCTCATCGTTTGGTTCAAATTTTAGTGGATATTCTTCATTCACTTCTTGGATGAAAGAATACATGGTTGAATATTTTGATGCATATCACATCCTTTTGGAGCAGCATTATAGGACATGGGATCCTCACCTATGTCATTGGAGTATATTTGATGGGTCACTTGAAGATTGTATACACTTGGAAAATGGTGGTCTACTTGCTTTGAGGTATAAACACTTTCATGACTCTTTGATGAAGCATCTCCTTGATGTACATTTTCATTATGGTGTTATGTCCTTTGATGATATATATTTTGTACTCATGTTGTTTGGAAGAATGCATACAAGAAAATGGGATCTAGGAATCCTCTTATTTGATGGTATGGGTTGGAGAGCACTCTTAATTGTTGGGGTGCAATACAAACAATGGGACCCTGGAATAATTTGTGTCTCATTGGTTTCAAATTTTTTGGGGAAACAAGCAGTATCGGAGATGGATTTCCCAATTAATAAAGTGATTTTTATCAAAGTAGTGCAGCAGCAAGCATGGTGGTTCCTCTCTAAAATATTCATGGAAACTCAAAGACTCAAGGTTGGGCAATTCAATGGCAACTTCAAAGAATTATACAGGAAGCAGGTTCTTCAAAACCCATGTTTGAAATTGCTTGAGGAAAAGCAATATTGGGAAGGGAGGATTTGTCATGTCCCAAATTTGGAATTGGGTCACAATGGCCTAATGACATTGGCCATATTCATTAGAGTTTGTAAAATTGATGTTAAAGGTCAAATAATTGCCAAGGAGGAAGATTACTAGTTTCCTAGGTTTGGGGTGGAAGCTTTGGGATTTGGAATAATGGGGATAATAAATGATGTTTGAACATTAGAGTGGCATAAATATTTAATAAAGGAGCTAAATAAATATATGCAAGTGAAAATCAAAGTGGCATTTGATCATGAAGACACATGGAGGAAGTGGGACCCACATATGGCTAGATTTTTCCACTACACTTGGCATCATTCTCTCACCAATTCGAATTCAAGGTGAATGGTAACATACTTGGGGGAGTCCAAAAGGTATTATTCATGGCATGACTCATCCAATGTCGAAATATAGAGGAAGAGTAACTCCCATGGAAGAGGAAGAGGCAATTTAGAGCTAGTGAGACACTTGGGCTAGATTCCCTAGCTCTATGACAACAATGATGAAGATGCTATGACACCTATGACAAAAATCAGACCTAAAGGATGACATATGACATATATGACATGTCAAGGCTAAAAATAGACTCCAAGATGGCGCTCAAGGGTGTTAGGGCAGCTAATATGCTTCCACATGTGATTTGGTGGAAGTGGGAAACTAGGAATTGTTGTACAAGTGGCGTTCTTTGGAATCTCTTCCCAACTTGAGTTGGCATTAGTCTCTTGGAAGGAATTCAACCCATGGAGGACATTAGAAATTTATAAATTTCAATAACAAAGAATGAAACCATATTTTGATCATTTGTAGAATTTGCAATTGCATTTGTGAATAGGGAGAGCTAGTGGATGACTAGTTGCTTGCCTTAGCCAATTTCGAGGGTGAAAGATTCCCATCGAAGTTGGAAATTGGAAAGGCCATTCAGAACTTTCATTTGGAGATTTAATGGATTCTTTATTTGCAGGTGTAAGCTACAGGGCAGCTCATGGTTTCTTCTATTGCAGCTCACTCCTTCAACCATCTCCAGTTTTGATGGCATATTCTTGATCCTTGAGGGAGGGCATTTTTGGTGAGCTATTGTGCTCTTTGGGGGAGCTTCTAATGCCATATTTATTTTTTAATATGAATTAAATACTCTTTTCTTCATCTCCAAAAAGTTTCAGGTCGAAATTCCAAGTAGAAATGTATAAATCTCATTTTTAATGGAAGAACAATGCCATTTCCCCACTACCTTGTTGTGAACCAATGTATTGATGATGATTTCGAATGAATGGATGATTCTATGATGAATTTGTGATTAATGGACTGCCATGGATGTATTTTACAAGTTTCATGTACTGTACTTGAGCATTTGAAGTGTTTTTACTCAGTTTAATTGCATTGGGAGAAGAAATAGTGTCGTTTCCCCAAGGGTCGAATTGGTGATTTTTGCAGTTGAATGGGAGAGGGTTAGAATATATATAATAATCAATTAATGGTGCACATGAGACCTTAATAAAATCCTTAATACATTCCCTACCTCTGTTCAGAAATTTGAGTGGCTTTGGAGGCATTTTGGAAGTCATTTTCAGTACTTACCCCAGGGGGATTTGAACCCCAAATTACTAGTAAAATTGCATACTTGGTCCAAAATCTTAAGAGAGTTTGCAGAGGTATTTTGGTGGCCATATATCATCCCTGAACATCATATTCATGTCTTAATATCATTCATACACCTTACTTGAATATTTGAAGGCATTTGGAGTCAATTTGAGACCTAGAGACCAATACTAGTCAAAGGGAAATCACTAATAAAGTTACCTACATTGACCAGATTTGAAAGAGTATTTACAGAAGTATTTTAAAGGTATAAAGGCATCCATGAAACACATATTTATGTTCAAATATCATTCATATACCTTTTCAGAAGATTTGGGATCATTTGGGACAAATTTAGGACCTAGAGATCAAAACTAGTCAAAGGTTGAACCAAGGAAAAAAAGTGAAAAATTGTCATTTTAATAAAATTCCTAACAGGGAACATTACAAAGGGGGAAGGGGAGAGTTTTTTTTTAATTTTTTTTAATGAATTTTAAATATTTTTTAGGGGTAGGTTTGTTTAAAAAAAGAAAATTAAATTATGAATATCTTGTGGGGTAGTTTAAATATTTGGGTTTTTTATTTTTATTGTATTGTTTTTTTAATTTTTATTATATTGTTTTTTTTTAATTTTTATTAGTGGGGTTAGTTTTAATTTTTTTTTAAACTTTTGTATTATATTGCTATGTGGGAGGGTTAGTTTTAATTTTTTTTAAAAATATTTTATTATATTGTTAAGGGGGTTAGGGGGTAGGGGGTTAGTTTTAAATTTGTTTTTTAAAATTTTTATTATATATTTATGTGGTAGGGGTAGGTGTAATTTTTATTTTAAAATTAATTATTATATATTTTAGGGGGGTACGGTGTAGGTTTACATTTTTTTTTTAAAATCAAAACATAAAAAACAACGATTATGAATGTAAAAATATTTTAAAATGTTTTTCAAATATAGTTTATAGTGAATACTGATGTTGATTTTGTTTAGATTATAAATGTTTGTTGATTTATTTTAAAATTCTAGATTTTGGATATAGGTACAATGGCATCAAGGCGGATATCTGTAAACATTTCTGGATCAAGAGCGGCGATCATTGCATCGAAAAAAATAGTTGAGGCATCTGAGAATGTTGAGACTCAAGAAAGAGTTCTTAGCTTTGAAGAATTAAGAATGTGTTCGGATATCCACATCATCTTTTTCAGGATCTTGCATGCAATTAGGGTTTGCATGCAAATTCTAGGGTTTGCATGCATCCCAGTTACCAGGTTGATGCCTCCAGCACCTTAGACACCTTATTCTAGCACCCGGGAGCCAGTTACTTCAGAGTTTTAGCCCTCCTAGTCTGGAAGGTGCCCACTGTTGACACCCAAAAAGTGCTCACTAGCTCATTTCCCTATTCACATGACCCATTCGTCCACTTTTTCACTATCTAAGCCTCTGAAACCAACAAAAGGTCACCAAAAGACCTTAGTACACCCCTTTTTCCACTCAAAAAGATTATTTTTCCTAAAAAAGCATAAAAAACCCTCAAAAAGGGTCCAAATTCCCAAAAATATTAAAAAGGGAATAAAAATATTAATTTTATTCAAAAAAGGAAAAAGGAGGGAAAAGTACCTAAACGATGTTGGTCAATACCATTTGGTTTCCACAAAACCACAAATGGTATTCCTCACCACCAAAACCTATAAAAAGGTGGTAGGGGCTCCTCATTTCCCATCCATCCATTATCTCATCCTCATGCTGTCGAAATCTCCCTTGAGCATTTTGGCCATTGTAAGCAACCTTGGAGAAGGAGACCTCTTGGATCTTGGAGCTACTCATCTTGGGAGTTGCTAAACATCAACCTTCACCATTGAAGGTATTATCGCAAGCACTTGCTTGCCCCCCATTTTTCAATACAAAATTCATTCTTTAATATTTTCTTGTTCTTGTTTTTTAAATGTTTACATTATTTGCTTAGATTCTTGCATAGATCCATGAATAGTTTAGTTTAGATTAGTTTCTTGTTATTTGCTTTTATTGAAACTGCTGCTACTAGTTAGCAGGTACCCATAGCACTAAGCCTGGTTGCAAAACCGGGCCAACAGTTTTTGGCGACTCCGCTTGGTTTGAACAATAGATCTCAATTTTTGTTTCAATCTTTGTTTTATTAGTAGTTTTTAACCTTTAGCTCCATAGATCTGCCATCCTAGACAGCAGATCTATTGCTGCTCTAGTTTTTGGCCCCATCTATTGCCATTAACAGCCCGAAATTCTCAATTTTCGGGTTCATTTTTCGGCATCCGCGTCCGACTTTCGCCTCGCGGCTTTTTGCCAGACAGTTGCGCGGTCCATCGCGACTTTTCTGCGTTTTTTCTGCGTGGTCCATCGCGGCTTCGCGCCCTGTTTCCGCGCGGTCCATCACGGCTTCGCGGCCTTTTTCCGCGCGGTCCATCGTGACTGTGCGCCAGAAAGCCACGCGGCCCATCGCGGCTTTTCTGCTAAAACCCGCGCGGCCCATCGCGGCTTTTCTGTCGAAACCCGCGATGCCCATCGCGACTTTTAGCCCGAAACCCGCGATGTGATTTTCTGCTAGCGCGGCTCAACTTTCAAACGACCATATCTCCCTCTCCCGAACTCCGTTTGGAACGATTTTTTTTTCAAATTGGGTGTTTTCGATCAAGGAATCCAAATATTCCATTAGATTTAAGAAATTTTTCATAGAAATTTATCTAATATTTTATTTTAGTGTTATTTATCACTTAAGTTCATCCATTTTGGCCCATATTTTACAGTATCAAAAATCTGAATTATTATAGCCATTTAATCTTTTTTACTAGTTAGAGTGCACATTCAAAAA
The DNA here is from genome assembly GCA_027924585.1 of Larix kaempferi. Lineage (NCBI taxonomy): Eukaryota > Viridiplantae > Streptophyta > Pinopsida > Pinales > Pinaceae > Larix > Larix kaempferi. The sequence continues at coordinate 1,105,894 of BSBM01000087.1, forward strand.
AGTCTTTTTAAAAATTTTCAGAAAGTGAAAGAGGGATTAGTTTGCATTTTATCTAGATTAAAAAATTTTGCTGTTTACTTCTTTAATATTTTGCCCTTAGCAATTTTTGAAAAGAAATCCATTTATTTCTTTTAGAAGTTGTATTATTTGCTTTTAAATTTCAACAAACCCTTTGTTTTTTGAGTTAATTTTGCAAAGCATTTAATTTTCATGTATTGAAAATGTCATAAAATATTTGCTTTTTATTTCAAAAGATCCTTTGTTTTTTGAATATTTTCAGTAAAGCATTTACTTTTTTCAAGTTCAGTTTAGCACACCACATGTGCACTCACTCAAACACATAATTGAACAAAGCCTTAAAAAGAACCATAATTTCAACCAACTTCTAACCCCACTTGGGGAACACTAAAAGAACTTTGTAGCTAGGTAGTATTGGGGGGATAGGTGTTCCAATAACACCCCTCAATTATTACATCTGATACATAGTTGTTGTCCTTTAGGGAAACCTAAAATCTCCTAGTATTTTTTGGCGCGGTCACAACCGGTTTATGAGAAGGCCTCTCCCCTAGGAGGGTTGAAGTCGCAAGGATGGTTCCGGAAGTCTGAGTGGAATACCGAAATCCATTTAGTAACCGAAGGCTACCATTCACAGTTCTCGGGATATCCCTATATTGGGATATTGCGGTCAAAGAACCAAACGGCAGATTTACCTTTTCTCGACGCGTCATGAACAGAGTATCCTAGTAGCCATTCTTTAGGATTGATTACCCGGTGTCCCTCCCGGTAGGGGGATATCTAGCCGTTGATTCAACATTCATATTGTCTGACTTGGATTTCATCACCTTGCAGAGAATATCGTCTGTTGCTTCACAATACTTTTAGATTAGGTGTTTGCATGATCTTTACAACCTTTGGGTCTAGTTACACCTCTTTTTCTAGGAGTCGTTTGCATGTTGGTACTCTGACCACTTTTATTATATCCCTCCACTTATTATAGCACAGCTGCTATAATAAGTGCCTTTTTGAGGTTGATTTTTTGGCCTGAGAGCCTTTTTGTTTTCACTCCCCTCCTTGCACTCTTAGTTGCATTTTGGGTTTTGAGTTTTTTATATATCACCACCTGATACTTAAAAACAACTTTTTCTCACCATTGAGAATTCTAGGCGATCTCGTCGTCTCCAGGGTGAACCCCCATAGTTCAGTCTGCTTGGCTCTCCACGTCACCGACGCAGAGCCTTATCCCTTGATTCGACACATCGTCGGTCAACCAGACGGTCATCCGATTCTGATGCGCCTCACTTCACATCCGATTCTGAGGCAGAATCCGAAAACTACATTGTATTACCACCAACCACCATTATGGCTGGAACACCATTTGACCCACTATTTACAACCACCATAGGTGAGACATCCGCAGACCCTTCTGCTGTGGTACCATCCATGGCAACAACTACCCCCCTGGGTATGCCCAATATGGGTAACACTCCACATTTAGGAATGCCTAACACAGGGCCACCACCTGTCATGGGTATGCCCAACATGGGGGTCATACCCCCTCTGGTTTCCACAAACCCTATCCCAGGAATCCCTAGTGCGATTCCTAACCCAAGTGTAACCCATGTTGCACTTGGGAGCGCTAACCCATACCAGACCACACCTGTTGGAGGTCATATACCTTCAATACTTAGCATACCTTTAGGGGCTACTGGACCACTACATAATGCCAACATTAATAGTTATGTCCCAGTCACTACGCCACACCCCTCGGCCAGTCTACCATTTCTGGCAAGTTTGAACTTGCCAGACTTGGAAATACTAACTAATGATCCTATTAGACATAACCCCACATGGCCTCCCATGCCCACCAAACTCCCCTCCGACATCCCCAAGTTTGAGGGCAAGGCAGGTGAGGACCCCCAGAACCATATTATGTCCTTCCATTTATGGTGTTCCTCCAACTCCATAGTGGACGACTCTGTCCGCCTCCATCTGTTACAACGCACCTTCACTGGATCTGCCGCTAAGTGGTATATCGAGCAGCCCCATGGGACCCATGCCACCTTTACCTCCCTTGCCTCGACCTTCCTGCAGTTCTTTCAGTTACCTGTCCGCTATAATGCGGGAGTTGAGATCCTACTGTCTTGCAGACAGAACACGGCCACCCACATCACTGACCACATTCATGAGTGGCGTCGACGCCGAAGCCTCTGCAAAATCAAGTTAGACGACCGTATCTTCTTAGATTGGTTTCTAAAATCCCTCCTCCCTCTCATTGCCAAGGATGTGGCATCCGAACGACCCCAGTCTGAAGAAGAGGCCATCCTCAAAGCCCAGCAGTTTGATCTGATCTACGCCCAGTGTGGCTACCTGTATACCATTTTACCTGACGCTCCCCATGACGATTCCTCTTGGACTGACGCGCCGGGGGCATCCCATGCCGCCGACGGCATCATTGGACAAGTTGTGTCCCACAACCAACCATTTTCCATTATGCGCAATAATAACAGCCCCGATCTTTCGCAGGCCACATCTCCCTCCGGAGCTACAACTTCGTATGCTCCCATGGCCCACCCCCATCACACTCATGGACCCCCATGTCCACCAAAGTGTTATGGTCACACACCTTCAGCCTATCCACCTCTGGTTGCACCCCCTATGTATTACCATCAGCATGCCACACATGCTTCTGTTCACTCACAAGTCCCAACGGCTTATTTCCCACCACAGGAAGTCCTTGCTGCACCACAACCTCCAATCGCTAAGACTTATCCTCCAAACAACAACAACGCTACCCCTGCCAACCAAAACCCTGATCGACCACCGAAACAGGGTAAGAACCCCAATTTACGAACAAACCACCCATGTTCCATATGCGGGGTATACGACCATTATACACACACTTGCCCCCATTTGGAGCGAGCACGCCAACTGTGGTCTAATGACGCCCAACGCCAAGGGCACGCGGCACAACCAGCGCCACCTCCTCAACCACGACCCATGGTGCTGCAAAATCCTTTTCCCACACAAGGAGTGGTGAACACTCATCTGTTGGATCCTCCTCAAGGAACCACAACACCACAACATCAAATCACATATGCTACACACACAAACCAACCAACGGATTCAAATACTCATCATCTCCTTATGATGTCATCGTCCGACATGAATCTCCAAACACGTCGAAACCCATACGCTCCCATTGCACCTACAAATGTTCTCCCTATGATTGAACAACCAGTTCAGAATGCACCTACATCATTTGTCTCCACAGTCAGACCCAGATTATACTCGGAAGCGCTGATGACTTCTATATTCCAATCCATTCCACCCTCGTCACCCGCGACCCACGTCGCTGATCTCTGTACTCTTTCCCACAATACACAAACACCCAACAATCAACCTTCCTTGTTACCAAAACCACCATTGGTCCCTGGTCACATTGGTGTTACACCCATCCACACAATCCCCTTTCTATTCCCTCCCTCGGGCGTAGTAAGCGCTCTGGTTATGGCTACCCTTAGTCTCGCTGGGTTAACCTTGGGATTACCCGTGTGGTATATTTCGCCTTCCGTTCCCCCACCAACACCAAACATCGTCCTGCAACCGGTGCAACCCATTGTCACTACTACTCGACCACCTCCCGGTCTCACTACCCCTTCGTCATCTACGAATCCCCCTCCTCTTATCAATCCCATTAGGGGCAGAGGCCCACAACCATACACTGCGGTACCTCCTCCCAAAGCAATTAAACCTCCCCCGTGTTTCGTGCTCCTCCTAAATGCTCGTTGTGTGATGAGTTAGGCCATCCAACTCATCAATGTCCACAATTACCTGCATTACAGGAACACATGAAAATGCTTGACGATGACCCCAACATCCCGGTTGTCGAACTTAATCCAACCCCCAAGATTCGTGATAAATCATTGCACACAAACCATTCTTGTGCAATATGCGGAATCTATGGCCATTATTCACATCACTGCCCCGATCTCCTAGATTACAGAGCAGCACTGTACGAGTTGAATAACGTCGACCTAGAGATATCCCCTCTTCTCATTGAGGAAATTCATCCCCCACCATCTTCCTCCTCGGAAGAAATTAACACCATTTACACGATTTCCACTGGATACCCCTATGTCCGATCATCCCCTTCCATTGATCCCTTTGACAAACATGTTCAACCCTTTCAAATCGACGAGGAAACCACATGTCCACAACATGGGGGCAGGCCCAAAACCTTGCCTACTCATCATCATTGTGATTCTCGTCGGAGATACTGGGGGCATCCACCCCACAAGGGGAATCCCCCATCATCATATCATCACTTCAGTATGCCACCACGGCCCACAGCCTCATGGTACACTCCACCACCAACAGTTGCTCAATGCCCTATTGATACATCTCTGAGACAACATCTGCACCACATTGACACCTCTAAGTTAGGGGGCATAATAGATTACCTCAACCCTGGGATAAGAGGCATGATAAATCATTTTGACCCTACCCCATCACATCTATCTCAGAACATCAATGAACCCATCGTTCAAACCAACACATATGTGATCCACAATCACAAACCCCATGCACATGGCATGGGGGAAAGTCATTAACCCCGCTCACTTTTTCACATGCGTGATCTCAACCATTTTTTGAGGTCACATGTCACTTGTATATATGATTTGATTCAATACACCTAGTATTTTGCCCCTGTGGGTCATCATTTCTCCCCACCACTACATCCTTGGCTTGGTGGGGTCACCTTCATTTGTAGCCATTTTTTAACCTAGTTATATCCTTTGACAATTCCGGAGTCCTTAAGACCTCCGTTTTTCGCACCATTTGCACCGCAGGATTCATATTTCCATGCCCGTGATGATGCTTGAGATCATTTCTCGCTCTCACGCCCCGATTTTTCGGGCATATTTTCCCATGCCCCCTCGTCGCCTCGGTTTGCGTGCCACATCGGCCGTTCTCCGTTTTTGACAAGTCTTATATCGCCGGATACAGTTTTTCGTGCTCGTGATGATGCTTGAGATCATTTCTCGCTCTCATGCCCATATTTGTCGGGCATTTTTTCAAAATGCCACTCATCACCTCAGTTTGCGTGCCACATTGGCCGTGGACCCTTTTTGACAATCTTTCTGTCACCGGATCCAGTTTTCCGCACCCATGATGATGCTTGAGACCTTTAATCAATCTCATCAATCCCTCTTTGTTCGATATAATTTTACCCCTTTTTCGGGCCGAGCAATCCCTTTTTACGAAAAAGGCACTTAGGGAGTTTCTGTTAAGCTCTTTTCTGACTCCTAAAATAATGAAAAGATCGCCGAGCAACCTTGCTTCCTTTCATGCTCGTTAAAAGTATCTGAAAGGGCGTCTACCTGGTATAAGTTTACCCCTTTTCTGGACCTCGTAGACTAATTACGAAAAAGGTATACTCTAGTCACATCGGCTAGAAGAGTTCTCCATTTGCATCATTTTATGCTTTTTCGGGCCTTGGAGACTAACTTACGAAAAAGAACACCAATAGAGTCCACTTACCGCTTTTAGACTCTCTAAACATGAAAGCAACCATGAGCACAAACCGTCCTGGGCTCACAAAATCCACAGGAACGTACCATTTCAGAGCACACTTTTATCCCTTCTTGGAGCTCATTAAAACTACGAAGAAGGAATCAATGGTGCCTCTTGGCGCCACGACACATCTCATCTACTCATATGGCAGCTTCCCCATTTTGGTTGCCTTTGTTCAGAGTATTATGCAGTATGTCACCTTGAAAATCCCTCGACAGCACCTATCAGCTCATCCTCCCCCCCAGATTCAATATATACCATTCAGACCCTAAAAGTCATGACCTCCACACCTACAAGTCAGTTCCCTACGCTGCCAGGTCAACCATGTTATCATGCTCTGAGCAAAGGAAGTTTGAGTCTACCCAATCTCTGACCCCAGTTACTTCCCATTCCCAAAAGTATGACAGTCCTACCACCAGTACTACCACACTTCAGTTCTACACCTCGCACTCCTATCAAGGAAACATCATTGCCTTGTTAGTTGCTGGTCTCCCTCTGTCGACGACAACCAACTTTATTCCAAAGGATAGACCTAGAGGTCCCTGTGTCTTGGACTCATCACCATTTATGATGAGTGCCTACGAATCATTTCGAGAAGACTCATCAGTGCTTCTCCAAATGATTGTTTCTCACATGCTCGACTTCAACACCTTGATCGCATTGTTGAGACTCGCACAGGGTATTGATCCTTTCAAGTTTTTTGTCGAAGACCCCGGATACCTCCTGACTCTTCCACATTTGAGAGTCTACCTATGGAATCAACCAGTTACATTTTTTCTATAGATATCAAGGTTGCGCATGGCGATAGTATTCGGAAGCCATTTCATTATATGCTTCCTCGAGTACCCAGTTAAGTTTCAGTTCAGTGTACCATTGATCCAGCAGCTCATCAGTTCCTCTGGGTCCACACTGAGCAGCACTGTTATTATTTCAATATATCAGTTTTTTCCACTCAGACATGGTCAACCCAGTGGTACATCCCAGATTTGTGTCCCCTTTGGACCCTATGATGTCACAGCGGTTCTCTATGTATCTCACAGGTCCCCCTTTTCGGGCCTTACAGTTATTTTTTATGTATCTGGTAACGAGCATGGGAATGCCCACCTCGTCCATATTTTTCAGGTCGTTATTTTTGTTCTACATCTTGATACGAGCATGGGAATGCCCGCCTCGCCCATTATCAGAGATTCTACCTCATTCATATTTGAGGCCATGTAATATTTTTTGTTTTTTGCAGCTTCGAAGGGTCGTGGCTCCAGTCTCCAACCGGTCTCTTCTCTCTCCCAAACCCTAGAAAAATGACAAAAGAACTATGATGTCTATCGGCCATACGATGAGCTCCTGCCCTCACACATCAGGGGGCAATCTGTTGACACCCAAAAAGTGCTCACTAGCTCATTTCCCTATTCACATGACCCATTCGTCCACTTTTTCACTATCTAAGCCTCTCAAACCAACAAAAGGTCACCAAAAGACCTTAGTACACCCCTTTTTCCACTCAAAAAGATTATTTTTCCTAAAAAAGCATAAAAAACCCTCAAAAAGGGTCCAAATTCCCAAAAATATTAAAAAAGGAATAAAAATATTAATTTTATTCAAAAAAGAAAAAAGGAGGGAAAAGTACCTAAACCATGTTGGTCAATACCATTTGGTTTCCACAAAACCACAAATGGTATTCCTCACCACCAAAACCTATAAAAAGGTGGTAGGGGCTCCTCATTTCCCATCCATCCATTATCTCATCCTCATGCTGCCGAAATCTCCCTTGAGCATTTTGGCCATTGTAAGCAACCTTGGAGAAGGAGACCTCTTGGATCTTTGAGCTACTCATCTTGGGAGTTGCTCAACATCAACCTTCACCATTGAAGGTATTATCGCAAGCACTTGCTTGCCCCCCATTTTTCAATACAAAATTCATTCTTTAATATTTTCTTGTTCTTGTTTTTTAAATGTTTACATTATTTGCTTAGATTCTTGCATAGATCCATGAATAGTTTAGTTTAGATTAGTTTCTTGTTATTTGCTTTTATTGAAACTGCTGCTACTAGTTAGCAGGTGCCCATAGCACTAAGCCTAGTTGGAAAATCGAGCCAACACCCACTTCTCACCTACTGCCAGAGAAGGGCACACTTCTTCACCTACCACTGCAGTTCCACTTCAGTTACAGTCAGTTAGCTCCGATTCTCCCTAATTTGAGGCTAGTTTCACTCCCGACTGATTGTTTCACTTCCATTGGACATCCAGATTGACTAGATGACTTGTTCTGACTTCAGTTAGCCTCCCATGCGCCCCCAACTGGGCCTCCTTCCCTTAATCAGTGCTACACACTTCAGTTACACTTGTTACACTCAGTTAGACTCAGATTGACACCTGGATGACTGGTTCTTGTGCATTGATGACCACTACTGATTGATGATGGGGACTCCTAGTTGGAGTCAAGCTACTCCATTCAGTGATTCAAATGACCTCCTTAGGCAATTCGAATTGCTCAGTCATTTTTACTGTATTTTATTGTAATCATTCACCCTTACTGGGATATTGAGCACTGATGCATGTTTTGCACAGTTTTACACCATAGTTTCTATGTTCATCTGTTGTGATTGATTTACTTGTTCATTAGATCTGCTATGACTAATTTTACATGGTATCAGAGCCATTACAGGGACAAGATCTCTTTTCTATAGGTGTTTTTACAAGAAGATTTGAGTGAATTGCTCAAAAATTGCAAAAAGTTTTGGCATGAAATATCTCAAGGGCATTCGCTCCTGTGCATGCAAAGCTTTATAATACATCCAATACCACTCCAAAAGCTTGAGTTTCCACATAATTCCTGGATCTGATACATTGGACCCATTCAACATTGTTTGATCTCCAATCCCAGGTGTGATGCAACTCTAAAAGGGTGGATTGTTCGACCTCATTGTTCTTGGTTTTATTGTGATTTCCAGGTTATTGTCTCCATCATTTGCATTCGCTACACTATGCATGCAAGCTCCTCTACATCAGTGTGCACTCGCTCCTAGCAATGGAATACTCTTCTTCAAATCCTATCCTCACCCCATTCAATTATTTTGATTAGAAAGATGATATGGAGATCATATTACGTTCAAAAGGTTACTACCGAGTCACTCTTGGTCTTGAATTGGAGCCAAACAATCTATCAAATAGAACCAAACACTACAACAAGCTTGATGAAGCTTATGGTCTTCTTTGTCTCTCCATCTCCAAAGATCTTCACTTCCATCTCAGCATATTGAAGACTCCAAAAGCCATATGGGAGCAACTTGAAACACTATTTGGCAAGTAGGACGAGCTTAGGGATTTTCAATTAGAGAATGAATTGATTGCCCTTAGTCCTGAGAATTTCGAGACCATCAATGAATTCTTCACAAAATTCAAGAACTTGAACTTGCAGTTGAAGAATAGTGGAGTCATCAAAGAGGATAAACAATTGATCCTCTCCATTCTCAGCAAGCTTGGTAAATATTATTCGGTATTTGTCTCTACTTTCAATTCCGGTCGACTAACTACCCCGAATTGGAAGATGCCTACCTTGATTGCCTTCATTGAGTCCGTCACAAAAGAGCATGACAAGTTGAAAAAATGGGGTCCATAAGCTCCAAAGATTCAGCCCTATATGTTCAAGGACCCAAGATCTCGAATGGTAAAGGAAAGCAAAAGAAGGAGAAGCCCAAATTCGAACCTCACAAGCAAAGAGAGAAAGGCAAACCGACGGATGCACCATCCAGTTCAAAGTTCAAGCAAAATGGCAAAGAAGGTAACCAAAAATCTAAATGTATTTATTGTAACCATGGCTTTCATCTCGAAATTTCATGTATGAAGAAGACTGTAGATCAAATGGCCCTCCTTTTGGAAAAGAACAACATAACTCTTCCTGACGGTGCAAGGAAGAAGGATAGGAATGATGATCATGAAAGAGGACAAGCACTCATGGCAACGGTTTCGAAGCCCACTACTCTCTTGATAGATTCGGGTGCATCAAATCATATGGATGCAAATATTGATTCTTTTTCTTCATTCGATCCAAATAGCTCCATCCCCATCCATTTGGGAGATGACTCAAAAATTTCTTCAAAGGGCAAAGGTACGATTCATGTAGATCATGGAAGCTTTCAGAATGTTCTCTATGTGCCTTCCTTGGCTTCAAATCTTCTTTCTGTGTATCAAATGACACACACTGGTGAACCAAAGCAAGTGACATTCAGCCCTAATACAGTTGAAATTTCTGATATCAAAAGTGGAAGACCTGTTGTAGTCAGAAAGGCAAACCACACTGCAAAATGCTATGAGTTTTCACACTTTATTCTATTTGCAAATCCCACTGCTCTTCGCACACATGGTAATGAGGTTAGTAGGCTTTGACATGAAAGATTTGGACATCTTAATTATAAATATTTGCTGCTTCTATCAAACAAATCCATGGTAGATGGTCTTCCACAACTCCGTTCCTCGAAGGGAATATGCACTGGTTGCATCATTGGGAAGCACCCCGAGCACAGATTCGACTGCGGCAAAGCTAGCAGAGCTTCTACATTTTTGGGGTTGATCCATTCTAATATCAGTGGTCCGCTTGCCCCATATGTCATTAAATGGTTCAAGGTATGTTTTGACATTTATTGATGATTTTTCCCGCTTTACATGGGTATTCTTTCTCAAAAACAAGTCAGAAGTGCTTAGAAAATTCAAGGATTTTAAGGCTTCTGTTGAGACCGCTACTGAGAGCAAGATCAAAGCTCTTAGATCTGATAATGGTGGATAATATATTAAATTCGAGTTGCTGCAACTTTGTGCCCAAAACGGAATTCAGATCCAACATACAGTTCCCTACACACCCCAGCAGAACGGTGTAGCGGAAAGGAAAAATCGGTCACTGAAAGAGATGGCTACATGCATGATTGAATCAAAAGGTTTGGATGCAAATATTTGGGCTGAAGCAATCAATGTTGCTGCATACATACAGAACCGTGTTCCACATTCATCCGTGAAAGGTATGACTCCTTTCGAAGCATTCTTTGCTCACAAATTGGATGTGTCAAATTTGAGAGTTTTTGGCTCTACTGCATGGGCTAGAATTCCTTCCAAGAAGAGACGAGCTTTCAATCCACAAAGTATCGAGTGCATACTGATAGGATATGGGGAAGAATCAAAAGCATATAAACTCATGGATATCAGATCTAAAAATATATTCATAGAGCGCAGTGTGCAATTTGAAGAACCGCTTCAAGAATTGCAACTAGTTGAGGAAGAGACTGTCGATTCACCGCCTTCACCAGAAGAAGATCCATGCAAGGGTAATGAAGGTATGAGTTCTGATATTTCTGATATTTCAGCAGCATATGATGATCATGACATATCATGTTTGGAATCCGACCATTATGATCCTCCTCGGTTACCAAAGTGGGCCCAAAACACTCTTCAATCTGCTGGTTCGAACCTTGGAAATCTTGCTGATCTGAGACGAACAAGAGCAGACTTTCAAAGAGCAGGTATGGCTCTTTCTATTGCTGATCCATTACTTCCTGAGATTTGTTATTTTATGGCTAGTTCAGATCCCACATCATACTATTCTTCCCACCGAGATCCGAGATGGCAAAGTGCCATGGATGAAGAGTACAGTTCTCTTCAAAAGAACAACACATGGGAGCTAGTTTCTCTTTCACCTGGAAGAAAATTAGTAAAGTGTAAATGGGTCTACCACACTAAATTTGCTGCTAATGGCACTATCAGCAAATACAAAGCAAGGTTGGTGGCAAAAGGTTTCTCCCAAGTCCAAGGAGTGGACTACACTGAGACCTTTGCACCAGTTGCAAAGATGGATTCCATCAGCCTTGTTTTGGCTATTTCCGCATCCAAACACTGGGAAGTGCACCACATGGATGTGAAGAGTGCATTTATACATGGAGACCTTGCTGAAGAGATATATATGAAGCAGCCAGAGGGATACACATCAGATCCATCATTAGTTTGCAGATTGAAGAAATCTTTGTATGGGTTAAAACAGGCCCCAAGAGCTTGGTACGCAAAGATGGACTCCTTCCTTCTTTCTCAGAATTTCCAAAGATGCAAATCTGATCCGAATGTGTATCTTCAGCGAGTTAAAGGTAATTTTTTGGTTATTGTACTTTATGTTGATGATCTTCTCATTACTGGTAGCACTCTTACTTCAATAAACAAGCTAAAAACTGCGTTAAATCTAGCTTTTGACATGAGTGATTTGGGCTTGCTGAGTCATTTTTTGGGCTTGGAGATAGCTCAAAATTTTGATGGGATCACTATATCTCAACAAAAATATGCTTCCGACCTGTTATTGAAGTTTAATATGGCTGAATGTAAGGCAGCCCCATTCCCATTCCTCTCAGGAATCAGTCTTGAGGAGGGAGATTCTACACCGCTTGCAGATTGCAATATGTATCGACAGTTGATTGGTTCACTACTTTATTTGAAGCACTCAAGGCCTGATATTTCATATGCCATGAGTGTCGTGTCAAGGTATATGCTGCAGCCACATGAGCTTCATTGGCGAGCAGCCAAGCGGATCTTGCAGTATGTGCAAGGTACGAGACAGTTTGGCATACATTATGCTGCAGATTCTGAGCTTGATTTCATTGGTTTTACTGATTCAGATTGGGCAGGTGATAGCATTGATCGGAAGTCCACTTCCGGTTATGTTTTCATGATTGTTCATAGTGCTATTTGCTGGTCCATCAAAAAGCAAGCAGCCATTGCACTTTCTTCAGCAGAGGCAGAGTATCGAGGGGCAGTCAATGCCTGCATTCAGGCAGTTTGGTTGCAGGGTATTCTTTCCGAGTTTGGTTTTGGTGGCACTAATTTGAATATCCTATTTTGTGACAATCAAAGTGCTATCAAGATCTCCACAGATCCAGTTCAGCGGAAGAGGACCAAACACATTGAGATTCATATGCATTACATTCGACAGTTGGTGCATGACCGCACCATCATTCTGCAATATTGCCCTACTGATGAGCAAATTGCAGACATCTTCACCAAGAGCTTCACTGAGAAGAAGTTCTCTTACCTCCGTTCACTGTTGGGGGTGATTTCCATCATGGTGGAGACAGATTGATCCATTATTATGCTTTAGCTTGAGGGGGGGATTTCTTCCCACTGGGTTTTCCCTCTTTCCTCACTTAGTTTATTTTCAGCATTTTTGGATTATTGTATTAGGGTGACCTTTGGTCTTAGTTACCAGGGCCCCACATTATTTTTGTATTGCACATCATAGTCTAGCTTGAGGGGGGGTGTTCGGATATCCACATCATCTTTTTCAGGATCTTGCATGCAATTAGGGTTTGCATGCAAATTCTAGGGTTTGCATGCATTTTGCATGCATCCCAGTCACCAGGTTGATGCCTCCAGCACCTTAGCCACCTTATTCCAGCACCCGGGAGCCACTTACTTCAGAGTTTTAGCCCTCCTAGTCTGGAAGGCGCCCACTTCTCACCTACTTCCAGAGAAGGGCACACTTCTTCACCTACCACTGTAGTTCCACTTCAATTACACTCAGTTATCTCCGATTCTCCCTGATTTGAGGCTAGTTTCAGTCCCGACTGACTGTTTCACTTCCATTGGACCTCCAGATTGACTAGATGACTTGTTCTGACTTCAGTTAGCCTCCCATGCACCCCCCACTGAGCCTCCTTCCCTTAATCAATGCTACACACTTCAGTTACACTTGTTACACTCAGTTAGACTCAGATTGACACCTGGATGACTGGTTCTTGTGCATTGATGACCACTACTGATTGATGATGAGGAATCCTAGTTGGAGTCAAGCTACTCCATTCAGTGATTCAAATGACCTCCTTAGGCAATTCGAATTTCTCAGTCATTGTTATTGTATTTTATTGTAATCATTCACCCTTACTGGGATATTGAGCACTGATGCATGTTTTGCACAGTTTTACACCATATTTTCTATGTTCATCTGTTGTGATTGATTTACTTGTTCATTAGATCTGCTGTGACTAATTTTACAGAATGAAGAATGTTAGAGAATGGAAACATGTAGCAGAAGAAGACAAAACTGAGTATCATTGGCATATGAAGGAAAAAAAATCAAGGAAAACCAGAAAGCATTCTCTTATATTGTTCTACAGATCCATATATTCAAGCATATTACAATCTATTGGGATTACTAAGAGATATATGTGTAGTGCCGGGTACATATATTGTTTAGGCATAGGTGAAACAAGCCAAGACCTTTGCAAAAATCCGATATGCTTTGAAGATTGCAAAATATAATGTTCAAGAAAATTTCATAGATTTTTGTCAAGGGGTCGTGGATGAAATTGAAAGCGGGAGAGTAAGTTTGAATATTGATATTATTCTTAAACTGGTTTTGTTATAACTTGGATATCAGAATGTAATAGATTTAATATGATAATGTTTTTATTTTGCAGGATTTTTCCATTTCGATTTCAAAAAAGTTAAATGGAATTTATTATACAGAGGCTGATCCTATGGATGTCATTAGTGTCGCTATTCAAAAGGGACCAGAAGCAAGGAAGAAAAAACAAGTGTTAAATGTTCAAATTGAATAAGTGCAAGCACAAAAAGGAAAGAGCATCTGACAATCAAATCAGGTACCTAGAAAGGTTATATTTAAATCTTCATCTCACCGAACTGAACATGATGAAATTGTTGCAAATGAGCTTGTTACTCCTACTAGTAAGAGTAACAAACAATCTCGTAAAAGAAATGTGGTTGAGAGTGCCTCGATTCCTGTTGAAGGTATTGTTGATTTAGAAGGAACGCCTTCAAATCAAAAAAAGAGGAGATCTGTTGTTGTTGAAACCAAATTTATTACTGAATTTGAGAGTGAAAATTGTGGTGGAAGTAGGGAAATCATTACTCCAGGTGCTGATTTAGAGGATGGCATTGTCAAGACAACAGAAAATGCCATTCGAGATCGATTGCGGAGGGATAATTTGGTTAAAAGTGGACATACATTTGAGTTGAATGTGAATCAACTTTATAAACCCACAGAAAGGCAAGATCAATTTAGAATTAGAAAACCACATCACTTGCATATTCACAACTTGAAAGCATTGATGAGGCACAATCCCTATGCACATGTGGTTGACTACCTAGTCCTTGCTGACCCGGAAGTTGTTCCTACTAGAGATGAACTTGATGAAACAAGATGTTTTCATTACAAATATTATGTTCTTGGAGGGAATCATTCTGTAGAGGCAAGAAGAGAGTTGATGCAAGAATATCCTAATAACCCTATTTTTGAAATAGTTAAATGCATCATTTATGCTAGTTTAACAGATGTTGAAGCAAAGTTGTTGGTATCGAATCATAACACAGATAGTGAATATAGGTTGACAATGACATTTTTTGAAAGGGTGAGATTTATACACAGTGAATTTGTGCAAATATGTGGCGGGGAAAAATCCAAAGTTGATGCAAGTTTTCGAAGATAATGTTGTATGGAAATAGGTCTCCCTATTAAAGATGATATTATGCTACAAAAACGTTACAGAGGAAGTGATGCATTCAGAACTATAGATGCCTATTTCCAGTTGGCATTCAAAGTTGGGAAAACATGGGATTTGATTGATGACATATTCAGTTTGTGGGAGAATATTGGCATAAAAAACCAAAAAGTGAAAAAAGGTAGAGTTGTTCCATGGAGTGGTGGTAAGGCAGGTCCTGACGTCAAGAATTTGCCAGAAGACATGACTATTACACTTTGGAGAACAATGCAAGGTGTGGAGGATGAAACATTAATAGCTACAATACTATCACGGGTAAAGTCAAGTGAATTATCCATGGAGGAAATGTGCAGCGAACTTGACAAGTAAGTTGAGCATTTTTTTGAGTTTAACATTTTTGTTATGTTCTAGGTATTCTGTTATATTATTATATATGATTGTAAACATCATTTATTGTTTCATTGTCTAGTCACAAGGTCTACATGAAAATACAAGAGGAGATGGTTTTAATGTTGAGTGAGAAGAGTTGGAATGATGTCAAATGAAACTATCCAGACTCAAGCTCAATAGAAACTTTACAACATTTTTTTGTTGCATTCAAGAAGGTATGTTGATCTATGATACATCCTATTTTATTTATTTTATAATTCAATTCATTTCTATTTTATTACTTATAGAGATCATTTTCATTTGAAGATGCCAAAGAGGGGTAAAGATGGAGTACCGGAGTCCTTCAAAATTCATATCCAAAGAGCCAAAATAGAACAACAAAGGAGACAACGTATTGCAAACATTGAACTTGATGATACACTTGATCATTATATTTGGAATGGGCTTGACACTGTGCAATATAAAGTCATTTTAGGTGACTGTGCAGACATTGCAAATCTTGTTCCTAAAAAGGAGTACGCACTAGTGATTGTAGATATCCCTCATGGATACAATATCAGAAACACTACTTATGATTGTGAGCCTTATACTTACCAATCATTCAGTAAAGTGGTTTCGGGATTTGTAGATGTCACAACATCACCACTATGGAGATTTGTTGTTTTCCATTCAGACATACAATTAGGGGGCTTGTTGACAGCCTTCAGGGGTAAAGGAAAAAAAATGAAGCAACTTCATTGGTAATATATTTGCACTATATTATCAAAATTTTGAATTTATAAATCAGTTATATTTATTGATAAGTTAATTAATTGTTTTATATTTTTGTTATAGGCAAAAGCCTAATGTTCATAGCTCAGGCAGCGATCCATTCCTGAGTGATGTTGAAAGCATACATGTTGCAACTTGGACACAAGAGGAGGCTTATGAATCTCTTTTAATCAATGAAAAGAGTGGAGGGAAACATAGTCAGATATTGAGTTATAATACCGTGGTAAAAAAATTAACATATGAAGAAAGGGATTTGAAAGGAGTGACTGTAAACATCTATCAAAAGCCACAAGCGTTGATTATTTATCTCATAGATACATTTTCAAGAGAAGGAGATTGGGTCTTAGATTTTTTCTCGGGTTCAGGTAAACCTTCTCATATTACATATGAAATAATATATCAATTTTTATTGTATGTTTTATCCTTCATTATTTTATTGTTTTAAAGTATGCTTCTTTATGCTATTTGACTTAACTTTATTTTTGTTTTTGGTGATTAGGTACAACAATAGCATGCTCCTTACATAAAGGAAGAAATTGCATATCGATTGACAATGATCCACTCCAAGGCAATTACATAAAGCAAAGAATTAAGGCTATTCAAGTTCTTCCAGATGAACTGCAACAAGTTGGTTTGAAGAAAAAAGAGTTTAGTGAAACACTTGTGGCAAAGATGTCAAAAGAGCCCCAACCCCCATTAGGAGGGGTGTTTGGAAAGGAGCACTTTGGAGATCTTGCAGACATAGAAGACCCAAGGGAAGAGGACATAGATGTCCCTGAGGAAAGTCAAGCTCCAGAAAATTCCAATGTCGATGAAGAATTTGGCATGCATGATATTGTTGAATAGTTTCATGTTTTGAAGAAAATGTTAATTTTGACAATCTTTGACAGTTTTTTGATAAGATATATTAGTAATGTTTTGACTTTCAGACTTTATTTTAGAAATAAAATTTCTACATATAATGTTTTTAATATGTTTTTTACAAATAATTTGTATATTTTTTCTTGAATTTATGTGAATCGTACTTTTCAAAAAAAATATGAAATATGATCATTTTTATACAAAATTCTCTGAAAATTCATTGAAAATTGTTTTAAATGTCTTTATTTTCTGGAATTGTTTACAATTTTGTCAATAAAAATGCCTTATTTTCTCCATAAAAATGTCTTATTTTATAGAAAAAATTGTAAAATGTATATGTTTTTCATTATAAATTACTTAAAAATGTATGTTATTTTGTTAAATTTCTAAAAACACACTTGAAAATAGAAATTAAAAATATTTTACAACAAAGATAATTCAAAGGCCCAAAAAAATGTCTCAAAATGAAAATGTGTGATACAGGTATCCACCATTTTTTAAGTGGGGGTAAAAATAGCTACTAAAATTAGGAGAGAGAAAAACAAGAACTGTGTCGAGTTCTCATTTCATAGTATAAGTGGTTGAGTACAATATACATAGGTGAAATACATTCCTAAGTTACATATACATCAATAATATTGTTATGCCTGTTACTAACGGTGGCGCAGTTCAGTTAGCCACGTTAGCCAGCGATACCTTACCAAGCTTGGTGAATGGAAGTAGGCTAAAACCCTATCGGGATAGCCCTACTTCGAAGAACCCTCAATGATTAGAAGAAAAGGAAAATTCTAAGTGTCAAGTACAGTTGAAATTGGGCACTACAAATGGGAAAGAGTCTATACGCGAAGTTCGATGAAGAAGATGTACCGTGCAGCACTTGTTGAGAAGTGAAGTTGCGCAGACGAAAAAGAAGAAGAAGAAGAACCATACAGTTGCGAAGTTCAAAATGCAACCACGAAGATCAAATGGAATGGGAAAAAGGAAAAAGTTCCCAAGCGAGAAATCGTGCACCACGAAGTAACCACGACAGGAGTAGTGACGGCCCGCCGCGTAGTTTGATGCAACACTCCAAAAAACTAGTCGTTAGAATGTCGGCCGAAAAACTAGTCGTTATACAGTGATTTTTTCAACGACCGCTTGAGAATTTAACACAGAAATAACCGTTCTGAAGGAGTTAATGAAGGAAAGGACCGAAATATTCATAGGATTTGGCTAATAGCCATAACATTTATTTCTTATATAACCATTGAGGGGCGCAGCTGAGCCTAGCCGGGCCTATAAATATTATTGAAGTTGGACTCGCGGGCATTACCGAGACTCTAAAAATTTTCTTGTGAGCCATACTTTGAATTTGTTTACAGTGAGTGATCAATAATCCCGTCATTCTGTTAAGAACATCCAGTGAATGTCTGAAAATTCTACGATTGAGCAAGAATTCACAGTTGTGCAGACTGTGAAGCTGTTTAAATACGAAGGGATTAAAGGGTTGATGAGAACCCCCACTAAGAAGGTTATTACAGAGCAAGGACAAGGCTCTCGACGATCGCTAAGACACTCTACAGCTATGCAAGACAAGGGAAAAGACCCAGCGGTGGAGAAGATGAAGTCGAAGGTATTGAGCTCCACAGTGTCGGAAGTTCTGTTGGGTGACAAAGATATACCCTTGAATTTGACTCCTCAGTATATCTCACCGCGTGCAGACGATGCACCGTCCATTAAGTTGTTAAGGAATGCAAAGTATGAGATCCCGCTTCCACCTATCTCAAAGCATGTCAAAGTGGAAGGAAATCTGTTGGGGAAAACTGCAAAGTGTAAGTTCGAAGACTTCGACCTACTTTAGATGCAGAAGGACTCGACCAAACCAAAGTACCAGAAATTTCAGCCAGATCAGTATATGTGCTGGAAGAAGGATGTGAAAGGAAAACCCCTTTGTTGGTTGCGCAGAATTGGTTATCCGGAGTAGTCGAATCAAGATTGCTCAACCTATTGAGGCTCCCGCACTTCGACCAAACACCAGAAATGAGTGCGGTGGTGCGCACTCTTATGTCGCACACTCACCAAGTCTATCTATGGTTGGATCGGAACGTTGACCTGAACATCGACCTAATCCATCGCATCATGGGGTTAAGCAACCGAGGAGAGGACCCTAACCAATTC
The DNA here is from genome assembly GCA_027924585.1 of Larix kaempferi. Classification (NCBI taxonomy): domain Eukaryota; kingdom Viridiplantae; phylum Streptophyta; class Pinopsida; order Pinales; family Pinaceae; genus Larix; species Larix kaempferi. Next base: position 1,125,129 of record BSBM01000087.1, read on the forward strand.
TTTCAAGGTAAGAACAAGGATAAGGAGGTCACTGCGAAGATGAAGAAAACAAACACCATCGTCAAAGGAAAGAGAGGCTTCATCATGGATGATGTAGACAACGATGCTATGCGGTTTGTAACACAACTGCTAGTAGGGAAAATTTTGCGAAAAGAAAGAACTAATGAAGTACCCACTGGCACAGTGCTCCTTGGGGAAAAGGCTGTGACAGGAGGAAGAATTGAGCGATACACAGACACACAACAACAACTTATGAAGTACCCGTTGGCGCAATATCTGTACCTGCTGGTGCAGTATGAAGTACTCGCTGGTGTAGTATCTGTTGAACGGATTTCTAGAAGAGTTGAGCGATACACAGACACACGACAACAACTTTCACTATACCTAGTTGATGGTACTGATTGCATTTGTAGGATGGAAGGACCCAAAAAATTATGTTGGCCTAATCACTGATAGCAATGACTATAGAGGAGCTAGATATGCAAACCTCTGGGTGAATTTGATGCCAGAAAGATAGTGCGCGTCAGCTGAAGTTTTCTACACATACTACGATTAGCTGCACGATGTCATTACTTTCAAGCTGCGGATATCAAAATAGGTAACAGTTAAATATATTCACACCGTCAATTTTTTCACTGATATGCATTCTATCTACATTTCAGCAAAAGCACAGAAAAAGAACCCAGAATGGTTCCAAGGGAACTATCACATGGGCAAAAGAGATATCCGTGGCATTATGAAGGAATGGATACCTGAATATAAAGTGGAAGGAACTATGATCATCGAGAGTGACTCTGAAGAAAGTAATCCAATTCCAACACTCATTGTTGAGGAGTTACTAGCGGGAAAAAGGAAGGAGCTCGAGAGTTATGTATAACAGAAGGTAAAGAAAAAGAAGCAAAAAGCTGTTAAGGTCCAGTTAGAAGCAAAGCTCCTCAATGACGATTATGAGATGATCACATCCATGGTCACTGCGCATATGGAAGACCTACTGGCCATCGAAGATAAAAAGGATGAGGCAATCCAGGAAGGTTTATAGAAGAATCTCACCACGCAGCAAGGCATAACAAAATTTTTTTAGCAAGTCCAACCCAACTTGGCGTTACCGCGAGACTCAGAATCGGAAGGAAGGTCAAGGGATACTTCGCAGCCAAAGAAAATGCCTCTAGCCCTGACCTTGCCACCAAAGTCGTGCATAGTCCAACTTGACCCACTAAGCATAAGGTTACCATGCAAACAGTTAGCTTCGGGCACACAAGACATAGAGCATGTGGACTTCGACATTGTGATGTTGCCACTAGAGGGCCTACACAATCTGCACTTGCAGGTTATCGAAGAGATCCATGATCGAAGTGTGGTCGCTCTAACCCAACACCATCAATTGCAATAAAATTATAAGCAGCTGCAGGAAGCAAGTTTAAAGAAAACCATGGCACTTCAAGATGAGCAGGACTGGCGAAGAAGAATAGAGCATATCGTCACTTCGGTAGTAGAAAAAACACCAGAATTTGAAGAACATCCAGAGCCCACGGATACTATCCTTAAGATTGGCTCGGTGGTCAGCGATCTTAAGGCTGAAGTGAAAGATATGGAGACCAATTACCAAGCAAAGATTGCCACCTTGGAAGCGCAGAATCAGCCAAAGACATCACCTGATCAGCAACAACTCAGAGCAAAGGAAGTGAAAGCTGCAGCAGAGAGTATAGCTAGTGAAGCGGCTAAGTGCCAAAATTTGTTGGACGAGGAGACAAGAACGTTTACTACGTTGGAAGAGGACCCAGAGCTATTGGAAGTACATAACACTTTGAAGGAAAAGCAGGCCGCATTAGAGGCCCTAGACGCGGAGGTGAAGGCACTGCAGCCAAGAGATAGGCTAAAAAGATATCCGGAAGTCAGAGAACTAAAAAGAACACTTCAAGTATTGAGAGACAGGGAGGCTGGAGTCGGAGATAAATCACATCCCCTACAAGAGGAAGCCCATGAAATAACACAGAAGATTGAGGAAAAATTGAGGGAGCTCCGCGAAGGACAAGAATCAGTGCAAGAGCAAGCTAAGGATGATATAACACCTGATGTGTTGGAGACCATCCAACAAATTGAGCAGGATACTAATGAAATGGTTGCAAAGCCGAGTGCAACGTACCAAGAGTTTGATGCTAAGTTATCTCCACAAGAGGATGAGCAGCTGGGAGAATTAGAAGTGGAAAGTGGCTCGGGGACGAGCCACATGTCAGTGTTAGGAGCCTGTTCGGCCTGGCCCAAGTAAGGTATTTTTTGAGAAGACATTTTTTGGAACTGTGAGGTTGAGCGCAGTTCAATTGAATATTTTTTGGAAAAGACAGTTTTGGAAGCTACGAGGATACAGCACAGCGCAACATCGGCAGAGTAAGGAAGCCAATGCCGCGAAGATACAACACTGTAAAGTACAATGTTGCGAAGAGGTAGTGCTGCGAAGAGCCCGATCTACAGAGATCCGGCAAGGAATATTTTTGGAAGGAAAATGGCATACATTCTGGTAAGACCATCGATGGTCTATTTTTGGTTAAGATACTCCATGATTACCAAGTAGGCGGGGAAGGAGTGATGCAGAAGGAAAGTGACCGGTCACACAAGAAAGGAATCACTACATGAACTAGCCGCATGACGCCATTCGAGAAGGAACGATTGGGTGAAAGTGACCTATCGGCATGCGCTTGGCAGGGGAGCCGAAAGCAACAGGACCATGCACAGAGGATGGCCATGATGGAGGAGTCACTATCAAAGCCTAACAATCCGGTTAGGAGAAAACCACGACAGTTTTGGGGAAACCTTAGGGTTCTTGCCTATGCATTGTAAATACATGACCTACGGGCATGATCTATAAAAGGGAACATTTTGTAAGGGAAAGGGTTGTTGGGTTGAATCTCGAATCTTCATTGTATAATCTTGAGCAATACTTGTTTGTTTTGCTTGAAGCTATTGTAAAGGCTTTGCAAGCTGAGTGCACAGAGACCTATCAAGAGAGAAGAGAGTCTCCAGCTGAGTGCGCAGATTGGAACTGTTGTACCCTTCCCAAGATAATATAACAACAGTTACTGTGGATGTAGCTCCCATCTTGGGAGTGAACCACATTAAATTATTTGTTGTGTGACTATTTATGTGCTTGAATATGTACATTTGCTTACAATGAATGCTTAAAGATCTCATTTATCAGTTTATATGTTCTTACTTTTATATGTATTCGCCATAAAGAATGAAGATGGTAATAATATGTTATGTATCGCATATGTGGATGAATGTTAGATGCACAAGTATTTCGAAGTCAGAATGATTGCATAAGTGGATTGAGTAAACACTTAAGTAAGTGGAGTTCACACCGTGCGAGTCCCGTGAAGCGTAACACTGGAAGTGCACAGTACATTGCGTTTTGGCATATTGCATAAGTCATAAGATAAATAACCTAAGGCAATTGATGAATGGATAGGAAACTCTAAGTAAATTCATTGAAGTTGGTTAAGTCCGAGGAGGAAGCGCAGTTATCAAATGCGTTGTCCTGTTTCTAAATACCCTCTGAACCGCGCAGTCCTTGGATGCGTGAGTGGTGCAAGCACCCTAGCTTGTAGAAGTATTAGCCACGAAGAAGGTGAACTTTGAGTAGTCCTCAATCTGCAGTGCGCTGCTCGCCAGATCTGTTTGAACACTCATCACGAGGTTGTGGAAACCTGATTCTGCAGCCCCCATAACTTCGCCTCGGGTGAGACCTCATTCTGTTCGCATATTGTTCCCGAAAGGGTCGGTGAAAAGGGGTTTTGTTGGTTCCTTGAACCGCGAATAACCTGGGTCTTTATAGAAAATCTCAAGAAAGTTAGTTAATCCAACATGCTAAATTAGCACCTAAGTATTGTGTACCATTCGAGATATTGTCAAGAGTTGGACCAGTGGCTTATCAGTTAGCTTTGCCACCTAATCTCAAAATACATAATGTATTTCATATTTCTGTTTTGAAAAAGTATGTACATGATGTTACTCATGTAATCGATTGGAATGACATACAGGTGGAACTAGAAGGATATTTTCAGGTGGAACCGGATTGTATCCTCGACAGGAGAGAAATTGTACTACGGAATCGCACCATTGGACAGATAAAGGTGCAATGGAATCACCTTAGTCCAGATGAAGCAACCTAGGAATTGGAGAGTCATATGCAAGTAGCATATCCAATTTTATTCCAAGAAGACTTAGATGATACTTAAGAAACATCGAGGACGATTTTGAACTTAAGAAGGGGTGTTTGTAACCTACCTAGAACTTGAAACATTTTATGTTGTGGAAAAAACATTACTTTAAAAGTTATTGTAAAGTTTTATGTTATTGACCAAGGATGGTCAAGGATGACTATAATTGAATATTTTTATTATTTAATAACTAAAATAGGAGACACTTGTCCAAAGAAGACTGTTGAAGAGTGTTCATTGACCCACTAGGAGGAATGAAATGGTGTAGAAGGAAAATTGACAAGTGGAAACAACTGCACTCACTTTCTAGCTGTTGCAGGAGGAAACTTCCATAAAAATGTGGTCATGTTCCCCAAGGAAGGTGGAACTGAGCAGGTGGCTCATTAAATGATAAAAATGACCCAAATACCTAGGCAATCTATATATCCATCGAATGAGCAGGAGTCTCATTAGTTATTTTTTATTCCTTGTGGTTGGCTGAATGTTGAAAAGTGAAGCACATGAGAGGATTCGATGAGGGGAACGCTAAAGTGAGTTGCAAGTGTAAGAACTGCAAATTTATACTATTGAGTTTGCAGAGAGTGTATTGTCTGCAAGTCTTTATGATTGCTGAAATACAAAGAGACTATTACATGCTTCTACACAGTGTCTTTGTCCTGGTGGTTCAGTGAACAGGCTCGGGAGTCCTGGAGCAAGTAAGCTTGGCTACTTCTAGGAGACGGTTGGGAGGAACGGTCTTCTTTGGGTGTTTGTCCACCTCAACAGTTAAACAGGTTTTGCATTGTTCTGGCTTAATTGCTTCCTAATGATTCTATATACCTCTGAAGGTTTTTATCTATAAGTTATCAGTTTTCTAATGCTTCTTAGGTTTTCCAATAGTTGTTTTAATTATTGAACATAGAACTGATAATTATTTTCTGTATAAAAGACTGTATGATTAGATTTGAGATTTAGAATGATGAAATATGAAATCCTCTCTGTATTTTTCCTTTAACTGAAGTGATGTACTCTAGTACAAAGAGTTTGTTTAAATATTAGATTAGAAATGATCTCAACATTAAAAGTAGGATACTGATCTTATAAGACATAGACTTATAAACCATATATTGTTAACAATATACTGATATCTTTGAAAACCTAGAAATTCATACTTTATAATATCATTTTTCTTGTACAATACTTAACAATTTAGAACAGTAACTATTCATAAACAATAGTCAAGTTAATCCTAAGAATCGAATGGACATCATCCTTAAAACATAGTACAATATATATATATATATATATATAACTCATATCAGATCTAGTATAATATACATAACCTGGGTTTAGGTTAAACAATAATGTATTATATAATTACAGTATATTATCCCCTAGTTAGGGTTTTCTCGAAATCAAATACAAAAAATTCCTTAGCAAATATGTGATGATCATCAAAGTGTACAAAGTCCACATTCAAACCACAGGAACAGTTGACGATCAAACTATTTGACAAACCAGAAGTCAACTTACAGTTCGTAGGCTTACTGCCTCAAATAGGTTAAAACAATTTCAGTATAATCGAAGGGAAACAAATAAATGATAACAATTATATCAAGCCATACTGAAAGAATTAATATCAACTTTATAAATAAATTATCCTATTCATAAACAGAGATCACTTCAAATTTAAATATTTTATAAACAGAGTATATATGCTTAAAGAGTATTCTGGAATTTTTACAACAACCTTAGAGTAGGATCAAATTCCATGAATTTTATAACTAAATCGACAGACTCAGGTTATGCTGCATAGTCCAGAGTTAAACTAAAAACCCTGTATAACTTGTTCACATAAATAATAAACAAAATGGAACCCTAAGTCATGGTAAGTTAGCCCTGATGAAATTACAGTAATACTATTCTTATATTTTTCCTTACGGCATTTAAAATTACAAAATCTAAAATGCTGAAAATAGAACTATAAAATATAATCGAATATATGTGAACCAAGTTATATTATCAACATCAATAAATTCGTAATAGCGTTACGAATTTAGTGAGATATTGTGAATTAAAATTGAATTCATATTTAGGGATTTGCCCAATACATTAAATAACCAATCCAACAACACCATATATCAAAATCGTGAAGCAAGACAGTACACTAACACATTCGAAGGACTATCTTTAGAGATGCATAAGACAGGAAATCAAAATAATAAAATTGCCCATATAATGTCAAAGGGTCAAACTAAAAACCTGATATTTCACATTCATCCTAACGTTGGGCGAATACAGGCTTAAAGTCATCAAATTCTTACAATATAGTGGTACCTTCAGGTCATTACAGAGCTTTCCTCACAGCCTCTTAAAGCAAACAAATTAAACCCTAGATAGACTTCAAATAGAAACATATCAACATAATCTTTAAGTTGAATGAATGCCTTTGCGTATTCAGAACATTATTAACGCGGACAAATTGTTGAAGGATGTTCCAGGAAGGCTTGTGGATTACCAAAGTTGCACCAACATCAGAAGCCTTCCATTAAATCTTTCCATCCATGGAAAATCATGTTAATTTTTTGATAATTTCATTCAATATTATCTAGAATCACTAAGAGAATAACAAGCACAGCATAACAATCACAAGAGACAATGGACACAAATCATTTCACCGAGGAAAACCAAGAAGGTGAAAAACCCCGTAAATTCCTCAGAGATAGAATAATCCCCAATACAAAGATCACAAAGATCACAAAGATCAATCTCCAAAATATGGATGACTCTAGCAGCTACTCCTCCTCCACTTGTGTGCACTCCTCTCTCAACTAATGCGAGTTGGATGAGTGAGTGAATGAATAGAATGAGACACACTCACTCTCTATTTATACACAACTTAACCTACCTTTAATTCTAGCTAGGCCAACTTCCTAAGGAAGTCTAATAACCCACTCACATGACACAAGCAGGGCCGACCCCACACTGGTGGTCTAATAACCCATCAAATATAAGTTGGGACACTTGCAACACTGCGACACTTGCAACAATTACAAATACAAATGACGACACTTCTTATTGGAGGAATAATACATCTCCATCATGAATATAATAAAGTACAAGTGTAATATATAGAAGAATATCTTCCGAAGTTACAAATACATCAACACTCCCTCTTAACTAGGAAGGTATTCTCTAGACATAGGTCATCAATACATATCGGTAGAAGTCTTCGATTCTGGAGTTGGATCATCATCACTGGATCACGGAGCGTCATCGTCACTGCTGCTATACTCGTCATCTTGATCACTGGGCTATCTCTCAATTCTTCTCGTCATAGGAAGTTCTACAAAGCCAGCCCTTTTTCATGTTGGTTGTAGGCCTAGCCTCCTGTATATCTTCATCATCTCCGCGAGCTGGCCATCATATGGATCCTAGGACTGATTATGTGCATCAACAAAACCTCGAAAGAGAATCCCTGGACTTTTACGAGCACACAGCTCAACCTAGCAGATCTCCCAGGGAGCTTTTACATGTGACCACCACAAAACCTTAAAAGAGTGTGCCAGGAACGTTTATGTGCATAACATGACCGGCAAGAAATCTAAAGAGCATCCCAGGACTTTTACGTGCCTAGCACAACCTATCGGATCTCCAGGACTGATTACATGTGGTATGGAAAAACCTCGAAAGAGCATCCCAATACTGATTACGAGCTTACTGCTCAACCTATCGGATCTCCCAGGGAAATATTATATGCCATAGGACAAAACCTTGAAAGAGAATCTGCCAGATCTCCCAGGGAGAATTATATGCCATAGGCAAAACCTCGCAAGAGTATCTGCAGATCTCCTAGGAAAAGATTATATGTCCTCCCCAAGCAAAACCTCGAAAGAGAATTTTCCAGATCTCCTAGGGAGCTATTATATTCCATATGAAAAACCTTGCAAGAGTATCTGCAAATATCCCAGGGCAAGATTATATGCTTATCACACAACCTGTTCAAGGCCACGAAGTATCATCATGATACTCATGATCCACCTGATCTTCCTCGCACGAAGCATCATCCTAATGCTCATGATCATACTAATCATCATCACACAGTACATCATCCTTATGTACATCATCATCGCATGATCATCCTGATCATCATCACAACATCATCCTGATTCATGATCATCATCACATGATCATCCTGATCATCGTCACAGCATCGTCCTAATGCATGTCATCTGAAGCATCTTCCTGATGCTCATCACACATGATCATCCTGATCATTATCACAACATCGTCCTGATGCATGTCATCTGGAGCATCTTCCTGATGCTCATCACACATGATCATCCTGTTCATTATCATAGCATCTTCCTGATGCATATCATCTGGAACATCTTCCTGTTGCTCATCACACATGATCATCCTGATCATCATACATAGCAATAACCGGAGCATCATCCTGGTGCTCATCACAGAGCGCTTACATCCACAGCCACAGGAAGGATCCTCCTACCACCATGCTTGGAATGGCTCCTGCAAATGTGTCCCATCACTTCTTCCTCAAAGTATCTTCTATCTAAAGAACACCAAGCCTCTCTCTGAAGTACTCAAACTTCACTCTGGATAGTGGTTTAGTCAACACATCTGCAATCTGCTCATCTTTCGCAACATACAAGAGCTTCACTGCTCCTCTCTCCACCATATCCCTGATATAGTGATATTTGATCTCAGTGCTTCGACATGTCATGGAACACTGAGTTCTCAGACAACTTGACACAACTCTGGTTGTCACAATAGATACAGATAGCATCCAACTAGAGATAAAATAAATCAGACAGTAGCTTCCTTAGCCATACTGCCTCACAACTAGCCGAACAAGCTGCAACATACTCTGCTTCGGTTGTACTTAGTGCTATGTAGGATTGCTCCTGCTAAACCAAGAGATCACACCTGATCTCATACTGAAGCAGCACCCCGAAGTCCTATTCCTATCTGCAGCACTGTCTTCCCAATATGAATCAACATAACCCTCCAAGTTAAACTTTTGATTTGCATCATACTTGAGCCCATGATCAATCGTACCCTTCAGGTACCTCAGAATATGCTTTACATCAATCAGGTAAACATGTCTAGGATCTGTGAGAAATTGGCTCAAGGTGTTCACCACAAAGAAAATATCTGGTCTCGTGTTCGTCAAGTACATCAAGGACCCAATCATCTGACGATACACTATGACATCAGCCGAATCTGATGAAGCATCACTCAATAGCTTCAGGTTCGATGCCATAGGTGTGGCCATGGCCTTGCAGTCCATCATCCTGAACCGCTTCAAAATCTCTACTGCATACTTCCCTTGTCCAAGGAAGATTCCATCTGCACTCTGCCATAACTCCATACCTAGAAAGTAATGCATCATACCCAAGTCCTTCATCTCGAACTCAGCAGCAAGCTTCCTCTTTGTATCGGAAATCAACCTATCCTCTCCTGTCAAAAACAAGTCATCCACATACAATAAGAGTATCACTGGATTTCCCTCCTCAAGCTTGTAGTAAAGGTTGGAATCCACTTTACTCTTAGTAAATCCCAAACTGGAAGGGAAGTTGTTTATCCTTCCGTACCATGTCCTTGGTGCTTGCTTCAAGCCATACAAGTATTTCTTCAATATGCACACATATGACTCCCTATCATGTGTCTCAAAACCGAGTGGTTGCTCCACATACACTTCCTCTTTGACTACACCATTCAAGAAAGCTATCTTGACATCCATCTGGTGTATCTTCCACTTCATCACTGCAGCCAGAGAAAGTACTCTTCTTTTGGAAGTGTATCTGGCTACAGGTGCAAAAGTCTCTTCATAATCTATCCCCCCTTTCTGGGAGAAGCCACGAGCTACAAATCTTGCCTTGTATTTCTCTATGCTCCCATCTGCAGCGTGCTTGATATTATAGATCCATTTGGAAGTCACAACAGAGTTCCCTTCTAGTCTTGGGACCACATCCCAAACATCATTCTTCATGATCGACTGGTATTCCTCTACCATGGAATCCTTCCATTATTTCTTTTCCGCTACTTCTTCATAACTGGAAGGTTCTTTTTTCATAATGTCATAGAGTAAGGCAACATAGCTGGTATGTGATCTTGTCCTTTTTCTTTCTCTATGTTCCTCCTCTGGAATACCATACCTTTCTGCATCTTTGATGAGCTATCTAGCCCATGCAGGCTTCCTCTTGTGAGATTTCTTCTCATGGGGTGGATCTATAGGTTCTTGTGGATCTTCTATTTCACGATCCACTTCTGGTATTGCTTCATTCATGGTAGTGTCTTTTGTTCTGGGTATCCTGGGTTCTTCATAGTCTTCAACAAGTTCTTCCTTGATTTGATGTATGTTGAGTTTTCATCAAAATTCACAGCCCTGCTGATGTCAATCTTCTTGAACCCTAGAAAGTATATTCTGTATTCCTTCGAGCTTTCACTATACCCCACAAATATACCCTTCTTTCCTAAAGGATCTAACTTTGTCCTCTTTTCTTTTGGAACATGTGTATATACTGGACAACCAAATATTCTGAAATGGCTAACTTCTGGTCTCTTACCATAGAAAACTTCTTCTGCTGTCTTGTTGCCAAGTATCTTGTGTGGTGTTCTGTTTTGTACATATACCATTTTTCTTGTTGCTTCTTCCCATATGTGCATGGGTAGATCTTGGTCATTAAGCATTTCCCGTGATGCTTCGATGATTGTTCTATTCTTCCTTTCTGCAACTCCATTCTGTTGTGGATTGTAGGGAGTGGCCAACCTCCTCTTAATCCCTTAATCACTGCACAACTTCTTGAAGTCTCCTGAAGTGAATTCTCCGCCATTTTCAGATCTAAAGGTCTTGATCTTCTTATCAGTTTGATTTTCTATCAAGGATTTGAATTCCTTGAACTTATCAAACACTTCATCTTTGTTCTTCAAGAAATGAACCCAAGTCTTCCTAGAGAAATCATCAATGAAAGAAACATAATATACATACCCACTCACAGAACTGGATGGCATTGATCCACATACATCAGAGTGGACAATCTCCAAGATTCCTTTTGCTTTGCTTTCACTGATTGGAAATGCCTTCTTTGTGTTCTTTCCTTTTGCACATCCTTTGCAAACACCTTCATGCTTTGACTAGATTTCAAGAAGACCTTCTACTGCTTTGCTTGCAATTGGTAGTGCCCTATAGCACACATGAGCAAGCCTTCTATGCCAAAGTTCACTTGGCTCCATGGATTCATGTACCATGGCATGTTTAGGTTGTCCCTTCAATTTGTACAGTCCTCCCTCTTGCTCTCCAATCACTACTGCATCATCTATGGTCTTACCTTTTGACCACATAAGTACTTGGCCATCCACAAATGCAACTCTCATCCCTTTTGCATCCAAAGATTATATGGAAAGAAGATTCTTCTTGAGTCTAACGTGTAGGAGGCTTCACCACTTCCTTTTATCAGGTATTGATAGTCATATCCAAGTTTCACCTTATGAGGTGACTCATGTTTAGACAGGTCCATAAGAGATTCTTTGAATGTCGTCATATGTTTAGAATCCCCACTATCAATAAGCCAATCATTACACCCATGTGTAACAGTATATGTGAGAGCAGATATTAGGACATATTCATCGTCACTTGAAGAGTCTTCACTTTCTACCTTAGTCTTGTTCCTGGGAGGTTCATCATCCTCAGTAGCATGAGCATGATATCTCTTCTTGTTTCTCTTGTTTTTGTTGTTGTTGTTGTTGGAGTTCCTTTTGTTCTTGGGACATTCTAAGGAAAAGTGTCCCTTCTCATTACAGGTGAAGCATCTTAGATATTTCTTATCTCTTTGATGATGGTGATGTGAAGATCTCTTGTGAAAAGATTGCTCCCTCTTGGGCTTAACTTTCTTGGTGTGTGCTGTGAGAGATTGATCTTCATTTCCCATCTTTTCTTCTTGGTCTACAAGTATAGCTTCTTCTTGTGAACATTCCTCCCATAGTCTACTGAAAGAGAACAACTTCTTTCTTGCACAAATACCTTGGATGAAAGAGTCCCAAGACCTAGGTAGGCCATTCAATGTGGTCATGACAATTTCTCCATTCTCCACTACTTCATCCACAGCTTCAAGTTGTTCTTTGATTTGAGAGACCTTAGTAAAGTAGGATTGAATGGTCTCTCCATTCTGGAACTTTACCCCTTTCAATTGATTCCATAGAGTCATCTTCTGATTTATATTCTTTCCTTCAAACAACTTGGTCAAGGAGTCAAACATCTCCTTAGGAAGACACATGGGGTATGAGATGGTCATTTATAGAATCAGCAATGATTCTCTTGGTTTTTTCCAAGTTCTTCTTGTGTAAGGCCTTAGCCTCATCTCCCTCTGGAACTGGAACCTCTTCTTTTATGTAGGTATCCAAATCATTCTCTTATAGGATTGACCCAATCCTATACTTACATGCTCGAAATTTGTCAGCTCCTTCAAGCTTATCCTCAAGCTTGGCGTGGTGAGACATCTTAAGGAGAAACTCAAATGGAAATAAAAGATTTAGCTCTTACCACTTGATTTGCTGAAAACTGGATCTGGAGCTGGATTAGGGTTTGTCAGAGAAACCCTAAAAATTCAAACTTTGAATTCCAAACTTCTGAATGGATGGGAATATGCACCTTGTTGATCTGATCAAGCTGGTATACTTCAATTTTGAAATCTGCAAAATTTGACCCCTCAAATTTGCCTTTGAAACTTTCGGATTTTCTAGTCAAAATACTGAACTAGGGTTTGATAATGCCTAGGGTTCTTCCCAACCAAAAAGTTCGATATTGTGCTCTAAAATTTGATTTTTTGGGGGAGCATCTAGCCGTGGTCACAGATTCCAAAAATTTCAACTTTTGCATAAACCCTAATTTTCCACCTTTTCGATCAAAATCCCGAACTAGGGTTTGATGATGCCCGAGGTTCTTCCCAACCAAAAAGTTTGATCTTGGTCTCTAAATTCGATTTTCTTGAGGATTATCCAGCCATGGTCTCGGATTCCAAAAATTTCAACTTTCTCTGAAACCCTAATTTCCCACAGTAGTGACGGGCCAAAAACTGAAAGTGCTCAGAATTGAATTCTATCTCAACAGAAAGATGCGCACTTCCAAGGAGAGTCAGTCTAGCCTCCTAGCCTTGATGATGTGAGGAGAGAAACCCAAAAATTAAGAAGCCCTAGCTTCCGCAGCTGCACCGTGTCTTCTTCTTAGCACCACTCTAATACCATGTTAATTTTTCGATAATTTCATTCAATATTATCTAGGATCACTAAGATAATAACAAGCACAGCATAACAACCACAAGAGACAATGGACACAAAGCATTTCACCGGGGAAAACCAAGAAGGTGAAAAACCCCGCAACTTCCTCAGAGATAGAATAAGCCCCAATACAAAGATCACAAAGATCAATCCCCAAAAGATAGATGACTCCAATAGCTACTCCTCCTCCACTTGTGCGCACTGCTCTCTCAACTAATGTGAGTTGGATGAGTGAGTGAATGAATAGAATGAGACACACTCACTCCCTATTTATACACAACTTAACCTGCCTTTAATTCTAGCTAGGTCGACTTCCTAAGGAAATCTAATAACCCACTGACATGACACAAGCAGGGTTGACCCCACACTGGTGGTCTAATAACCCATCAAATATAAGTTGCAACACTTGCGACACTTACAAATACAAATGACAACACTTCTGATTGGAGGAATAATACATCTCCACCATGAATATAATAAAGTACAAGTGTAATATATAGAAGAATATCTTCCGCAGTTACAAATACATCAACAAATCATGACCAAGAACATAACAAAACCCTCCTGTCATCACAAAACCAAAGCTGGGCATTAAAAGTTGTTATACATATCATTAAAATGAAATAAATACTTTAACACAAAATATAAGGTTGGGTGTCGATTTCTTATCTCTGCAAATGGTGGCCATGATTGTAATTTACCTTTGCGAGGAATCTATTTCCTTAGCCACGATTTAACCATTAAGCCATCACTGCGTGAAATACTACCCATCACACTCTAAAACCCATCAAAAGTAAAACACGGTGAAGAGTTCTCCTAGCCATGGCGGCCGAGAGCTCAGCCCCCCCATTACAACGCAAATGAGCCATAATTCTTCGATACACCCTTTTGCCAAGGATTTAGGGTTGAGCCAACTTGGCTCCCCACACATGGCCTTCATGTAGTCGCATTAACTATGTCAGTTGTAACCATTACAGGTTTAATTCATAGCCACACTCTATATTTTGTGCTACGTTTAAAAGAAAATTCAATGCAAACCAGAAAAACCTTGGATAAGATTTGATCTCCTAGATCATATTCACTTTAGGTTAATGTATATTATTAATAGTTAGGATACCACTATTCTATAGTTGGTAATCCTTGTTAGCATTTGTATAAAGCCTTAAAAACTTATAGTTAGTTTATCTTCCACATTAGTAGGCATATTATGTTTATGATCTCCAATCCAAGTCATTGATAATTGGACCCTTACCTAGAACATGAAGATCATTCGACATGCATTAGCTTCATGAAAGCTAAGTAAACCTCAGGGTGTAACAAGAACCCCCTTTAGGAAAAAAAAAGATAACCAGCATCACAAACATCGAAAACTAAGAAATCATACTACCACAGTGAGAACGTATGATTATCTATAAACGACAAATTAAATATCGACGTCGATACAAGAGATCTCTTATTACAATCAATACAGTAAAATAGATCCATTATCAGTTATTTAATGCTTCTAGGACATATTAAGTAAATGTTGATGTTGTAAATAAACAAGTGTCGTTAATGAAAACAAAATACAGTTAAGCAGTTAACAAATTATGAAATATCCCTTAAGCATGATTCTAGATATTATGGACAGTTATACTATATATATATAATTTTATTTTTATGGATTTTTTGGAGTCGTTACGTGTAGTCTTGATCTAGGTACTACAGAAGCAAACAATAAATGGAAATACAATGCAAGAACACATGCATAGGAAAAAACAAACATTTGAACACACATCACAAGAATATCAAGCTCCAGAATCAGGTCTTCTCATTGAATTAAGAGGTCGAGTTCAATATAACGCAGAGCAGTAATCTCCCTGAATCTAAAACATCCAACCTTTTGGTCTTATTCAGACCTTGCCTTTATAGGCTTACAAAACATCAAAATGGTCTAACTAATTCAAAATAAACTTGGACTGGTAATGATGAGGTCGTTCGAGCTAGGCCTCCCAAATCAACAGCCTCTGATTCTCTTAAGTGTGAAGGTGGGGAATATTTTGCGTTGTTAGTGCGGCATTGTACCACGGAAGACACCTGCTTGCCCTTCGGATCAAGATGCTTTATATTGATTAAGACATATAACTTAAACAAGCCTCCTCATCACTTCTGGGATGTGCCATTTCTCCGTGAAAATATTCATTCCCTGTGGCCACCATCTGCTGTGCAACACTTCTTTCGATATGTTATTATCTTTCTGCAATCCACAATCCGCAATGTGGGACGCAAAATTCAGAAACTCCACTTCGTGCCTTCTAAAAAATGACTCTTTCTGCAATCCGCAATCCGCAATGCATAATGCGGTATCCAAAAACTCGCTTCTACATCCCTGGGAGGATTACCATCCCGCAATCCGTAATGCGGGATGCAGAACTCAGAGACTTACTTTTTCACCACTTGGAAAATCACCTTTCCACAATCCGCAATGTGGGATGCAGAACTCAGAAACTTACTTGCGCCTTCGGGAAAATCAGGCTCCCGCAATCCGCAATGTGGAACTCAGAAAGCCACCTCTGCAGGCTTAGAAAAATATCATTTTGCGACCCACAATCCGCAATGCGGGTTGTGGAATGCCGGAAAGGCAGAAAACCTCTAGATCGGGCATGTTGCGGATCGCTTCCCAGCCGTTGATCTGGCCCCGTTATTCAATCATGGCCGCCCAAACTTCTTTAATTGCGGAAGAAGCCTTTTTTGTTGGTTCTTGTCATCTTCCTCACTACTGCTTTTTCATTTGGCCTGAAATTGCTTGACACTTAGCCATTTTTGGGATTCCTGAGTCTTTCTTTGGTGCAACAGGTGCAATATGTTAACATAATTCTTTCATTCATTCCTTCTCTCTAGTTTTCACTATTTTCTGCTTTTGCAAGCTATGTGTTCTCTCTTGCTAGCTAGATATTTCTGTACAGGTTTTCAACACTCATCGACATTGTATCAAAGCTGATCTACTAGTACAAAGGTGCACCAGCATTCTTTATTTGCAGGTACAGAAAATTGAAAATCATCAGAAGAATGGAGTTTCCAAAGGAAGCTATTCTCACACCATACAATTACTTTGCATGTGAAGAAAAGATGGAGATATTTCTTCGAAGAAGAGGATTGTATAGGATTTCTATGGCCACAAAGGTTGAACCTACATCAGCCATAGAAAATTCCAAATACCTCAATCGGATGGATAAGGCCTACGGAGCCCTTTGCATGAACATCTCCCTGGAGCTTCTTTTCCATATTTCTTCTTGCAAAAATTCCAATGAGGTCTGGACCACCATGAAAGGACTCTTTGGAAAGCAAGATGAGATGAAAGGCCACATGCTCGAAGTGGAGTTTCTCTCTTTGGATCCACAAAGCTTCGACAATATACATGATTTCTTCACAAGATACAAGGATTTGCTGCTGCAACTCAAGGGTTGACGGGATGATAAATCTAAGGAGAAAACACAAATGGTTCTCTCCATTCTCTCCAAGCTTGGACCGGAATACTTTGTTTTTGTCTCCATGTTTCATTCAATGAGACTCACCTCTGGTAAGAACTGGGTGATGCCCACTCTTGATGCTTTTATTGAATCTCTGACTCAAGAACAAGACAAGCTCATCAGTATGGGAAAAACCAAAGGCTCCTCTTGCTGTGCATGATGGCAGTCATAACCGAAAACAAAGATCTAAATCCAAAGACAAAGGAAAGGCACATTCAAATCCAAAGAAGGAAGGGAACACCAAACCTTTCAACGATTCCTCTGGATCCAAAGGTGAAAAGGGGAAGAAAGGGGAGAAATGCACATACTGTCAAAGAGGATTCCATCCAGAATCCTCATGCATGAAGAAGTAGATAGATCAGATGGAACAGATACTTCAGAAGCACAATCTTGGGGATCACATTCCAGAGGGAGCCAAGAAGAATCCTAAAGATCATGCTCCTGGGAAAGGTAACTCTATCCATGCTTTGATTTCCATTAATTCCTCTCCCAATTCTTGGATTGTAGATTCAGGTGCATCTCATTACATGGCTTCCACAAAGGAAGCTTTCTCTTCATTGGATGCATGCAAAGGTTCTCCTATACTCATGGGAGATGATTATCCTGTCGAGATCACTGACAAGGGAAGAATTGAACTCAATCATGGTAGCTGTGAGAATGTGCTTCATGTTCCGAAACTCTCGGTGAATCTTCTCTCCATCTATCAGATTACACATTCTGTCACCACAAAGAGAGTTGAATTCACTCCTCATGCTGTGAATAACTTCGACATACAAAGAAAATCTAAAGTTGCCACTAGTGAGGTAAATCATAGATCTAGGTTGTACACCTTTTCTAAATTCATTGAACCAGATTATGCCTTATTACTTATGCATGTTGATGATAGCAATAGGTTATGGCACGAAATATTTGGTCATCTTAATTTCAGATACATGCAGCAACTCTACAAGTAGGGAATGGTCATTGGCTTTCCCAACATTCAATTTTCCAAAGGAGTTTTTCAAGGGTGTGTTCTTGGCAAACATCCTCAAGAAAATTTTGAAAAAGGGAAGGCGTGGAGGGCCTCCTCTCCTTTAGATCTCATCCATAGTGATCTGATGGGACCCTTTCCTCATCCTTCCAATATGAAGGCAAGGTACGTGCTTACATTTATTGATACTTTCTCACGATATACTTGGTGTATTTTCTCAAGCAAAAATCTGAAGTTTTATAGCATCTCAAAGACTTCAAAGCACTTGCAGAGAATCAGTCTGAGAGAAAGATAAAAATCCTCCACACAGACAATGGGGGGGAGTATGTGAATAGGAATGTTCAACATCTTTGTTCAGAGGAAGGTATACAGTTTCAATATACAATACCATACACTCCACAACAGAATGGAGTGGCTGAGTGGAAGAATAGATCTCTCAAAGAGATGGCCTCTTGCATGTTGCATGCAAGGTCTCTTCCTTCCAAACTATGGGCTGAGGCACTTAACTATGCTAACTACATATAGAACATATAGCCTCATAGATCTGTCAAGGACAAGAATCTTTTTGAGGCATGGAGAGGATGCAAACCGGAAGTCACTCACTTCCAAATATTTGGATCACATGCATGGGCCCACATACCCTCTGGAAAGAGGAAAGCATTAGATCCTCAGAGCACTGTATGCATCTTTGTGAGATATCCCGATGATGTGAAGGGTTATAGGTTGATTGATATGTCAACATACAAGCTCTTTATTGAGCGAAGTGTCCAGTTTGAGGAAATCCCCTTGCATGCACCATTGGAGTCCAATGTAGAGACCTTTGTTCAGAGGAAGGTATACAGTTTCAATATACAATACCATACACTCCACAACAGAATGGAGTGGCTGAGTGGAAGAACAGATCTCTCAAAGAGATGGCCTCTTGCATGTTGCATGCAAGGTCTCTTCCTTCCAAACTATGGGCTGAGGCACTTAACTATGCTAACTACATATAGAACATATAGCCTCATAGATCTGTCAAGGACAAGAATCTTTTTGAGGCATGGAGAGGATGCAAACCGGAAGTCACTCACTTCCAAATATTTGGATCACATGCATGGGCCCACATACCCTCTGGAAAGAGGAAAGCATTAGATCCTCAGAGCACTGTATGCATCTTTGTGAGATATCCCGATGATGTGAAGGGTTATAGGTTGATTGATATGTCAACATACAAGCTCTTTATTGAGCGAAGTGTCCAGTTTGAGGAAATCCCCTTGCATGCACCATTGGAGTCCAATGTAGAGACCTTTGTTCCTCCACTTGCACCAAACATCTGTGATGATGAGTTCACTCATTCATATCATAATTCAGATTTGAGTTTTGAACTTGAGGAAGAACATGAGCATGAATATATGATCCACGTCATATCTCCCTTGAGAGAACAAGGAGATTAAGAGAGATATATGCACATACACCCCACAGGATGCAGGAAACCTTGTGGGGGATATAGTGGATCCGAGGAGGATGAGATCCCAGTTTGAGGAGCCTTCTCATGCACTCATAGCTACCGAACCAATGATGCCCATGGATTGTTACATGGTTCTATATTCATACTTGTTGTTAGGAACCTATGTAAACCCTTCTCTTTACTATGTTAGTATATTGTTATTGGACGCATATGCTTTGTAAGTCTTCCCGTAGTATTTGTTGATCCATAGTTATATTAGCCCATAGTATTGACCCATAGTATTGGACGCATATGCTTTGTAAGTCGTCCCATAGTATTATATGTCCCATGGTTTTGACTCATGGTATTGGGCATAGACTTAGTATATAAGTGTGTGTTGAGGTCATTGAAGGCATGGTGAAGTTAATTGTATTGAGCTTGCTCAAAGGAGCTTGCCCCCTCGAAGTGGCCCGTGATCAATATAAAAGTGATTATGTTCTGTTATTTCTGATATCTTGTGTATTTGCATTAATTAATTATTGCAGGTTCATCACATCTGGTATCAGAGCACTTTCCTTGGCACAAGTAGGAAATTTTTTTTCTTTTTTTGGGCGGTGACTTTCAGATCAATTTCTGAAACTTTCTGCACAAAATCAGAAGAAACCGATTGCATATCTAAATTCCTCTTTCAAAAGTACGCAGTTTCAAAAAAAAAATCATCTCATTTGGAGTTCTAAAAGTGGAGATATCGCGGATTTAAAATCAGCAATTTTTCAGAATTTCGGTGACGGCCGCGGAAATTGCGGCGAGAAAATCTTTTGACCGAGTGCCCAGATTTCTATTCCGCTTTCATGGGTAGAAGCAAAGTGGTTGTTCCAGTTCCGGAAACATGCTATAATAGTGATTCTGAGCAATATAGATTCGGTTTTTGAACATTGGGTGGAATTTCTGCCCAAATTTTTTCTGTTGCAGGTTCAGATTTGGGAATAATCCCTATCCGCTTAACTGTGGGAAGTACTTGGGCATAAGCCCTAAAACGCATTGTGAGGAGTACCACATGAAATCCAAAGTAGCTGGCCCATTGAGAGGACCTGCTAGCGAAAAGGGAAACGACCCCTACCTGATTGACCAGTTCCCACCCGTGAGGTAAACCAAGAGCTGTCGTTTGTGGCAAAGCGGTTATCAGTTTTACCTGAGCCATGGAGTGAGGGGTACTGCCCCAATACGCAAGCCGTCAAACAGCATTGGTGGCCGAGTGAAAACCCTGAACTATTAGGAAGCCGCACATACCTGGGGTCCATATCTACTTTCAACTGAACTATTGTCGATCACTGCTGCACCGTTTCAGATCCATTTTGCAAGCCATTCCAGATTCCTTCTAAGCCGTAGCCGCTCCAGTCAACCAAAAAAAAAAAAAAAAAAAACCTGGTTATGGTTGTCACCTGTGTAGGAGCACACACCATGGAGGAAGCACTAGCAGCCATTCAAACCAAACTCCAAGATCTGGATGAAAAATTTCTCAGCCTCCATCTGCAGCATTCAGCCATGAACAATATCAGACAGCTAGAATCTTTTGCAGCCACCGGGTTCTCTACTTCTAGTAATTTTCGTGGGCCGAAGCTTGATTTTCCTCGCTTCAATGGTACTGATCCGACTGGATGGATATACCGAGCAGAACAATATTTCAGTCTGCATAATACTTTTGATGTTCAGAAAGTTCCACTTGCATCCTTTCATTTGAAACAGGAAGCCCTTCAATGGTACCGTTGGTACATCAAAGCTCATCCCGAGCCAAACTGGACAGATTTTTGCCAACTCATTTTGCCACGGTTTGATCCTAGTGCTTTTGACAACTTCACAGGAGCACTCACTAAACTTCACCAAACTGGCACAGTGAGAGAGTATCAGATGGAATTTGAGAAACTAGCCAATCACACAGAAGGATTGTTTGATGAATTCTACAGGAGTTGTTTTATCAATGGTCTCAAGGATGAAATCCACTCAGAGGTCAAAATGTTTTGTCCCAACACAATGATGGAAGTCCTAGGGTTGGATAAGTTGGCCGAGGACAAGATCGTAGCTCAACAACGCTCCAAACCCACCTTTGTTCCATTCAGAAATATGGTTTCCCAACGACCTCCCATCACGCCTGCTCCTAAACCAACTCCTATCAAGCATTTGTCTGAAATAGAAATGCAGGCACGCCGAGAAAAAGGGCTTTGCTATAATTGTGATGAGAAATTCACTCGGGGACATAGATGTGTTCAACAAAAACTCTATCTCTTGGATGTGGATTCTTCGCCTGCCTTAGAACTTGGTGAAGCAGCTACAGATACAGTGGATGCTCAGATCGACATTCAACACCCACCTGAGATCTCTCTCCATGCTGTAACCGGCGTCACCACCCCAAAAACAATGCGGGTCAGGGGATACTTCAAGAAGCTCCCTCTTACCATACTCATTGATTCTGGTAGCACTCATAACTTCATTGACCCTCGGATTGCCAAACAGGCTGATTGTTTTGTCCATCCTTGCTCCAGCTTTGAAGTCATGGTTGCCAATGGGGGCACCTTACCTTGCAAGAGGAAGTGTCACAATGTGCGTATCTCTATGGAAGATTATAACCTACGCTCTGACATGTTTTCCTTGCCCTTAGGCGGATGTGATGTGGTTTTGGGCGTTCAATGGTTACGCACACTTGGCCCCATCTTATGGGATTTTGCTGAACTTTGGATGCAGTTTAAAGTCAATGGGGCACAACACAAATTTAGGGGCTTACAACCAGGGTCTCTCTGCATCATCAGTTCACATCGCCTGGAAAAAATCCTTAAGAAGAATTCACATGGTGTCATCGCTCAGCTTAATTCCATTCAGATGCACCCATCAACAGTCTCCACTACTCCCTTGGATAGATATGCAAGTATCTTTGTTGAACCAATGAGCTTGCTGCCTTCAAGAGACCTTTCCGGTAAGAATGTAGCCACATCTACCTCTCAGCAGGAAATGATGGCTATTTTGCATGCAGTACAGAAGTGGCAGCCATACCTATTAGGCAATTATTTCTGCATCAAGACTGATCTCCCGAGTCTGAAAAATTTTCTGGAACAATGGGTCTCCTCCCCAACACACTTGCAATGGGTTATCCAACTCATGGGTTATCCCTATGTGATCACTTACAAGAAGGGTAAGGACAATATGGTGGAAGATGCTCCTTCTCGCACAATTGATGACCCAGTTTCTCGTACAGCTCTTTCTCTGCTTGTTCCAAATTGGTTACAATATGTTCATCAGGGCTATCTCTTCTATGAACTCCATGCTTCTTCATCAACAGGGCACTCTGGGTTCTGCAAAATGTATGACCAGGAACAATGTAACTTCTTTTGGCCGGGACTAAAAATGACAATTCAACAGATGGTGGCTAACGATGATACTTTCCAAGTCAACAAGGGTGAAACGACACTCCTTTCGGGATTACTCAAACCCTTGCCCATCCCTAAACAGCTTTGGCCAACTATTTCTATGGATTTCCTAGCAGCGCTCTGGTGGTACAATACCACATCTCACAGAACACCATATGAAGCGGTCTATGGACAAACACCACCAGTTCTTCTTCCATACACCCTTAGCAGCTCCCCAGTTCAGGCAATTGACTCGGTTCTTCGAAACCGCAATCAGA
Source organism: Larix kaempferi (assembly GCA_027924585.1). Taxonomy (NCBI): domain Eukaryota; kingdom Viridiplantae; phylum Streptophyta; class Pinopsida; order Pinales; family Pinaceae; genus Larix; species Larix kaempferi. Next base: position 1,148,203 of record BSBM01000087.1, read on the forward strand.
TTCTGCTCATTCTACAGGACAATCTTCACATGGCCAGAATTCGCCTGAATCAACAAGTCGATCAGCATCGTTCTGAGCGCATTTTCCATGTAGCTGACAGGGTTCTTCTTCATCTACAGCCTTCCAAGCAATCCTCCTTGACACTCCAAAGGCGTTAGTGGCCTGAAATGCAACCCGAGGATGCTACCGGGGAACCACTCCTTCAGCTTCTGCAGCAATTTCTCCAACCAAATCTTTGAGGACAAAGCTTTTTCTAAGGGAGAGGGGATGTTAGGAACCTATGTAAACCCTTCTCTTTACTATGTTAGTATATTGTTATTGGACGCATATGCTTTGTAAGTCGTCCCATAGTATTTGTTGATCCATAGTTATATTAGCCCATAGTATTGACCCATAGTATTGGACGCATATGCTTTGTAAGTCGCCCCGTAGTATTATATGTCCCATGGTTTTGACTCATGGTATTGGGCATAGACTTAGTATATAAGTGTGGGTTGAGGTCATTGAAGGCACAGTGAAGTTAATTGTATTGAGCTTGCTCAAAGGAGGTTTCCCTCTCGAAGTGGCCCGTGATCAATATAAAAGTGATTATGTTCTGTTATTTCTGATATCTTGTGTATTTGCATTAATTAATTATTGCAGGTTCATCACACTTGTGGGCCTATGCAGAGGCTGCAAGGAATCCCCTCTGGGAAGCCGCTATGCAGGAGGAGTACAATCCTCTCCTCGAGAACCAAAATTTGGATCTAGTTCCACTTCCTTCAGACAGGAAGCTTGTTAGATGCAGATGGTTCTATAGGACCAAGAAGGCAGTAGACGGATAGATCAGCAGATACAAATCTAAGCTAGTTTCCAAAGGATTTCAGCAGGTTCGCGGGATAGACTATGATGAGACATTTGCTCCAGTAGCAAAGATGGATTCCATTCGATTGGCACTTGTCATTGCTGCAGCCAGGAGGTGGGAAGTCCATCAGATGGATGTGAAGAATGCATTTCTTCACAGTGATCTCTCTAACGAGATCTACATGGAGCAGTCACAAGGCTTCATACAAGATTCATCCTTGGTTTGCAGATTGAGGAAGTCTCTCTACAGCCTCAAGCAATCCCAGAGAGAATGGTATTCCAAGATGGAATCCTACCTATTGACTCAAAACTTTGTACGGTGCAAGTCAGATCCGAATGTATACATGGTTAGGAAATCTGACTCACTTGTGCTACTAGTTTTATATGTGGATGATTTGTCGATCACTGGTAGCTCAACTTCAGCACTTGCTGCAGTCAAGAGGATTCTTCATGACAGGTTTTTGATGATGGACATGGGTCCATTACATTTCTTCCTTGGTCTTGAAATTAGCCAAGATGCCTCAGGCATCAAACTATCTTAGGCCAAGTATGCACGAGATCTCCTAGAGAGATTTCATATGATAAACTGTAAGTCTACACTGACTCCTTTCCTATCCGGGTTCAAACTTGAGGATGGTGGGGACACTCCATTGGTTGACAGCACTCTATACATATAGCTAGTGGGGAGCCTGTTGTATCTTACACACTCTAGACCAGACCACTCATATGCATTTGGAGCAATCTCTCGGTTCATGCAGGAACCTCATGAGCTACATTGGAAGGATGCCAAGCAGATCCTTCAATATGTACCGGGCACCATCACCTTTGGGATTCACTATGCAACAGATTCTGCATTGGATCTCATTGGATTCACTGATTCTGACTGGGCTGGCGATAGCACTGATCGCAAGTCCACATCTGGGTACTCACTCAGTCTAGCTTGAGGGCCCATTTGTTGTTCGAGCAAGAAGCAGGCTGCTATTGCTTTATCTTCAGCCGAGACCGAGTACAGAGGGGTAGTCAACATAACCATTCAGGCTTTGTGGCTACAAAATTTTCTCACTGAGTTGGGAATCTAGTTCCATCGGCCTACTGTCATCTGGTGTAACAACCAACGCACTCTAAAGTTTTGCAGAGATCCAGTACAGAGGCAGCGGACAAAGCACATAGAGATCCACATGTACTACATCAGAGATTTGGTACACAAGCAGATCATCGACTTGCAGTTCTGTCCTTTAGCTGAACAAATTGCCGACATCTTCACCAAGACCTTCACTGAGATGAAGTTCCACTCTCTGCACGATCGTCTTGGTGTGAAGGACACAGTTTCCTAGCAATTGTCTTTTCTTCTTTTGTTACATTGTATCTTAACAGGGGGGGTTTCCCATGAGGTTTTCCTTCTTTCCTCATTTTATTTCAGTGTTCATTAGTTGCATTAGTTGCCGAGGCCCTTTCTTTATTACCCCATAGTTGTGTTCAAGGGGGGTGTTGGAGATACTACACCTTGGTATTATCACCAAGTAGGTGCCCATGCATGCTCACCTTATTTTTATCACTCAGTTCACTCCGTAACTGACGGCATGTGTTAGATCTCTCTAGACCACCACTATGGTGCACTTCCTCATCGGGGCTACTCAGGGTATATCATGTATTGCAATCATTTTCATATGTTAACAGAATTCTTCCATTCATTCCTTCTCTCTAGTTTTCAATATTTCCTTCTTTTGCAAGCTGTGTGTTCTCTTGTTATCTAGATCTTTCTGTGCAGGTGTTCAACACTTATCTACAGGCCCTACTATGAAAGAAAGGCCATGCACCTACACATAATTTGATCTAGTTAAACACTTTGGTTCTTCTGGTCATTGCATGACAATGTTGAGTTTAATCTGAATGTGACCATAATACTAAGTAACTCAAATTAAAGCTATGTCCAATTCGAGGTGTGTGTAGCGCACAAATTGTCCTTCGGCAATTATCTGGGAGTTTACTTGTGAACAAATTTACTCTCTTAGTAAGTAAGTGAGGGACAAACCTACTTTCTTTCTTATTTGAAAAGGAAGAATGTGTATTCAGTATTCACATTCAAACGTGAGGAAGCTTGAGGGTGAGGAAGGTGAGGTAGGGTAAGGCTAGGTCAAGACAAACATATACTCTTGTTGGCTCAAGAATGTGTATAAAGGTTGGCCCTATAGTATGAAGAATTTCAAAGTTGAGTAGGTATGGGTTATAATCAACACATTTTTTGTTTGATTCAAACATTTAAAATTGTTAACCGTTGCTAGGAATCGACACTTGAATTTTTAACCATTCGCCAATGGAAAGAAAACTATATTTTTACCTCCGATGGGGCACGACATTTCGTTATAACATTTGTGATGGGAAGAGGAGATGTATGGAACTGGTGACTCACACCTTAAGCTTTCAGGACTAACATAACATTAAGTGATGCTTACAACTTGATATTCAATAGAACCATGAATTAGAAGCATAATTTTTCCATCCACAAACAATATATTCATCGACACTAGTTAGATGTTGTCACGTCCCCTCCCATCATTCCAAACCACAAAGAGAACATGACTGTAACATGGGGGTGTCTAATTCTTCCCCAAATCCATAAGACTGAATTTTACCATTTAAATAAAACGCATACTGAAAATACACAACGGAATTAAAACATATTTGCACACACACAAACGGTAGGTAATGCATCAACCTATCTATCACAAGCAGAGGATGATTCAACATGCAGAGAATCAATCCCATTCCAATGCTATGCACAGATTCCATATCAACCATATTAAGATAATCATTTCAATCCATTAACATGAATAATTATCCTTCGGAATTAACACATTGCAGAACATATAATGCATATAATTTAAATCACAAAGAACACTTATCTTTGAGATGAAGTTGTCCAAAGAACTTGCTATGTGAGAGAAATGTTCCACCCAACCATAGATATCTGTCCATCCTATATTCTTTCAGCCGACAGATCACACCCGAGCTGGGTTGTGCATCCACTAAGGAGGAACTAAACAGGCTCACTCACAACCATGGTTTCACTCAAACGGTCATGCTAAACCAACACACAGTTGGGTTTAGAAAGCATGCAATAAGCAAAGGAGGAGGATGCTAAGCCAGTGAGCTCAACCACAAAGCTACAGACATCTCAAATGATCTCAACAGTCATGCCACCTAGAATACATACCTCACCCAACACAAGGAATGTCCCCTTCTCTGTTGCACAGTCCCTCAAGAGTCCCTTCCCTCCAGTGCTATTTAGGGTGGGTATAGAAAGGTCTCGCTGCTAATTCCTTGAGATTCTAGCGTTCACTGGGTTTATCAAGCCAACCCAACCTCTGTTCAATCATTCACACTTGGATTTCTGACAATTCTGTCATCAAAAAACTCCATCTCGTCACTAGATTTCTGGGTTATAAAAACTGGGTTTTCCAATGGATTTCGGGGTATCCAATACTCTCAATTTTTCCCCAAGGTTCATATCTATGGATCTCCCATTAGATTTCACTATCGATACCAAATTCTGGGCTTTTATGGCACTTAAAAACATGGGTTCTTGCAAAGTTGTGATTTCTGGTTTTTCTCACTGTTGGGCATGTGTAATGGATGAAAATTGATGCTGGGATGTTCAACAATGGAATGGGAATGAGGAAGAACCAACTCCCATGAGGTAGGGTGACTTGTGGTATAAGAAAAACAGAGCCCATACCTGCCATACGAATTTATGGGCTGCCCATGCTCCATTGAAGCCATGGACTGATTTCTCAACAACTTTCTTACAACTGAATTAAATGTCAACAAGAAAAGTCAAATGGGTTCACAACATGACATTTGACAGCCTATGGTTCAATCCCACAGCCCCCTCACCACTCCCTAGTGGATACACATGGCCCCTTGTCATTAATTGCTTCCATAGACAGTTTTGGTATTTTATTGCATGATGTTTATTTACATCATATTTACAATGTTCCATGGGTAACATAATATCTAATATTTTCCTTTATAAATAAAATTCGAGCATCCACTAGCAGGTCCTTGGCCTTGAGCTCCACGCTAGGAAAACATACATCAAATGTATACAATATTTACATTAAAAGCTAATATATCGTAAGGGTCAAAAATGGGTATTGCACATGCCTCGACTAATCATTATTATTATGACTTGTAACACTTTACAAAATTCAAAGCAGTACCCTAACTAACATCTACTACAACATCTATTTTTCATTTCTCCGGTGAAATCCTGTCGGTCTATGAGAATTTGAGACAGAATGAAATTATGGGGCTTTGGAAGACATTGTTTGTACATCCAATAACACTGGAATGAAAGGAAATCTCTGCATACCTTCCTCTTGAACCCACTAGTATGTTTAATTCTCAAGCTCCAAGCTCAATTATTGAGCATGACGAGATTTGTAGAAATTTTGTCCCCTGTTTCGTAGGGTTCTTGTTCCCAATGGTTTGCATGTCACCAACACTTCAAATAATTAACTAGATAGAGCGGAATCTATGATGAATGCCAATTCTCGTCAATGGCTTGTGTGCCTCAAAAAAATTCATATAATTTGCTAAGCAGAGCTAAATATATGATTATTATAAATTATTGTCAACTAGGCAGTCTCAGTTTTTGCTCAAAGTGCCATATCTCCAGTATCTAGAGCACCCATCTGTGTTTTTCCATTGTAAAAACAAATGGCTAGGGAAGTGAAATGCTTCGACTCTCTAAGGGCACTACACATAAATGATAGAAATGTCTATACACAGAGGAGTAAATGTATGGGATTCATCTTAATTGTTTCACAAGTCACAACTGTGGACCTGCATTTTGAATTTACATTGAGTTTACAAGGATAAATATGGAACTGGTATTTTTCAATGAACAATCAATACAATTGGGTTTCCATAACGGGCTCTAACTTAGATTTTAAGAATAAGATTTGTTGGTTGAAACCAAGGTTTTGAATTGCATGTGTGCTTCATGTAACAATGCACACAGTTGGTGAAGAGGTTACCACGAACTGAAATATGAGACGGTATTCGGAGAATCCTCTGTTGAGGTTCATAAATAGGAGAATCATGTCACAGTTGTTTCTTGCAAAAAGGATTATTTGGTTATTCTTCATGCTTCTAATCTTATTGAGCATTGTTTAGTTGTTTCTTGCAAAAAGGATTATTTGGTTATTCTTCATGCTTCTAATCTTATTGAGCATTGTTTGGTCCTGTGAGTCTTCCATTTGACTTGTCAATCTCTAAAACATGATAGAGTTGAAGGTTTGTTGTTTGTGTTACCTCTGCCTTCGTAAGGATTAAAAAAATTATATACTTTCAAAAGAATTGAATTACAAAGCTTAAAGCAAAAAGCAAAATTAAAAAAACTGTTCAAAAACAATAATGCCAATTAAAAATAATGATCAATTCTAACCATAAAAAAATAAAAATAATAATTCACAGTTTGAAATAGGCTTCAATATCTCAGGCTTTGTTGCAAACTTGCAATCAATTGTGTCGCTTTAAATAAATAATAATAATAATAACGGCTACGACACTGTACCTGGCCCAACTCTCAATAAATCAGCGCCCCACGCCCCCTAATTTGGGACAATCAGAGATGTCCAGCTCCATGTTACCAGGTTCAACACCTTCGAGCGCTTCCAACTTAGAGCACCCAGAAACACTCAGTCGTCTAAGCTTTGTACAATGCCCCAACCCGCGCATGCTCTTCAGCTTCACACATTCCTGTTCGTAAAGCTCTTCCAAAGATACCAGTGTTTTCATACTTGGGAGCGCTTTTCATTCACACCACCTATTAACATATAGGATTCGAAGCTTTGTACAATGCTCCAATCCCCGTATGCTTTTCAACTTCAAACATCCAGATGCGTGAAACTCCTCCAAAGATGCCATTTTTTCCATACTTGGCAGCGCTTTTAACTCAGAGCATTCACTAACATTCAAAATTCGAAGATTTGCCCACTCCATCAACCCCTGTATGCTCTTCAGCTTCACACATCCGTATGCGGAAAACTCTTCCAAAGAAACCAATTTTTCCATTCTTGGCATCTCTTCTATCTGAGAGCACCCATTAACAGTCAGAATTCGAATGTTTGCCCACTGCTCCAACCCCCGTATACTCTTCAGCTTCAGACAGCCAATTGCATAAAACTTCTCCAAAGATACCAACGTTTCCATACTTGGCAGTATTTCTAATGCAGAGCACTCAGAAATACTTAGCCGCCTAAGCTTTGTACAATGGGGTAAGCTGTTTATGCTCTTCAACTTTACACAACCTTTTGCGTAAAACTCCTCCACATATACCAATGTTTCCATACTTGGCAACTCTTCTAACACAGAGCACCTACTAACAGTTAGGACTCGAAGCTTTGCCCACTGCACCAACCCGTCTATGATCTTCAGCTTCACACATCTATATATGTCAAGCTTCTTCAAAGATACCAATTTTTTATACTTGGCAGCACTTCTAACTCAGAGCACTCTCGAACTTTTAGGATTTGAAGCTTTGCCGATTGCTCCAACCCCCGTATGCTCTTGAGCTTCACACATCCAGATGCATTAAACTCCTCCAAAGATACCAATGTTTCCATACTTGGCAACCCATTTAACATAGAGCACCCACTAACATTTAGCTGCGGAAGCTTTATACAATGCTCAAACCCGCGTATGCTTTTCAGCTTGACACATCCAGATGCGTCAAACTCCTCCAATGATACCAATGTTTCCATACTTGGCAACTCATTTAACATAGAACACCCACTAACATTTAGCTGCCGAAGCTTTGTACAATGAGCAAACCCCGGTATGCTTTCCAGCATCACACAGCTGTTTGTGTTTAACACCTCCATAAATTCCAGCAGCTGCGAAGGTGCCTGCAAAATGTTAAGACTGTCCTTTATCTCCTTGGGAAATCTCCCCAGTTGGTCTTTCCAATAAAATATGTCTTTTCCGTAAAGATCTGTCGCTAATACTGTCAAATTCAAGGGAAATCCATGACAAGCTTTTAAGAATTTCTTTATCAGTGTTTTAAATTCTGCAGGCGGATTGGTTTCTTTGAAGGCATGGAAACACAAGAGCTCTCGGGCGTGTTGCTTAGAAAGACTAGTCAGCTTATCTATTGATGATATTTCGACTAATTTTGAGACTATAAGGACATTCTTATCTCTAGATGTAATCAATATTATGCTCTCTAACAGAGATCATGAGTCTCAAGAGGCAAAAGTGCCTGCAGATGATTCACATCGTTTACATCATCTAAGATCACTCACGCCTTCGAAGATTAGAGAGCCCTTTTGAGCATCATTTTACCTTCATCGACACTGTTTACCGCGTGGTCATTCGATCCAGTCAAGCTCGTAAGAAGTCGCCTCTGCAACGACTCTAAAGAGCTTTTAGAGACACTATCTCTGACCTGAAATAAAAAACGTCAGGAATTATGATAATCTGATTCTTCCTATTGAAGAAATGTTTTGCTAGCGTTGTCTTTCCTACGCCACCTAGACCGCAGATCCCCAAGATCTGAGGTTTCCCGCTTTGCTGTTGTGGCCACAGGATTTTCTCTTCTAAATATTTCAGCTTGTAATTTAAAGCTGTTGTATAGTCTGGCACGGGCAAGTCTGGCTTTTCCAGCATTCCTGATAGACACGCAACCACCTTATCTAGCAGCTCCATCTCCTACTCCTTGCTAGTTATTCAGAAGAGAATAAGTAGAACGAGTGAGAAACAAACGTGTACGTCTATTTCTCAAACATAATATTGAGAGGGAAGCTTTAGTTCTCACCCAAGTTTGTTGGCCTTCAGATTGAAATCGAAACCGGCGATGTCTGCAACTTGAGAAAGAGCATTGCTCCAGTTTTGAATAGTGTGAGCGTCATATCGCAGCTTCCTTTCATGAGTTCTATTTTCTGCCAGCCTTTTCAGGGCTTCAGCATAAATTCCATCCTTGCCCTGCGTCCGCCGAACCTTAGATGGCGTGACACCGTAAAATATTGCAACGATGGGAACCTTATTTGCCCTGTGTGACTCCACAATCAGTGAAAGCTCATTTAGGCACCAATAAGATTCAGCATAACGAGGAGATAAGATCCATTAGAGAGATTTTGAGGTCAAAAAAGGGCCTCCTAAGAGATGTACTACAAAAATATGAGATATATTAAAATATTATGAATTGGGGGTTTTATGGGGTAGGTATATATGACAAGTCACCTCCCACACTATTTTCTATGCACAATATAAATAACCATGGTTGAGTTACTTTTCAAAATTCACTAGAAATAAAATTAATAAAATAAGTCTACATTGATGTGACTAAGATTCATTGTAAATTCCCAAAAATGTATTGTCCTTTAACATTTATTTGTCTTGAACTTGCAAATGAAATTAAATAATAAAAAACATTTTTAAGAGTTTTTTTTTTAATTTTATGTTGACTTTTTATATTTAGTACTTTTCTCATGAATTTAATAATGTAATTTAATTGAGAATTTATTTACATGTAAAATGTCAATAATATTATTATAATCCACATTGCATTATTATTATTATTATTATTATTTATTAAATCTATTATTATTTTTTATTAGTTTGACATTATGTTATTAAATAGAATGGAGTGAATATATAATTTAAAATTAAAAACATAAAAATGATAATATATTATTTTATAAAAAAATGTGAAAGGACTTTCTTTATGAATTAAGAGTACTTCACTTGAAAATGACAATAATATTATTTTATGTGAAAGTGTGAAAAGACATTCATTATGAGTACTTTACTTGAAAATGACAATAATATTATTTTATGAAAAGACTATCATTATGAGTACTTTACTTTATGACTTAAAAGTACTTACACCACTACCTTGGTTAACTATGTGTTTTCATCCACCATAGAAAATTTGACAAATAAGCATTCTTAACTCATGCAATGCCACCTCACCAAGGGGGATGATGTCATCTACTAGAATGTGATTGGTTGTATTTTATAGTACATTTTCTTTGTTTTGAGGCCCTTTTTTGACCTCAAAATTTCTCTAATGGCAACATACACTTTCCTGTTGAAAGTATCAATTCACTGAATCAGTTAATTAATAAGCTTAAACAATCTTTAAAAATCTTTTCCTTGATATCGTATAGCAGTCAGGGTGTTGTTAGAACCTTTATATTCATTCTTTTAATAGCAGAAAGTTCATTGCAGTAGATTTAATATATAGGCACAGTATAATTATTCAATCACACAAATATACACATAGACACAAATTTTTCATGAGGAAACCTATAAAGGGAAAAACCCTCTTCTTCTTACTGTGAAAGGCAAGCTCCAACTTTTCTTTACATTCTATTTTATCCAGATGAGGCTGCTACCTCTGTTTCTTCAGCACCAACTGAATGGAAGCTTCAACTCCCAAATGTATAAGCACCAACTTGCAAAAAAGACTTTACAGTCTTTCCTTGCTCCTCCCTACCACTCTATGTAAGAAAAAATACAGTCAATTATATCACACTAGTTTAGATATATCATACATACCCTTTTTATTTTGTACTGTGCTGCTACAGCTTGAGTTTCTGGACATTCTGTTCTTCATTAAATCGAGCCATACATTTTTGTTCTCATTTTCTTCAAATCACAGCTTCATCAGTAACAACTCCTCTTCATCCTCTCAAATCTCACATTTATTTTTATTCTCATCAATTTTTTTTTATAGATGTTGAAGTTATATGCCTCGGTCTCTTTAACTTCCAGATATACCAATTCTAAAACTGAAAGTATCTTTTTAACTCCCAATTCAAAAATTGAACTGTCTCTTTGACTTCCAGAATTTACACACTGTAAGTGATATTTGAACTGTTTCTTTGAATTCCATAATTTACACGTTGTAACTGACTAATTAAAAAATAAATAAATGTTTGTGAGTCGTGGCTTGTTTGAGTCACGGCTGTTTGAGTCACAGTTGTTTCAGCCAATTGCTAATTTGTAAAAAATCGGTCGCAACAGTAAATCTGAGAATTACATGTTCAAAGAACCACTTGTATAGCTCAAACCATAGCTTTGTTTGGATATTTCCACGCAAGTTAAGTAAATGAGGCCATTGCGCACAAAACCCATGTCTCAGATTTTTGTGATTCGTCTCCAGCGGCCCGCAAATCGAGACGCGAATCACTATATTCTTATCTGAGTCACGGCCATCTGAGTCTCAGCCGTCTATGTCACAGCTGTCTGAGTTGTAGCTGTCTGAGTCACAACTTGTCTGAGTCACAGCTGTCTAAGTTGCAGCCGTATGAGTCAGAGCTGTCTAAGTTGTAGTTGTCTGCGTTGCAGCCGTCTGAGTCACAGCTTGTCTAAGTCACAGCTGTCTGAGTTGTAGCCGTCTGAGTAACAGCCTGTCTGAGTCACAGCTGTCTGAGTTGCAGCCGTCTGAGTCACAGCTTGTCTGAGTCATAGCTGTCTGATTTGCAGCCGTCTGAGTCACAGCTTGTCTAACAACATTCTTTTCTTGTATTTACAAACTCAGTCGCTGCTTTCCAACCATTAATGACAACTGAATCAAAGTGCCAACAATCTCCCCCTTTGGCATTGATGGAAACCTAAAATTTATGAAGTTGCAAGTGTAATCACTGACTGCTTGTTATCTGCAACTACTTGAACTTCTCCCCCTTTGACATTAATGTCAAAGAAATCATAACAATACATCTCCCTCTATCAATATTAACTCAGAAATCAGCAAATAAAACATCCTGGAACCATCTCAGAATTACATCAGATATGCAATAAGTACAAACTCCCCTTGCCAAAGTGAACAAGTTAGTTGGAACAAGATATGACACCCAACTTCTGGCGTAGATATTCAAACTGGATTTTGGATAAGGGTTTAGTAAAGATATCAGCAATCTGTTCTTTAGAAGGAATGAATTGTAATTGGACAACTCTGTTTGTAACCTGCTCCCTTAAAAAATGATACTTGATTGGAATGTGTTTGGTCTTGGAATGAATAACAGGGTTCTTTGACACACTAATGGCACTTGTGTTATCACAGTGAATAGGAATAGGTTCAGAATATTCACCTCCAAATCAGTAAGAGTTTGCATCATCCATAATACCTGTGTACAGCATGTTGCAGCAGCTATGTATTCAGCCTCAGTAGTAGATAGAGAGATAGAACCTTGCTTTTTACTCATCCATGCTACTAATGAATCATAGGGGTACTAACAGGTGAAGAATCCTCCATCTAAAATTTCTTCAACATCTCTTGTAGATATTTCTTTTGAGAGATAAATAGTCCTTCAGAACTCTGAGTAATTTGAAGACCAAGAAAGTATGAAAGTTCTCCAATAATGGACATTTCAAACTCAGATTGCATAGCATTAGCAAACCATTGAACAGAATAAGCATTAGTACATCCAAAAATGATATCGTCAACATAAACCAAAACAACTAATAAGTCATCACCTTTTGTTTTGATATACATATTACTATCAACATTGCCTTTCTTGAATCCTTTCTCTTGTAAATATTTATCTAATCTATAGCACCAAGCTCTTGGTGCTTGTTTCAATCCATATAGAGCTTTCTTCAATTTGCAGACATGATCAGGATTGTTTGTTAGAGAGAATCCTTCAGGTTTTTCCATATAAACTTCTTCTTCTAAATCTCCATTGAGAAATGCTAACTTGACATCCATCTGATAAATTTTGAACTTCTTATGACAGGCATAAGCAAGAAATATTCTGATAGCTTCCATTCTTGCCACAGGTGCAAAGGTTTCATCAAAATCTTGTCCTTCAACTTAAGCATATTCTTTACAGACCAATTTAGCTTTATTTCTGACAATTTGTCCTTGGTCATTCATTTTATTCTTAAACACCCATTTGGACCCAATCACATTCTTGTCTGTTGGCCTAGGAACAAGTTCCCAAGTATTATTCTTTTCAATCTGATCAAGCTCTTCATTCATAGCTTTTATCCAATTTTCATCTTCACTAGCTTCATTAAAATTCTTGGGTTCTATGACAGATAAAAAAGCAATGTGAGACTGTTCTGAATTCTTAAGTAACTTACTTCTTGTCTGAACACCTTCATTCTTGTTGCCAATAATTTGACTTTCAGGATGATTCTTTTGAATAATTCTTGAAGGATTTATCGGTTGTTGTTGTGTACCTGTACTTTCATTTTTTGACTCAGAGTCTTCATTTTCTGATTCTTGGACCTGTTCTTCTTCATCTTCAGCTACATCTTTTGTATCAACATTGTTTATCTGAATATCTTTTACAGGCATACCTTCATCAATCTTAATGTCAATGTTGTCAACCATTTTACATGACCTTTTATTGTAACATCTGTATCCTTTACAATTTGTAGCATACCCCAGAAAGATACCTTCATCAGCTCTATCATCATATTTGCCAAGATGTTCATCATTGTTTTTGATATAACATTTACTTCCAAAAAATCTAAAATGCTTGATTGAAACAGGTTTCCCAAACCACAATTCATAAGGAGTTTTATCACTGTTAGGCCTTAAGTGAGCCTTATTAAGAACATGAACAACTGTGTGAATTGCTTCTACCCAGAATGTCCGAGAAATATTTCTTTCATTCATCATTGACCTTGCCATCTACTGAACTGATCTATTCTGTCTCTAAACTACTCCATTTTGTTGTGGAGTGCCTAAAATTGTATATTCTCTTTTGATTCCTTGTTCATCACAGAATCCCTTGAAGTCCCTTGAACAAAACTCTCCTCCTCTATCAGATCTTACTGCTTTTAATTTTTTTCCTGTTTGATTCTCTGTCAAAGCTTTAAATACTTTGAATTTTTCAAATGCTTCATATTTTTCTTTCAAGAAATCAACCCATGTTAGTCTAGAGTAATCATCAATAACCAGCATAAAATAGTTTTCTTTACCTGTTCTTTTCTTGAAGCTCTTAGATTTAAACTGAGTTCGAGTCAATTTTCCCATTTGACAAGGTTTACATACAGCATCATATGGTTTTGAAATCTTAGGAAAATCTTTTACAGCTTCATTGTTCCTAAGTTTGATTAAATGATCAAAACTTAAATGTCCAAGCCTTCTATGCCATAACCAACTCTCATCATACTTGTTTAGATGACACTCTTCTTTATCTTCTTTTAAAACATAGACATTACTTTCTGTTCTTATACCTTTGGCAACCAATTGTCCTGAAGATGCAAATTTTATTTTGCATTCTTTAGATTTGAATACAACTTCACATCCTCTATCACATACCTGACTAACACTAAGAAAATTATGCTTCAATCCATCCACAAATAATACATCTTCAGCTTTTCCTTTACTAGTTAGATGTACCAATCATTTTCCTTTGATTTTCCCTGGAGCATCATTTCCAAAAGTTACATCTCCTGATTTGTGTTCACTCAGAGATAGAAATTTACCTTTATCTCCAGTCATGTGCTTGGAACAACCACTGTCAATATACCAGGGGTCCTTTTGTTTTTTAGCAGAAAGCACTAATCCACACTGGTTGTTTTCTTTCTTCTTCTATACTTTAGCCTTTTTAATAGAAAAATCTATTCTTGAATCTGATTCATAATTCTTTAAACAATAGTCTATGGCCTTGTGTCCAAAATTATGACAAATATAACATTCTGGTTGATTGTACAAAGACTCAAAAGAATTTATATTTCTAGCATAATGTCTTCTTCTTGCTTGAAAATGTGTAGTATGATACTCTTGTTTTCTCATTGATTATTTCTCTTTATGTTGCAGCACTTGATTACTGTTAAACATTCTTCATTGTATGTTTCTAAAGTGAAAAACACAATTTGCAGCTTTATGACCAAAATCAGAACAACAATGACAGTATCCAATGAAAAAATTTTGATACCTGAATCTTGACCGTCTTCTTGGAATAGATGGCCATGTAATTCTGTTCTTTAATTCTTTTTCATGTCTTCTTGATTGCAGACCAATAGCTATATCATCTTTTCCACTCATTAGATTAACTTTCCTTTTGTCTTTATTATCTTCAGTTTTGATGAAACTTGCTGACTTTGTATATTCTGACTGATTTTTGTTCTGAAAGTTAATTACCTTAGTTGTTTCTTTGTTCTCTGACAAACTGCTACTCCCTTTTTCATAACCTAAACCAGTCTTGATCAAAGGAGATCCTTGTTTATTTAGAATGTTATTTAGTTCTTCTGTTGCTTTAATACTTGGCAAGTTTTGATGATAAAGAGATTGAAATTTTTCCAATTCTTTTCTGAATTTTACAACTTCTTCCTCTAATGCTTCACATCTAATCTTTTTCTGAGATAACTGTTCTTTTAGAACATCATTTATTTTCTTTGTTTCTTCTAGTTCTATCTTTAACAAGCTACAGTCTATACTCTGTTCTTTAGTATTCTTTTCATACTGCACTAACAACTGTTTTTGTTTCCTCTTCTTTAATCTGAGTCTGTCAATTTCTTCCAAAGCACTAATCAACTCACCTTCCATATCAACAACATCATCTTCATCATTCATATCGCTTCCATCATCTTCAAGATATTCTATGGCCATAAGCACAAAATCATTCATTTTATCTTCACAAGATGACTCACTGTCTGAAACTTCTGAGAGATCAACATCATTTGCACACCAACTTTTCTTTTTGTACTTATTATTTTTATTGTATCTTTTAAATGTATGTTTCTTTTCATCAATAGAATTCTGACCTTTTTCTTTATAAGGACATTTAGATCCAAAGTGCCCTACCTTACCACAATTGAAACATTTAAAAGGCAACTTCCCTTTATATTTTCCTGATCCAATTTTCAGTCTTCTTACAAATTTTGCCTCAATCTCTTCCATTTCAGATTCTATTAGTTTGTCTGCTTTAAAAGATGCTTCTCTAATGGTAGCTTTATCTTTATTGATTCTCATTTCATAGGCAGCTAAAGTTCCTAGAAGTTGAACAATAGATAAAGTTTTCAAATCACTCATTTCTTCTATTGCAAAGACTTTTGGATTGAACTTATCGAGTAGAGATCTCAAAATCTTTTGAACTAGAGGAGCTTCTTCAATCTTCTCACCAAGACCCTTCATGGCATTCACAAGTTCTTCAATTCTAAAAAAATATTTACTAACAGACTCATCCTCATTCATCTTTAGCTGTTCAAATTTCAGTCTGTAAGTCTGAAGTTTGGCATCTTTTACTTTTTCATTTCCTTCATAGCTACTAATGAGTTTATCACACATTTCTTTGGCAGATTCAAGATGCATTACCTTTACAAATTTAGATTCAAAAAGACCACTCAGAATGGTATTCATTGCCTTTGCATTAAAACTAAATTCTAGCTTATCATCTTTGGAAGCTAGAACAATAGGTTTTGTATATCCAGTTTCTACCACTTCCCAAACATCAGCACCTAAAGACATTAGGTATGTTCTCATTCTAACCTTCCAAAATGCAAAATTTGTTCCATCAAATAGAGGAGCTTTATTGGTTGAACCATCATGACTTGCCATGTTTAAGCTTATCAGATCTTCCTTACACTAAAGGGTCTGGCTCTAATACCAATTGTTGAAAGTATCAATTAACTGAGAGGGGGGGGGTGAATCAGTTAATTAATAAGCTTAAACAATTTTTAAAAATATTTTCCTTGATATCGTATAGCAATTAGGGTGTTGTTAGAACCTTTACATTCATTCTTTTAACAGCAGAAAGTTCATTTTAGTAGATTTAATATATAGGCACAGTATAATCATTGAATCACACAAATATACACATAGACACAGATTTTTCATGAGGAAACCCATAAAGGAAAAAAACCTCTTCTTCTTAGTATGAAAGGCAAGCTCCAACTTCTCTTTACATTCTATTTTATCTGAGCTACAACCTAGATGAGGCTGCTATCTCTGTTTCTTCAGCACCAACTGAATGGAAGCTACAACTCCCAAATGTACAAGCACCAACTTGCCAAGAAGACTTTACAGTCTTCCCTTGCTCCTCCCTACCACCCTATGTAAGAAAAAATTCAGTCAATTATATCACACTGGTTCAGATATATCAGTACATACCCTTTTTATTTTGTTATGTGCTACTACAGCTTGAGTTTCTGGGCATTCTGTTCTTCATTAAATCGAGCCATACATTTTTGTTCTCATTTTCTTTGAATCACAGTTTCATCAGTAACGACTCCTCTTCATCCTCTCAAATCTCACATTTACTTTTGTTCTCATCAATTGTTTTTTATAGATGTTGAAGTTATATGCCTCGGTCTCTTTAACTTCCATATATACCAATTCTAAAAATGAAACTGTCTTTTTAACTCCCAATTCAAAAATTGAACTGTCCCTTTGACTTCCAGAATTTACACGTTGTAACTGATATTTAAACTGTCTCTTTGAATTCCATAATTTACACACTGTAACTGACTAATTAAAAAATAAATAAATGTTTCTGAGTTGCAGCTTGTTTGAGTCATGGCTGTTTGAGTCACAGTTGTTTCAACCAATTGCTAATTTGTAAAAAATCGGCCGCAACAATAAATCTGAGAATTACATGTTCAAATAACCACTTGTATAGCTCAAACCGTAGCTTTGTTTGGTGATTTCCTTGCGTGTCAGGTAAATGAGGCCATTGTGCACAAAACCTATGTCCCAGATTTTCACAATTCATATCCAGCTACCCGTAAATTGAGACGCAAATCGCTGTGTTCTTATCTGAGTCACGGTCGTCTAAGTCTTAGTCGTCTGAGTCACAGCTGTCTGAGTTGTAGTTGTCTGAGTCACAGTTGTCTGAGTTGCAGCCGTCTCAATCACAACTGTCTGAGTTGTAGCTATCTGAGTTGTAGTTGTCTGAGTTGTAGCCGTCTGAGTTACAGCCGTCTGAGTCACAGCTTGTCTGAGTCACAGCTGTCTGAGTTGTATCCGTCTAAGTCACAGCTTGTCTGAGTCACAGATGTCCGAGTTGCAGTCATCTGAGTCACAGCTTGTCTAAGTCATAGCTGTCTGAGTTGCAGCCGTCTAAGTCACAGCTTGTCTAACAACACTCTTTTCTTGTATTTAAAAACTTAGTCGCTGCTTTCCAACCATCAATGACAACTGAATCAAAGTGCCAACAGTTCCAATCGCTCGTTCTATCTGAGAAGGAAATTCGTATCCCACTTGCAGCTCGTCCTCATTGAGAAAGGCCCTCAATCCAATATCGTGAAGGCGATTGTAGAGAGACTTGGCGAATTTTTTTTTGACATCAAATCCACGATGGTTTATGAAAACGTGGTACCACTTATTGTTGGATTGAACAACGGTGGAGGAGGATGTTGCCATTGCTAAATGGATAATAGAAATAAAAATGGTAGTGATAGGTCGATGCTTGGGATACAATTTGTGGAGGAAATGAGTTAGGGTTTCAGAAGTGCAAAGCAACTGTGGTGAAAATTAGACTCTAATATCTCACATCGAGTCATAGACTATTAAATTTCCTATACAAATTAAACTCTTCACCTGCATGGTTGTTTTATTATTATTTTTATTAAGAACTCTAATATCTCACATCGAGTCATAGACTATTAAATTTTCAACACGTTTTCTAGAAATAGCCACGTGAAGCCTATTATTTTGCGGGTAGAGTGAATGTGCATTCCAAGGTACTAAGATGAGATATAGATGGAGCTGTCCACGTCAAACATTGTTGCAGCTCCCCACTTGTATACAACACGACATAAAAGTCTGAACAAACCCAACATAATTCGTGAATCGGGGGTTTCCCCTCTGCCCGCAGCCCGTCAACCACGACCTTTATGCCAATTCTCCACGACATGAAAGTCCTACCACAACCAAAATAATTAGATACTTTTCAAAATATTAAATTTTCCACTGTCAAGGAACATCAATAATTTGGGTTTCGCATGTGCCCATCCACATTTTATATTAACTCACATATGCCATGCAGACACCTCAATGTTTCCATATGCTTATGTATTTTTTTATCTTTTCTTCTTGGTTACATTCAAACCAAGTGGCGATTTCTATGTGATTAAGATATTTATTATTTCAAATAGTCATGTCTTTTACGTTTCTTCCCAAATAAGGTGCTTCGGTCATCCTTTTAAAAGCTTAAATTCTGTCATCTAGTAAAAACTATTTTATTAATGTATTAGTTTTTTTTTTCATAGAAAAATTCAACTTACTATTAATATGCGAAATAGTAAATAAATCCAGTTGTCAGATCATACAAAGTCACACAAACCCTGTCAGATGGAGTACCAGTGAGTAACCGGTCAAAGTGACAGTATAGTATCAACAACTATAACATAATAGTCCAAAAATAATAGTGCCATATGTCCCTAAATCATCCACAAGACAAAACAGGAAGTCATCCTGTAGTAGAAACAGTATCCAAATGTCACCTAAGCAAATATATACAGACCAAAATATAGAATAAGTCTCATGTACAACCATCCTCAACTACCAGTCACCAAATGCATCAAATACAAGTAACCATCTATGCTATAAATACAGAACAGCATCAGTAAGAGGCTGAAATAAATGCCGCAAAAAGTTAGTGAGTATGGATAAGTGCCCAACAAGTAGTTGGACCCAGTACATTTCAAGGATCTGCACATATAACTATTAGTCATATAAGTTTAACAATCCGCATAATACTGGAAAGAAAAACAAAATGTGTATAAATAATAAAGACTAAAAGCATCATGTCCAATGTAAATGATAAGAGCCATGAGTAAAAAGTATATCCTCCCGCCACTCCTGCCACACGATGACCCTAGCCTGAGAGTTAAGAGCCCGCTTTGATAGCATATCCGCCTCCATATTAGTTGATAATTAATGTATTAGTTATCAACTAACAAACAAATGGTTATAATACATTATAAAGTTTATCATGGTTTATGTATTAGTTATCAACTGGTGGTATTACATTACAAAGTTTATCTTCATTTTTAAAGAGCTTTTTTTTCAACCGAAAAAAAAATGTACTATTGCTATTCCTCGAATCAAATAGTACAAAGATATTCACCTTTTTTTTAAAAAGGTACATTCTGCATAAGCAAGATAGTAGTCCCATAGACCTCCTTCAATTTACATCATTATCCATACAAATATTACATATCAGGAAGGACAATATCCTTACAAATTAGTGCCCACAAAAAACTTGTCAAAAAAACATTCTAGAAGAAGAAAAATTCTCCACATTCCAGCATGCTGGAATCCATCCATTCCTCCCATAATAATAAACCTTCAGTACCTGTTAAAGCTTGATTTGATAATTTATCTGCCTTACCATTGTGTTCACGAAAGATATGTGAAAAAGTGATATGTTCCTACATATCAATCTCCATTCTAACACGCCTGCACCAATGTGTAAGAGCAATAACATTTAATTCAAATTCTTTTGTAGCCCATTTGATTGTAACCCTCAAATCACCATAAACCATAATATTGACCAATCCAAAAATATTGGCACATCTCAGCACACACCAAAGGGCTAAAAGTTCTGCTTTCATATTACTGCCACGTCCACAGTTAAGACAAAGGGTAAAATAATGTCCCTCATTCAGATATATAACACCCCCAGCTGCACACATACCATCCTTTGCAGCCCCATCAAAGAAAAGTATAGGTTTATTAACAATGAAGGAAAATTGTCCAACCCTTCTTTCCACTGCTGGTGTATACATTTCAGAATCTAGATGTGTTAAATTTATGACAATGATCCCACATGACATAACATCCGGTTCTTTTTCCTGAAAAGTACTTAAATTCCGATAATACCAAAGAGCCCAAGATAAGAAAATAGGGACCTGAATAGTCTCTTTGGAATCGCGAGACCAGCTCAGCAAGGCTTCACCGAAATTAGCCTTCTCCCAAACACTTGTGATAGTCAGCTTTGAACAGCAATAATCCCAAACTTTTTTACCAAATGAACAATAAACAAACAGATGATTGATGGATTCCGAATTTTCCTTGCATAAAATATACCAGTTTGGTCCATTCCAACCACGCTTTGAAATATTATCCCAAGTCTTCAGTGTACCCTGGAGAGCATGCCATAAGAAAACTTTATGTTTCAATGCAATATTCCACTTCCAAATCTTTCTATACCACCAGTGTTGTGGAAAGATAAATTTCTCCTGCATGATCCTGTCATATGCAGTTTTGGCAGTAACAATTCCAGACCTCTCATTCCCAATCCAAACCAACCTATCTTCTAGATATGTTAAAGTAATACCAGCCGCTTCAAGAGATCTAACATAGGTGTCCCAGGATTTCGCGTCTTCATCAACTAGACCCAAATCTGAAGATAGTAACCAATATGTCTGACCAAAAGGTTTTCTGATACGATCTAATGTAATTAGACCATGTATTTTCAAATAATCCAGGATCTTTTTTGAAGGATAAGCTGGTTCATTGATACCCAAAATATCATCTCTTCCAATCCTAATGGTCTTCCCATTACCAACATGCCATCTCAAATCGCGAATAATCAAACCTGAAACTTTCAGCAGACCACGCCATAAAGGAGAACAACCAGAACTCAATGGCATATTCAATCTGGTCCAATCCACTAAATTCATATTTATATACTTGACAAAGGAAATCCTGGACCAAGGATTAAGGTTGAATAGGCATCTCCAAAGACTCTTTGCCCTAAGTGCCATACTAAAGGATTTTAGATCCTTGATACCCCAACCACCAAACACCTCAGGTCTAGAGACCGAATCCCAACCCGTCATCACCAAAGATGCCCTGTCAATACCACCAGACCACAGAAAATTGAAAATCAATTTTCTAATAACATTTAAAATATATGCATGGATCTCGAGGAGGGATAACCAATAAACAGGAACGCCGAGCAGAACAGCCTTAACCAAAATTAATTTGCCACCCACAGAGAGCATCCTATATGCCCAATGTGAAATCCGAGCCTCAAATTTCCGCACCAGCCACCACTAATCTTTGATCTGATAGTTATTTGGTCTCAAGAAAAAACCCAAATACTTGAGTCCATCATCTAATGGAAAGCAGTTGTAAGGCAATATAGAAGCAATACCGATTCTTACATCTGAATCCACATTATGATAATAGAAACTAGACTTTGATGGACTAACCTTCATCCCAAATATTCTACAGAAACAATTCAAAATATTTCGAATGACGCCCCACTCTGCAGCAGTAGCCATTCCAGCCAACAGCACATCATCCACAAAAATCAAATGTGAAATAAGACATTCCATTCCCAGATCAATACCCTTTAGCAATCCTTCCTGTTTAGCAAAATTTAACATTCTACTAAGAGCATTAACAATCAACAAGAACAATAAAGGGGATAATGGACACCCTTGCCTGATGCCCCTAGAACACTTAAAAAAAGAAGAAGGCGACCCATTTATCAAGATAGCAATGCTAGCCGAAGAAACACAAGACATGATCCAATTAATAACAAGAGGGGGCATTCCAATTTGGATCAATATAAGCCTCAAGAAAGTCCAATTAACCCGGTCATATGCCTTTTCCAAGTCTAATTTAAGCAACATAGCACTGATTCTTCGACTCTTAATGGAATGGAGAAGTTCCTGAGATGCCCCAATGGCATCATGTATCTGTCTATTATGTAAAAAACCAAATTGTTCTGCAGTAATGTGTACTGAGAGAGCCGCTTTAATTCTTTGGGCAATAATTTTTGATACCAATTTATAAGCCAAATTGCACAGTGCAATAGGCCTATAATCACCAAAATGTTCAGGCTTACCCTTTTTAGGTATCAGAGTAACAAAGGATGAATTCAAAGCACCTGAAGTAAAACCCTGCATCCTTGTATACTCAACCATTTGCAGTAAATATGGCCCCATAAACTCAAAGAAATGTGTATATATCTCCACAGGCCACCCATCGGGGCCATGACTTTTCTCACATGCAAAAAGTTTCAAAGTGTGTTACACCTCCTCAAGGGTAACCTCCCTGCCAAGAGCAGCTGCCTCATCTTCATTGAAGAACCGGGGAAAGAGACCAGCAATTTTGATTTGTTCCCTTAGATCACTGTTGCCTTCTTATCTGTAAATATTCCCAAAATGCTTGAAAGCTTCCAATTTTAAAACCTCATCACCGGAGCAAATATTACCCTCAGCATCAGCCAATTCCCAAATAGCATTCATATTTCGACGAGCTGAAGCATATGAATGGAAAAACTTTGTATTTTGATCACCATGTTTAATCCACAACGCCCTTCTTTTTAATCTCCATTCCATCTCCTCCCTAAGAAGGATATCATCTCGATTCTTCTCAAGCTGTTTCACCACTTCGAAATCCTCCTGTCTCAACTTAACCTTAAAATTTTCTTTATAAATCCTATGGATCTCATCTTCAAGAAGGACCAAATCCCTCTTATCAGCTTCCTTCCTCTTCTTAACCCAATCTATCACCACTCTTTTAAGACTTCTCATTTTGTTGCAGAAAATATCTAAAGGATTTTCACCCTCCACAGCAGCAGTGAACCAGTAATCTTTTACCAATTTACAAAAATCTTCCTCCAATAGCCAGGAATGATTGAATTTAAAAGGAACATTAGATTTTATCCCATAATCATCAAACTGAAAATAGATGGGCCAGTGGTCAGAAACCTTGTGCCCATGAATCCAGGCCCGATATCTTTGAAACTTTCCCAGCAAAGTTGCCTTAACCAAGAAACGATCCAGTCTCTTGTGAATGCCGTCAACTCCCCCTCTACCATTACTCCAGGATGGACTCAATTTCGATGGCACAATATCAATTAGCTCATGTTTCAACAGTAAATTGCTGAAATAATCCACCATGGGATCAAGTCTGGCCTTTCTTCCCTAAATTTCCGAAGGTGATAATGTAAAATTTAGATCTCCAGCGAAAATAAGCCTCTCATCATTCAAAAGACCAGAGCCCGAAAGAGATTCCCAAAAACTCTGTCTATTCGAGTAGGGAGCATAGCAATTAAATACTGAGAAACCAAGATTCAAACCAATACAATGACCCTTTAACAAAATCCCCCACGCAGTTCTGAAAGTAGTAAATGAGTATAACTGTGGGTTCCAAGCAACAACCAACCCCCCAGAAAAACCGGAGGCATCCATAGCAGAAATCTCCCAATAAGGTAAAATATTCCCCAATTTAGAAACAGCATCAGCACCAGAGCACATAGATTCTTGAATCAAAACTATACCAAGTCTAGTAGCTTGTAAAAGGTTGGATAGGGCCCTAGCCCTCAAAACCCCACCCAACCCACGAACATTTAAGGAGACAATAGACATTAAGAAATGTCCACAGTGGGCTTCTATGCTCTAAGACCCACCCCATTACCACCTATAGAATCACCATCACCAACATCTACACCATTAAATAGCAAAGGCTCAGGATCAGACCCTTTTTTCTTTTTTTTCGCTTTTCTAATCGTCACATTCTGAAACTTTGGAGGAATAGACATTACACTGGAATCCTTTGCAGGGTATTTTGAAAAGATGTCAAGAGGTTCCAAAACACCCTCCCCCCTGACACTACTGTCCCCCAAATAGTCGGAAACAACAACATCCACCAGTTTCTCTGAACAGTTTTCTACCGAATTTAGAACAGGATACTCTGGCGAGGAAGCAGAAGCATACTGGGTATCCCCATTAGAAATTCCTTCCGAAGATGAACTAGGGAAAAAATTAGGAGGGCAATTCTCTGCCCCAACAACAGAAATGGGCCGGCCATCAACCCCATCAGACCCAAGGACAGACAGGATTGGACAAGCCATGCCGTAACTGAACAACCCCCATAGAAATCCGTCTATCTAAATCCAATTCTTTATCAGAGATAAAATCTAATTCCTCTTTTGTGAGATCAGTATAAGAAACAACCAGGGTAGAATTTAACTTACCAGAAACCGGGGTCTTCAGAGATTCCAACTTCTGAGAAGCCGAAACAATATGAGAAGGATTCGCAGTGCCCTGTCGATCCTCATTCTTCAGACTAGACAGACGAAAAGGGCATTTCGCCTTAGTGTGTCCAACCTCTCGATAGAGAAAACACCGAAAAGGAATCCTATAGAAATCCAAAATTTGGGTCCAGCTACGCTCACCCCAGACAATCTCAATAGCAGCCGGCAAACCCAACCTCAAATCAATTTCCACAAGCACCTTCGCATAGCGCCTGTCAATGCCAAGGATAGAATTCTTATCAACCTTGATACATTTACCCACAGAATTTGCTATCCCAGCCACAGTTTCCTCCGTCCAAACTTCAATAGGGAGTCCGGGGACTATCATCCACAAATGGCGGATACCTTGGTGCTCGTGTATGGGGTCAAAATCTAAATGCCAGCGCTTCAAATTCAACGACCCATCCTTAAAGAGCCATGTACCCGCAAGAATCCGCAACATCGATTCCGCAGAGGGAAAAATAAACAAAATCCACTGATTAACTAGCAAGTTAATCCTCGGCGTGTTCCCCACAAGCGCCGTCCAGTTATTTTTGACCCACTCAACAATCTCCACCCTTGAGCCAGAAGCATACTCCAGGCGACCAACCAATGCTCAATCCGTAAGCATTTTGACCCTATCCAAATTTGCTGTCACAGGGATAACGAATCTTTCCACTCCTTCCCGAGCCTTGAGCGTTTTATTCCTCCGCTTGCATTTTGCTTTCTCCCCCAACAAATTAGGGTTCCTGCCAAACCGGCGCGTCGAAGGAGAATGGGTATCAGACCGAATAACAGACTCCCCACCGAAGAAAGGGCGAGAATGGGGAGAAGCCCCACCCACATGAGACATCATTGCCCGAACATCGGATCAGCCGGTAAAATACACACCTGTCCACACCTGCAGGAAAACGAAAGTGACACCTTGCACAAAACCAACTGACACCTAGCTCCCGTACACTACCTAGAAACCCGAAGCCAGAAACGCTCCACTCATACCTTCCACATCCATATTCGATCCCACGCAATCAAAACCAAACGATTTTGCAGGCCTTTCCTGCAAAACCCTAGATGTGACCTTCATCCCTCCCACCTTATTCATATTTCAATATCATCCCTCTTAGGAACTATCTTTAAAGAGCTTAAGTTTTATCTTCTCCTTTTTAAATAATAAAAATTATTCTAAATCACATTTAATAAATTATTATTAACTAATAAATAACTATAATATATTACAAAGTTTATATGTTTTCAAAAAAAAATAACACCATAACATTATTTTAAAAACTCATATATACTATTTCATCCAAAATAAATAGACATAAACAAAACCATAAACCTTTTATAGTTTTTCAATTCTACATGCTTAAACCAGCCAACAATTAATTGGCAATTACTCAACATTCGTTACCAACGGCTACTCAATATTTATACTTTTTTACCAGTAAACAACTTATATTTTTTATCCAGCAAAAATAATTTACATCTCAAGAATATCAAGAAATTGCTTGATATTTGATAGAATTAAATTTAAAATAAATCCGTAGTACTAATTTTCATATATGATGTTAAAATAAAATTTAATAAACTTCTTTATTGTTTAATTTTATATACTATAAAGTGAAATGCCAAAAGTACCTTTTTACTAAATATATTTTTAATTAAAACTAATCTTTAAAACTGAAAAGTGCTAAAGATTCTATTTGAACTCCATATTTCAATAATGAATACCAACACTACAGTTCTATTTTATTTTCTTCGTCTATCCAAAGTAAATGGATAAGAGAAAACTTGATCTCTTAGTGGCAGATCTTGACCACGAATAATACACTTCATCGTACACGAGGATGGAGAATCAATTATAACGAGAAATTGATCAATAAAATTTATTAATATGAGTTAAAGTTTAATTGGTTAGAAGTTTCCGTTACTAAGTTAATGTTTAATAGGTTATTATTAAGTTTCCTTTGCTTTAAAATTGCTCAAACCTACAACCTCCGTTTTATTATATTTTATTACAATTAGTTTAGTTGATAATTTTCTTGAAATAAATAAACAATTAGTTTAAGTAAATAAATACATAAATAGTTTAATGTGATATCATTTTTGCAATTAACTAATATATTATTTATGGTTGGAGGTCAATTTATTAGAAACAATATTATAGTTTAATGAATTTATTTGTATTTTGTTTAAAATTTCATATATAAATATATAAATGATTTATTTAATATTTAAATTATATTTAAATCTCAATTAAACATCAATTTAGTTTATAAATATAAATATAAATATTATATTAATAGAAAATAAATATAAATAATAATGTTTATATTAATAGAAAATAGAAAATATATTTTGAAGATGGAAAAACTTATAATAACTTATTGTCAATTCAAGAATAATGTCAATGTTCATTGTTGTTATCGTTGATACTCCAAATACTACCTCACTACACTTTAACTTCTTACTTAGGAAGCACTAAATATAAATTATGTACATCCCATAATTTTATTAAACCTCAATTTATTTATAATTATATTTTAGGTTTACATCAATATTTAATGTCCAGATACCTAGGAACCCCTCTTATTGGCAATTCTCATTGCAACCTCTCATGGGAGGAACTTACCCTTAAATTGGAGAAGAAACTATGAAGATGGACCTTTTGCTCTCATAACCTTGTGGGAAAACTTACCTTTCGCTCTCATAACCTTGTGGGAAAACTTACTTAACTAAATCTATTCTAGACTCTATGCATATTTATATGTTATCTATTCCAAGAGGTCCTAATGGCATCATCAAGTCATTTAGGAACCTCCAAAGAACCTTTTTGTGGGGTGGATTGAAGACAACACAAATGGGTCAATGTTGATTAGGTTAATGTTTGTAGACACATACTAGAAGGTGGTTTAGGCTTGATGGACCTAGAGATAAAAAAAGCTTCCCTGTTGGAAAAATGTTGTGGCGGTGGATTCCAAACAAGGATTCCCGCTTAAGTAAGTCGTGGAAAGAAAGTATGCCAGAGACATTACAAACCCAAAGCTGGTTAGAGTAAATGATGATAGAGATTATTGCTTATTTGGAACACACCCTAAGAAGAGAGAGAAATAATTCAAAGCCACTACTTTTGGGAAATAAGGGAGGCAATCAACCTTATTCTGGGAGGATTCATAGTAGTAGTTAGAAAAGCTAATTGACCAACCAAAAATCCATTCATTCTAACTATTCTCGATGGCTAGAACAAGGTCGAGTTTAATTAATATTTGGACACCAACATCCAAAATAGAAATTGGATATCCTAGCTACCCAAATAGCACTGGCCAAACACCCATATAACTTTTCAATAGGATGATGTCTAGTAGGACTTGCAAAAAGGCAAAATACTAGTTAAAGAAGGGATGGAAAAACACTTTTGGGGGCACAAGAGTGGGGGGGACTTCTCATTAAAAGAACCTTACTCCATTTTAATGGACACAAGTAATACAAGGGAGAAAATTAGGGTTGAAATTTGGAGGTGGAATTTATGGTTGAAGATATCAACCTATGGCTAGTAGCTAGAGGTAAAATCTAGACATGGAAGAAAATAGTCATGAGAGAATTTATGTGTCCCTCAAGATGTCATTTATAATAGAAAGTGACTGAAAAGTTGGACTACCTTCTTAATCAATATCATTTTAATAACTTTGTATTTGATGAGGGAGAACACTCCTTTTGACAAACAAAAAAATAGAGGGATAGCACTAGGGACACTATAGATCATTGGAGATAATGACCCTTTCAAAACATTAGTATTATTCAAGTCTGGAAATTGTTCCGAGGGTTTATCCTATGGGAAACGTGGAAGGAGTGTAATCATATAATCTTTGAATAAATATCCTCACGCAGAGATCAAATATGGAGAAGAATGAGAAGGGACATTCTAGAAACACTTTAGTCTTCTAAATGGTCAAATAATAGGACTACACATGAGTAGAGAAAGAGAATACTATCATGAAAACATGAGGACTAGAATCACTCCCGGTGCACACTTACAACCTATAAAAAAAACCTACTATTTCAAGCCTGGACACTTAGAATACCCCCCAACAAGCTTTATAAAATTAAATTTTGACAGTTCCTATAGAGGAAATCCTTAACCAACAGGATTCGAGGGTGCTTTATGAAATGAGAATGAAAATATCATTGAGATATATGTAGGTTGTCTTGGATGGGAAAGCAACAATGTAGCCAAATTACATGCCCTTTCTCTTGCCATCGAAATCACCATTAGACAAAATTAAATACAAAATGATTGGTGGAGGGGGATTCATAAATCATTCTCCAAATGATGTCAAAAATCCAAAATGGTTCTTACATCAACATATTCTTTACCAATTCAAGGCTTAAAGAGAAACTCAAACATCTAGTTGAAATCCTCAATCAAAAAAATGCTTTTGTTCCATCGCATATTCCTCACTCGACCAATAAATTAGTTTATAGACTTGCCAATGAAGGTGTGGATAGAGGGAAAGAGGATTTGGACACAACATGGAAAAGGATCACACCCTCCAACTTAACTGATGACTATCTAAAATATCCAGGAATAAAATCTCTCAATTCAGGTGTTAGAGCATTATGATAGAGTCAAAAGTGGGTCCGGATTGATAACATGGGTGTGCCTCTCATTGACATAGTTTAGTATGATGATGAGATCATATCAAACTCTTAGGGTTAACACCCAATTCTCATTCAATGTGTAGGTTAAATCTCACATGCAAAAGCATTTGGATTGTGATCTCTATAGGGTTATGGAAAATATGAACCCTCTGAGTGACAATATAGGTTCCCTACATCACATGCTGATGAAGGACGCGCATAAATTAACTAGTTCAATGTGGTGTTTGGGAAAATGATGGTTACAACAATCGTGGGAAAGAGCATCCCAACATTTATTTTAATGTAGAGGATGGTGGTTGGAATTTTTAGTTGGTTTATGAAAAGTTTGGAAATGGCATTTGTAAGAGACTCTCTAGTCCTATAATTTCCATTTTGATTGTGGGTAAGCCTAGGTATGATATTTATGTAAGTGGATACTTGAGTAAGCATCCCCTAAGGCTTGTGCACTCTCATTCCTTGGGTGGATTTCAATTTCCAAGCTCTTGCTTGGACTTGTAGAGCCTCTCCATTTGCAGTGACAGGGGATGGTTGATGCAGGAGCATCAGGGACTAGGCGAAATTATCGAAGTTGATCACCAGAAGTAGAACCGACCAGGGGAGGTGCCGACGACCACTGGTCTAGAGGAGATTGGCATTCGAGGGCAGGCAGTCGAGCAGAAGCTGTCGATGTGCGGTCGGTAGGAGAAAGGTCAAAAGTTGACAAGTCTAATGTCGACAAATGGCAGGAAATAGAATGAAGACGTCAAAGGTCGACGTATGGTCAAACAACGACACTGACGGATTGGGATAAAGGACAAGTGAGGAGGACAGGGTTGATTGGAATCCGTAGGGACTAAGTAAAGCCAAAAAGCAAAGTTGAGGGATGACAGAGCGTAGTATGGTTGAGGCATGTGATGGGACCAACAACTGTAGTAGAGTCATAGAAGTGCAGAAGTCAAGGTGGCGTACTTAGCATCCATTCATGGTTGTTAAGGAAGTTATGAGCGATTATGAAGGTGGTTGGGATCACGTCAGATGTCACCACAGGAAAATTTTGTGCAGCATTTCCAGGGGCGCTGACAACTACAGGTCTGCAGGAACAGGGAGAATTCGGCTGACAGAGGAAGGAAATCTCGGGGAACGGAGTGAACCTCAAGCAGAGAAACAACAACATAGGAGGGTAGAAGAGCAGTGCGAAGGCACATAGAGATGGATCATTCATTCAGTGCTCATCGAGTTCTTTCATTCAGCAAAGATCAAGAGAGGGAAGAAGATCACACATAGTCGAGAAACACACCGAGAGACAGAGTTCCAATTCTGTATATTATAACAGGCTAAGGCTAACTTGTTTAATTGTTTTGCATTTACCATTGTAACAATGTAATTCATTCAAGTAATAGAATCCATCTTCTAGCATTTAGTTCACATATAGTCTTTGTGAGCACCCTGTGTGTTGTTGTTAAGCAAGAGGGTCCGAACCAACCTGCCTTGCGCCAGTTGGTATCAGAGATGGAGAGAATCCAGTGAACCGGTGGAGCCCAAAGAAGAATTTGGTTGAGAAGTTCAATATGGAGAGCCAGAAGATCCTGTGAGTGCGTAGACAGCTCCAGCTGTGGTTGGGTAGAGTTTTGCACACGTTGTGAATTCCGGTTGGGATTGGATGAGTGAATATTTCAGCTGCGGTTGAAATGGCACAACGAGGCATTATTGTCCAAGGACAAAGAGCACGTGGTGCAACAGTCACAGTTTATCATGAAATGTTCGACGAGTGCATGCGAACAATGAGAATTCTGGCCAGTGTGTTCGCAGCGATCAAAGAGAGCCAAAGGCGTGGATGCATTCCCGACGCACTTGACCACAGCGACGAGGAAGTCGAAGAAGTGGAAGCTCGGGAAGCATCCGACGAAGAACCAGAAGATAAACTCATCAAGCTTCTGAAGGAGATAAGAGGTCGGACAAAGATGGATATACGTACCTACTCAGGAATTTTGGATTGAGAAGACTTGATAGACTAGTTCAAAGAGATGGAGAAATACTTCGACATAGAGCAGATAGAGGATCCTAAACGAGTTAAAACTGCATGTCTGAGGTTGAAAGGTCATGCCTCATTATGGTCGGACAATGTACAGGCTGACATGGTCAAGAAAGGAAAGGAGAAGATCAAGTCTTGGGACAGGATGGTTCACAAGCTGAAGGGGAAGTTCTTTCCTAACTTATGTGATTTCCTTGTTTAGGAAGATGCAAAAATTTTGATAGAAAGAGATGACCGTGAAGGAGTACACAAAAGAGTTCTATAGACTGTCAATAAGGTCTGGACAAACTGACAAAGTCGAAGAAGCTTTCATGAGATATGTGAATGGCTTGAAGTATGCCATACATGATGAGTTAAGCCTGTCGAGGTTCAGAGCAATTGGTGAAGCCTACCAGTTAGCTCTGAATGCAGAAGAGAAACTGTCGAGGAGAACTG
This sequence comes from Larix kaempferi, assembly GCA_027924585.1. Taxonomy (NCBI): domain Eukaryota; kingdom Viridiplantae; phylum Streptophyta; class Pinopsida; order Pinales; family Pinaceae; genus Larix; species Larix kaempferi. Next base: position 1,180,093 of record BSBM01000087.1, read on the forward strand.
CATTGACTAAAGGAAGAATGACTAGTCGAGGTGCGAAGACTATTTCTGCGAAGGGCCAAAGTAGCAGAACTAGGAGAGAAGCTTTCGAAGATGACCGACGTGCGCAAGGGATAGTGACCAGAGAGAAAGCGCAGGGAAACCAACGGGAAGGTTGAGAGACCCCTGGTCCAGGTGCGTATGGTCGAACTGGTCTGACAGAAAAGAAAGGAGCTGAAATACCAACTGTAGTATGTTATAGTGTCAAGGAGTAGGACACAAAGCTTATGAATTCCCAGAGAATATACACGTGGCGGAAGAGTCGAAGCCCGGATGTCAAAGAGATGAGAAAGTCGACAAGAGGATGGAATCGACATCCGATAGTGGCGAAGAGGGTAGAGGAAAAGGTTGAAACATGAAGGCCAAGAGAACGTTGGTTCAGGATGATCGACGCGACGAGAAGGAACTGGCATAATGAAAGCCTATCTTTCAGACAAGAGTGTTGATCGGAGACAGGTATTGCAAGACCATAGTCGGTGGTGGTAGTATAGAGAATTCAGTGTCGATGGAGGTCATCGACAACTTGGGGTTGAGATGTCGAGAAAACCCACACCCATACAAGATATCCTGGTTACATAAAGGACACCATGTGAAGGTAACCAGACAGTGCTTGGTAAACTTGAAGACAGTGTACTGTGCGACATAATCCCAATGGATGCACGTCATCTGTTGTTAGGGAGACCATGGAAATATGATCGGAAGATGATCTATGATGGTCGAGCCAACACAGTCACAGTGTCGAAAAATGGAATGCGAAGACCGTTAAAGTCGAAGCAGGAGGATTGTGCTGACTACAAGGAGGGAGAAAGCAACTATTGGGAGAAACAAGTGCTAATGTGCTTAGCCAAGGAATTCCTCGCAGAGGAGGAGAAACAGTCGGGATGTTTCGCCATCATTTTGAAAGGACCATGTGTCGAGAGGTCGACAATGGAGAATATTTTGGTCGAAGTTGAAGAGATGCTCAATAGGTTTCGGAGCATAATAGTCGACAAGTCACCGACGGGATTTCCAGCGACGAGAAGCATATCCCATTAGATCAACTTGATTCTAGGATCGAGTTTTCCAAATAAGGCACCACACAGAATGACTCCGATAGAGGGTCAAGAACTTAATCAACAAGTCCAGGAGTTGTTGGATCGAGGATTGATCAGAGAGAGTCCGAGCCCATGTGTGGTACCAGCTGTGCTAGCACCGAAGAAGCGTGGAGAATGGAGGATGTGTACAGACTCCAGATATATCAACAAGATCATGATCAAGTACATGTTTCCATTTCCAAGGATGGACGGCCTGATGGACGACTTGATGGGGAGAACTTTCAAGTTTGAATCCTTCTCATTAACACATTCTGACTTGAAATCGACGGTCATGGGATGGTGGAAAGAGGAAGAGGATGCAATTGGCTCAAACATGTATCGTTTCAAGCAAAAATTGAAAGGTATTAAAACCAAACTGAGGAAATGGAATAAGTAGGTCTTTGATAACATACTCGAGGATAAGTGTCACCTAAAATCTGCCTAGAATACATCTGGAGGCAGGGGATGAAGGATGGTTTTGATGAAGCTATTAGGATTGAGGAGAGGTAGATCATGGAAAAGATTGGGGTTATGGAGGAGCAAGAGGATATATTGTGGAGAAAAAAATCCAGGAACCAATGGCTCAAGGAGGGAGAACGCAATACTTCCTTTTTCCATAGATCAACTATCCAGCACCGACAGAGGAATAGAATAGAGTACCTGAAAAAGGAAAATGGAGATCGGGTGGACGAGAGAAAGGAAATTGAGAGGAACTTGTACGATACTATAAATATTTCATGAAGGAACCCATTCAAGATAGAAGTCGGGGGATCGAACATGTTACTCGCGTCATCCCCCAATTAATGTCTCAAGATCAAAATGAGATATTGATGGGGAAAATTACTATGCAGGAAGTTGAGGAGGCCATGAACCAAATGGAGGATCGAAAATCCCCTTGGACAGATGGATTCACTGCTAATTTATTTAACCATTTTTAGCACCTCATTAAACAGGAAGTATGGAAGATAGTGGAGGAATATAGAACATATGGTATAGTGTTGGGAGCATTCAACGCAACTTTCTTGTCTCTCATCCCCAAAAGCGAGGGATATGAAACTCAAGGTAAGTTTAGACCTATTTCTCTATGCAATATGATTTATAAAATAATCTCTAAAGTGATATCCAACAGGATGAAAACACTCCTCCCCATGTTGATGTCACTGGAACAATCCGAGTTTGTGGAAGGAAGCCATATTTTGGATGGAATTAGCATGGTCCATGAGGTATGCCATTCTTTGGAAATGTCCAAGAAACCCGACATGATGCTAAAGATTGATCTTTCCAAGGCCTATGATAAATTAAGCTGGCAATATATGCAGGAGATGATGATAGCTTTTGGGATTAGCGGAGAGGTGGTCAGTTGGATTTATAATTTGATTTGTTCGACCTTCTTTTTTATTCTTATATATGGTATCCCGTCAAACCCTTTTAGGACATCGAGGGGGATTCATCAAGGGGATCCATTGCAACCTTTCCTCTTCATTCTTCTAGCTGAGGGGATTGGGTGATCCACCAAATCCAGGATAAAGTATCAGACTCTTAATGGATTGGTGCTCCATCCAAACGACCATGGTCAGTCGCACCAGCATTTTGTGGATGATACTATGTTAATGGAGCATGCTAAGTTCGGTGCAAGAAGCCAAAGGATTGAAACAAGTTCTCAAGAGGTTCTATGATGCCTCGGGATTGGAGTTCAATGAGGAAAAATCTTAGATATCCTTTTTTAATACCCGAAGAATCACTCAACAGAACATTCTGTGCATTCTCAGATTCCAATGGAGTTCGTTTCCATCCAAATACCATGGGGAACCCTTGTTAGACTCACTTATACTACAAGCCTCGTGGAAAGACCTTTCGGACCATATGAAGCAACGATTAACAAGATGGACCATGCATCCATTTAACTTCCCCATCCATCTCTTCCTTGTCAAATCGGTCCTCCAATCCATGCCCACTTATCTGTTTTTGGTCATGGCAGCTCTTAAATCCATTCTTAGTAAAATCAGGCAGATTCATAGCACCTTTTTGTGGTGATGTTTTGGAGATAAATAGAAATGGGCCCTTGTTGATTGGAATACAGTTTGCCTTCCCAAATCACAAAGAGGCCTAGGGCTCAGAGACCTCGAAATCAACAGCAAGGTGTTGGGGGCGAAGATTTGGTGGCAATGGGTGGCTCATGAAGGGGAATCATGGGCTTGGTTGTGTCATTGCAAATATGTAGGGGGGTTGGGTAAAAAGGATCTCATTAGATATAATGGGTCATGGAATGGATCCCACATCTGGAATTCATCTTATAAGGGGAAATACCTCAGTCAAGACCATAAATTTTGAGAAATCATAAATGGTGAGTCTGCGGACTTCTGGAAGGACTTGTGGTAGCAACTACTACCATTGACACGAGTAGTGGGTGTGGCAGGCATATGGAGGATAACTATCAGGACATGGGGAACAAAATTTTGGGACTATTGGGAAAGGAGGAGTGGAAGAGATGATTTACGAAGCTGGAGGAAGTTGAAGGAATGGAATGCAATCAATGGGGAGGAGAACACTAAAGTGATGTGGGATGAGATCCAGGAGTGAAGTATAAGATAAAATGAGGATAAGGATAAAATTAGATGGGGATATAAGGCAAAGGGATCCTTCTCGATGAAGGAGACCTACTTCATAGCCTCTAGATGCAAGGATTATGGAGAGGCCCCATAATGGAAGAAGATTTGGAAAGCAAACCTTTGGACAAAAGTCACCACTTTCCTCTAGATGATGGAAAAGAGGCGTATTTTAACAGGGGAAAACCTTGTGAAGAGAGGATGTCTAAGTCCAACTTGATGTTTCCTATGTAAAATTGAGGAAGAAATGATGAACCACCTATTGGATGCTTTCCCTTACGTATCTTCCCTTTGGGATAAAGGAGCGAAGATATTCCAAAATTAGGACAGAGTTAGAGGTAGGCCGGATATATTAATATTAGAATGGATTGATAATTCCTTCACGAATCAGATGGTTAATATATTGTGGCACATGTTCCCTGGATTTTTGTTGTGGGAAGTCTGGAAAGAGAGAAATCAGAGAATTTTCAGAGATACCAACTACACAAGTGAGAAATTATGGTACTTGATTGAAACACATACTCAGGAAACTCTTCACCTTACGACGTGGCCAAGCGACATTCTCCATGCTGAGGATGAGGAGGTGGTAATTATCCAAGCATGGGGTATCAGATCCATCACGGTCCCCATCGGCAAGCAACCAACCAGAAATAAACATCTGGCTCAACCTGATCAATGGTCCAAACCATCGGTTGAAAAATTCAAACTCAATTTTGATGGGGCCTTGAAAGGAAACCCTGGTCCAATGGGATTTGGAGGAGTTATTTCAGATCACGCTGGGGAGATTGTGTGGTTGTATGGGGGATACATTGGAAGATAAACTAACAATGTAGAAGAACTAGAGGGAATCCTCCATGGATTACAAAGGGACATCACATCAAACTTCCTTCCCATTATTCTGGAAGGAGACTCTTCAGTTATCATCAAAATGGCGAGGAATTTGCATGATGGTAGAGTGGTGTCAAAATTTTCAGATCACTGGAGGTTATACTTTCATCTTGAGAAATTCGCCAGTAGACTCGTGTTGGTCTATGGCTTAACGTTTAGAAACATAAAAAGGGAAGGTAATAAAATTGAATATCTATTGGCTTATGTAGTGGTCAGAAGAGGTCAGAGGCTATGGGAGGGGCCCACGGACAATCTAGTCGACCTAGAGATCAACAACCAGTGTTCTCAAATCGCAGTTGACGATCTGGGAAACTTAGATGTAGGTGGGAGGAGTTAGCATGGGGATGTGTCAACTCGACTACATGCAGGAGAGGATTGAACCGTGGTGGTTGAATGCATTTATGAAGGCTAGTGGAAAGGAAGGTGATGTAGAATCTCCCCATGTGTGGTTTGGATTGTTGGTACATCGCAGTATGCGATGGTAGTTGAAGACTGTAATGACTGGAGCTGGAAGTATGAAGAGCGAGCGAATTCATACCATACCAAGGGGGAAATGTACCATACCAAGGGAGAGGATGGCAAAGGTCTTATCACCAATTATGGAAATTTTCATACGCATCCTGTTTATCACTGTTAAATGGTGTGAAGGTGCTGTCAGCGAGCGTCGTGGTATTGATTTTGTAACAAAGAAAGAAAACGTAAGCTGGGGTGATAACAAGTTGAGAGGTGGCAGAGTGTTTGGTGACATACATCTCTATGTCTGCATGGTGTGAAGCATGGATACTACGGGGACTCAAGGGAATCTGGAGAACCTACGGAGAAGGAGGGAGAGTCGTGAGAAAATTCGGCCAACACAGGAGGCTTGGCAATATCGTGCTTCAATTCCTATGTCCATTACAACCCGACCTTGAGATGATGGAAGATGGGTTCTGGAGAGAGGTGATGGAAAAAACACCCTTGTTTTATGAGGTTTCTCTTGAGAATTGGATTCAAGACCCTGGGTCAACGAGAGCGTTCCAAGATCCGTTCGAGAAAACAGTAACCCTTTAATAGGTAATCAAGGGACTATTGGGTCGGGTGCTTCTTGAAAGAGAGGAGAAGCGTGGTGGGGATGGTATTCCCATGGCCTTCTGAAAAAATTATATGTTGTCACCTGAATCCTTCATATGAAAATTGATGCAATTGGAAAAGAAATGGGGCTCCCATATCTCCCAAAGATGGTATACTTCGTGTTAAATTTTGAGCATTAATTCACAATACTCTAGGATCTTTACTGAGAGAATAACATGTACAGTATATCAATGCATAACAATCATAATAGGCATGACAAGCATCATAAGAATCAAAAGCATGAGAGACAAGAGACACAGAGTTTTCGTGGGGAAAACCCTAAGGTGAAAAACCCCACAACTTCCTCAAAGATAGAGAGAGCAATGGCTCAACCAAAGTACAACCAAAATACACTGAGATAGTCTCCTAGTAGTAGATGATCCTCCTCCTCACTAGTGTGTGACTTTCTGAGTGAGAGAAGTATGAGTTTCTGAGTGATCAAATAGAGATCTCCCGATCTCTATTTATACTTAACCTGTTTTCCCAGTTACAGTATGGGGCTGGCTTGTCTAGCTAGGTACATCCACAATATAATATATATTTCAAGGCCGACCCCACACATGGTGGCCTAATAACCCATCGGCAAGTACACACACATGCGACACTTGTCAATACACATGACGACACTTCCTTATAGAGGAATAACACATCTCTTATAAGGGTACAATAAATATATATGAAGTACAAATATGAAATACATTCTGAAGTTACATATACATCAACACTCCCTCTTAACTAGGAAGGTATTTCTCAACATAGATATGCTAGTACAAGTCTTCTTCTCGGGATCATCGTCATCGATGCATCGTCACTGCTGCTGCTATCTCAACCAATCTCTGAATCTACTCGTCATAGGAAGTTCTACAAAGCCAGTCCTTTTTCATACTGGATGTAGGCCCACCACCTGCAGGTCTTCATCACTGGCCATACTGTGGAATCCTCGGGACTTATTACGTGCGTCACAAAACCTGGCGGTAGCATCCCAGGATGCTATGAGCACACAGCTCTACCTGTCGGATCTCCTAGGAGCACATTACATGTGACCCATCACAAAACCTGCCTGAAGCATCTGAGGCCTTTTTGATCCTATCTAGATCTCCCAGGAGCAAATTACATGTGATCTCACCACAAAACCTGGCTGAAGCATCAGAGGCCTTTTTCATCCTGTCCAGATCTCCCAGGAGCAAATTACATGTGGTCATGGCAAAACCTGGCTGAAGCATCGGAGGCCTTTTTCATCCTGTCCAGATTTCCCAGGAGCAAATTACATGCCATAGGACAAAACCTCGCAAGAGCATCTCAGGATTTTACGGGAACAAAACTCCGACCTGAAGATCTCCTATGGTACAAATTACATGTCCTCCCAGAGCGATGTCTTGAAAAGAGCATCCCAAGCTGTTACGGGTACACAACTCCGACCTATAGGATCTCCCAGACATGCTCATCTGCACAACCTGATCCACGGCCACAAAGTATCGTGCTGATACTCACCATACATCATCCTGATGTACACATGATCATCCTGATCATCATCACTGCATCTTCCTGATTAATGTCATCTGGAGAAGCTCGTCATCCACGATCATCCTGATCATACAATGCATCTACTTGATGCATACCAAGTATCTACCTGATACATATATAGATACATGATCCACACACTGTATCCATCAGCATACATGATCTACCTGATCATACAAAGGTACATGATCCACACAATGTATCCATCAACATACATGATCTACCTAATCATACAAAGATACATGATCCACACAATGTATCCATCAACATACATGATCTACCTGATCATACAAAGATACATGATCCACACAATGTATCCATCAGCATACAACATGATGCGTACATACATAAATGATCCAATTGATCATATCCAGCATCCAACATGATGCATACATACACAAATGATCCAACTGATCATACAGAGCAGAAAATAGAACATCATCCTAATGCTCATCATCCAGCGCTTACATCCACAGCCATGTGAAGGATCCCCCTTCCACCATGCTAGGAATGGCTACAACAAATGTCTCCATCACTTCTTCCTCGAAGTGTCGTCAATCTGAAGAACACCAAGCCTCTCTCTGAAGTACTCGAACTTCACTCTGGCTAGTGGCTTCGTCAACACATCTGCAATCTGCTCATTTGTCGCAACATACAGGAGCTTCACTGCTCCTCTCTGCACCATATCCTTGATATAGTGATATTTGATCTCTATGTGTTTCGACCTGTCGTGAAACATTGGGTTCTCAGACAGCTTCACACAACTCTGGTTATCACAAAAGATACCAGTAGCATCCAATGGGAGATCAAATAACTCAGACAGTAGCTTCTGAAGCCATACTGCCTCACAACTAGCTGAACAAGCTGCAACATACTATGCCTCAGTTGTACTCAATGCTACGCGGGATTGCTTCCTGCTAAACCAAGAGATCACACCTGATCCCATATTGAAGCAGCACCCAGATGTGCTCTTCCTATCTGCAGCACTGCCTACCCAATCTAAATCAACATAACCTTGCAGGTTAAACTTTTGATTCGCTTCATACTTGAGCCCATAATCAACTGTACCCTTCAGGTACCTTAGAATATGCTTTATAGCAATCAGGTGAACACTCCTCGGATCTGTCAGGAACTGACTTAGTGTGTTCACAGCAAAGCAAATATCTGGTCTCGTGTTCGTCAGGTACATCAAGGACCCAATCATCTGACGATACATAGAGATATCAACTGGCTCAGATGAAGCATCACATAGAAGCTTTAAGTTCGATGCCATAAGTGTGGCCATGGCCTTGCAATCCATCATCCTGAATCTCTTCAGGATATCTACTGTGTACTTCCCTTGACCAATGAATATCCCATCTGCACTCTACCACACCTCCATACCTAGGAAATAGTGCATCATTCCTAAGTCTTTCATATCTAACTCGGCAACAAGCTTCCTCTTAGTATCTGCAATCAATCTGTCATCTCCTGTTACAAATAATTCATCCACATACAGGAGTAGAATCACAGGATTCCCTTCCTCAACCTTGTAGTAAAGGTTGGAATCCGCTTTACTCTTGGTAAAGCCCAAACTGGATAGAAAGCTATCTATCCTACCAAGTTATGCACATATATGACTCCCTGTCATGTGCCTCAGAACCAAGTGGCTGCTCCACATATACTTCTTCTTCAACTACACCATTCAAGAAAGTTGTCTTGAAATCCATCTGGTGTATCTTCCATTTCATCACTTTTATACTTCTCTATGCTACATCTACAACATGCTTGATCTTGTAGATCCTCTTGGAATTCACTACAGACTCCACTTCAGGTCTTGGTACTGCATCCCAAACATCATTCTTCATGATCGACAGATCATGGCATTCTTCTGTTTCTTCATCCCAGATCCTGGGAACTTCAATATCTTCAATAGATATCTTTGTTGCTGGAACAAATGTTGTAGTCCTTCATTTGTAGGCGATGGTATACGATCTTTCCTACAAGACAAGTTAAATTGCATGATTTAGAAACATCTCATAGTTTCATAACAAAATCTTACACATAAGAATATATGTCATACAGTCATGCAACTATTTTATCCAATGCTTCAATACAACATTCATCCATATCCTGTAACTTTCTAGATGCCTTCCAATCTCTACCAGAACATTGTTAAGAGTTTGCACTACTCCCAACATGTCAGCAAAGAGGTTTCATTCTAGATAAGTAGAAATGGAATGTTGTACAGTGCCATAGGCCACTTACCCATCACATGCATATTAGTAGTAAGTTGTTCATTAATGCAATCATTCTAATATGCATAATACACATCCTAAATCTAGGAACATAAGCATATACATCATTGAACAATATTATTTAAACAAACAAATATGCAAGAAATGACAATTAAAATACCTATCTTTGTTTGTTTGTTGGGTGGACTCCCTTTGAGTCTTTTCTTCCTTGCAGGAGCTGCTGGAGTCCTAATCTGAAGTAGCTTCTTCTACACCTTTCTATTGTGGAATGTAGAGAGATGGTCAACTCCCTCTGAATATTTGCATCCTTGTAGAAACCGCTGGAGTATGCTCCCTCTTTATCTTTGCTTCCTGGATTACCTGTTCTTGAAATTATATTCATTCTCGATCCCTATGCATGCTTATTAGTATCATCATTGTGTTATCCTCGAGGTCTCATACATAATCAAACATTCATTAGTATAATCTTAATATTATCAAAACACAATAATCTCAAGCATGTATAGTCAGGATCATTTCAAACAGAAATAATAAGCATTCTTAAGGTTAGTCATAAACATAATATACCTAAACCCGTGATTACTCAAACCTATGACTCTTCTGGTTAGTCATATCATCAATTAAGGTAAGAAACATAATATGCATAAGCCCTAGATTACTCAAACTTGTAACTTCAAGAGTAATCATTATCAATCATACAAAAGTATACGATATATATAACAAAAACATACCTGGTCATCATATTTGCTAGTTATGTCTAGCAATGTGTTCTTGTTCTCTTTAATGACCTGCATAACTCATTAGTTAACCTTTGCAAAAAAACAAATTATACATACCTCTATGTGATCCATGACTATGGATGAATCTTTGTCTTCATAGCATGTTCAAGTTGTCCCTTTAATTTGTACAATCCTCCCTCTTGCTCTTCAATCACTACTACATCATCAATAGTTTTACCTTTTGGCCACATTAGGACTTGGCCATCCACAAATGAAACCCTCATACCTTTTGCATCTAATGCAGATATGGAGAGTAGATTCTTCTTGAGCCCAGGTACATACAAACCATCTTTCATCTTCAAAGACTTCCCAGAGTCTAGATTGTAGGAGGCCTCACCACTTCCTTTGATAGGGTATTGGTAGTCATCCCCAAGTTTCACCTTATGGGGTGACTCATGTTTAGATAGATTAGCAAAGGATTCTTTAAACCCAGTGATGTGTTTTGAAGCCCCACTGTCAATAAGCCAATCATTACAACCACGGGAGATAGTACCTGTGAGAGCAGAGATTAGACCATACTCTTCTTCGCTTGATGAGTTATCATCACTTTCTGCTCTAGCCTTCTTCTTGGGAGGTTCATCATCCTCAGTAGCATGAGCATGATACCTTCTTTTGCTGCCCTTCTTCTTCTTGTTGAAGTTGTTGTTGTCCTTCTTGTTCTTGGGACAATTTATGGCAATATGTCCTTTTTCATTACAGGTGAAGCATATTCTTCTTTCTTTATAGTGATGTGAAGATTTCTTGGAGTGAGATGGCTCTCTCTTAGACTTCCCTTTCTTGGTGTGAGCTGTGAGAGCTTGATCTTCATTCCCCATCTTTTCTTCTCGTACCACAAGCATTGCTTCTTCTTCTGGGCATTCTTCCCGTAGTCTGCTGAAGGATACCAACTTCTTTCTTGCACAGATTCCTTGAATAAAGGAGTCTCATGACCTAGGTAGGCCATTCACAGTGGTCATGACAACTTCACCATTCTCCACCATTTCATCCACTGCTTCTAGTTGTTCCTTGATCTGGGAGACCATAGAAAAATAAGATTGAATGGATTCTCCATTCTGAAGTTTTACCCCTTTCAATTTTTTCCGCAGAGTCGTCTTCCAATTTATGTTCTTCCCTTCAAATAACTTGGATAGTGAATCAAACATCTCTTTGGGTGTCTTCAGAGATGACACATGGGGGATGAGATGGTCTTTGATAGAATCAACAATGATTCTCTTTTCCTTGACCAAGTTCTTCTTATGCAAAATCTTAGCCTCTTCATCCTCTGGGATAGGGATGTCTTCTTTTACATATGAGTCCAATTCATTCTCTTCCAAGATTAACCCAATCCTATACTTCCAAGCTTGGAATTTATCAGCCCCTTCAAGCTCATCCTCAAGCTTGGTGTGGTGAGACATCTTAAAGAGTACTTCAAATGGAAATAGAAAAGATTTAGGTCTTACCACTTGAATTGTTGAAAACTGGATCTGGTCCTGGATTAGGGTTTGTCAGAAAAACCCTAAAAATTCAAAATGTGAATTTCAACTTTCTGAAAGGATAGAAAGATGTGCCTTGATGATTTGATCAACCTGGTGTATTCAAAAATTGAGATCCGCAAAGCTACACCCTTCAAAATTGCCTTTTTATCTTCCCGGGTTCACCAGGGAGAGCCTTGAATTAGGGTTTGAGTTTCCCGTATATCTACTCAGCCAAAAATATCTATCCAAAGCTCTAAACTTCGAGTTTTGCAAGGAGCTTCCAGCTATGTCTTCAGATTCCATAAATTCATATTTTTGTGGAAACCCTAATTTTTAGGGCCAAATTTGAAAATGCTCAGAATTGAATTCTGATTGGACAGATAGATTCTCCTTGATGAGTAGAGTTAATCTACTATAATGCTTTTCCAAAATCTGTGAGAGAAACCCAATAAATAAGAAACCCAAGTTTCTGTCACTACACAATGTCTTCTTCTCAGGTTAGCTCTGATACCATGATAAATTTTGAGCATTAATTCACAATACTCTAGGATCTTTACTGAGAGAATAACATGTAAAGTATATCAATGCATAACAATCATAATAGGCATGACAAGCATCATAAGAATCAAAAGCATGAGAGACAAGAGACACAGAGTTTCCATGGGAAAAACCGTAAGGTGAAAAACCCCACAACTTCCTCAAAGATAGAGAGAGCAATGGCTCAACCAAAGTAAAACCAAAATACACGGAGATAGTCTCCTAGTAGCAGATGATCCTCCTCCTCACTAGTGTGCCACTTTCTGAGTGAGAGAAGTATGAGTTTCCGAGTGATCAAATAGAGATCTCCCGAGCTCTATTTATACTTAACCTGTTTGCCCAATTACAGTATGGGGCCGACTTGTCTAGCTAGGTACATCCACAATATAATATATATTTCAGGGCTGACCCCACACATGGTGGTCTAATAACCCATCGGCAAGTACACACACTTGCGACACTTGTCAATACACATGACGACACTTCCTTATAGAGGAATAACACATCTCTTATAAGGGTACAATAAATAAATATGAAGTACAAAGATGAAATACATTCTGAAGTTACATATACATCAACACTTCGACCTAGAACCATCAATGGAGTTGCAGGAAATCGGGACTGGCAACGGCGAGGTCAGCGGGAGCAGTGGATGATAAGGAGGGTCTTCCTCCCTCAATTAAGAACCAATAGCTTCTATTCCATGTTCAGGTAGATTTTTGCTATGTCTTTCTGCTACCGTAGCTTAATTTTTGGTTGGGGCAGTAATCTTCACGGTGATGGGAATCTGTTAAGGGATCTTCATCGGAGTGGAATGATAAGCTTGATGTTTATGTTTTAATGTTTTGTGGTTCTCGAGTGTGACTGGAGGTAACCAAGACAATTCTGAAGGATCTGTTTGGTTATGACACTGGCATGAGATGTTTTCTCGGATATGTTATTTTGATGGGCTCGAGTGTTTTCTCTGATATGATTTTTTGTGTTGGTCTCAGGTGTATATAGAAAAATTGATGTATGTCTTGCTTTCTCCTTCAGGGGAGGGACCCTAGGGATGATACTATGTAAAGGGATTAAATGTTATACTATTTCTTAGACACTATGGTAGAATTATGGTTGAAATATGGTTCGTACTTTTCTGTATACTATGTTAATATAAAAGTCTCTTATTTTACAAAAAAAAACTTGAAATATGGTTCGTGCTTTTCTGTATACTATGTTAATATAAAAGTCTCTTATTTTACAAAAAAAAATTACATCCAAGGTTCGAGTTTTGTGCTCCTTTTTTATTAAAATTCGGGAACTTGTTTGGTTCTGGACAGTAATATTGTGAGCACACAAATTATGAGATATGGATGCCAAAGGTAAGGATAATTCAATTGGTATTGATCTTGGAACAACTTACATATGTATCATAATGAGGTAGCAAGATATAGTTGAAATTATTGTTAACAATCAGGGAAGCATAACCACTCTTTCCATGGTTTCTTTCACACCCTCTTGAGCACTAGTTGGCGATGGTGCCAAGTATCAAATCACAACCAATTTGCATAACATTTTCTTCGATACACCAATCATTATAGTTCTTGTTTTCATTGTTAGAGCATCCAAGAACAGGGGCATACTAGATAACAGGTGGCGATTGTAAGAATGTTGGTTTTATAAACCATTTCTATTTTTTAAAATTTTGATAATTAAAACCATTCATGTAGGGCCATTGGAATTGTCCTTGACCAAACATAAAATCAAATTATTCCAAATTAAAAAAAGTTGAATTTATTTTAATTTTTGCAAATATTGAGTTTAATATCAAAATTATGCATAATTTTTAAAAAAATTGTAATTTTGTTTTCAAAAAGAAAACTAATGCAAATCAACGAATATTGATTTCTCAACAAAAATTGTATCAATTTAAAAAATAATAATGTATGAGTTTTCGGGTGGTCAAGCATTTTCTAAATGGTCAATCGAGAGTTTTCAATAATTCGATTGATCTAATACCTTGATCAAGATAATAGCTCGATCGAGGTTCTACTAAACACACATAAAACCTCGATCGAGGTATTTGAAAAAGTTGCGCAAAAGCTCGATCGAGCATTTTGAAACCCTCGATTGAGCTAATAGCTCGACCGAGGGATTTAAAACATGATTTTAGCCCCATTTTCTGTAAATTTTATTTTTCTGGCTTCTTTGGAAACCCTAAACCCTATATTGGGATGCACCTTAAGTGGCAGAGTTTAATTGGATTCATGGATTCATTAATAAATAATCTATCTATTGGCATATAATTCACGGGTTTCTAAATTCATATATGATATTTTTTTTAGTTTATTTTCAAACTTACACTTACAAAACCATGTCCACAACTTTGAATCAACGCAAAAAAAAAATGAACAACATAAAAAGTACACAACAAAAAAATTTCAAAAAATATGTACAGCTGAGATCAATGGGTCCTCTTCAAAAGGGTATTTTTTGTTTTTCGATTTTTATAATGAGAAAAAAAAAAAAATTACAGGCACACACATGTGTATAAAATGCCATTAAAATTTTCAATGGTCAGTTTCAAAAATTAATAAAAAATATATTTTTCAAAATAAATTACAAAAAAATATGTGTGCCCTAGTGCAATTTGTGTAGATTATGTTCATTTTTTTTCAAAAATTATGCATTTATCACTAAATTATTTTACATGCACACAAGTCACTTATTAACTTTTCCTTAAATTTATAAGAACAAACCTTTCATTAAATGCAATTTTGACATATTAAATGATATCATTATTTTTTTTAAATATAGGTTTAAATACATCATAATTCTCTACAATTTGTTTTTTTGTTGCATGTCGGAATTCACAAGGCATATATGAGTTTTGAGCGATTCGATTTAATAAATGAGCAAAAAATCAAATTTTCACTACCACTTTGTGTTAAAAAGTGTTACCCTTCTCAATGGATTCACTCATATTCTATTGGAGAACCACGTGTAGCCTTAATTCATAGCTTCTCAAACATGAAAAAGTGGCAGAACTCAATGGGTAAAGGTTCCTAGCCTTTCCAACCTAAATGATCACCTACAACCATATCTTTTCCTTTGAAATCAACATCTCTGGTTCCAAATTCGAATTTATAGGCTATACATAGTCTGATAATTGATAATTGTATGAGCAACAAGAGGAGAGAGCTCTACGTAGTGTATAAATCTGCATGATAATAGGAAAATGACTGGTTGAATCCAAAGGATATGAGGGAATGGTGACAAGATAACTGACATAACATATGACTATAGAAAAAAAGGACCCTTACTAATTTCATAAAAGTATGATAATCCCATGCTTCCATAACTCCCTAAGAGGACTTTCCCCACCAACCTCACACATGCATTCAATTATTGCAGTTTATATTTAAAAGGAAGTAATTGGCTTAATTAAAGCACATGATAGCAATTGGATGAGTTCTAAGGATGATACTTGGAAATAGAGGATTTAACCTCCCATAGGACCCCTTTCCTTTTCCCCTCTAGTGCTATTTTAAACAACCATCTTGGACCATAAATAGTATTTCCCAACATAATATTTACCTAGATTCGACTTCATCATGACAAGCCGACCACATAGTCGACGTAGAGATATTTACACCATATATACATACCTAGTTATTCACTACACGGTCCTTTTCTTTGAGCTCTACCCTATGAATTCATACTAACATATTTACATCATTTACGTGATCTAATTCAATACATTACAAAGATCAAATTAAAAATATTAGAAATATAAAAATTTATTTATTCCCAAAATAAATAAATAAAATAAAACATTAAATATACTATACTCATAAATGATATTTTCATTATGTGAACATCCATAAGTAAAGGTTATGAGTTCTTAATAGTTATCATGTCTCTGGAATTTATGTGCACAAATAACCATACCAATAATTCATCTTCCAATCCTAGTTAATTGCACCTTCTAATCTTTTAACTACTTTTAAATAGTTTATTAAATAACATAATATATTATCCCTACCAAATTATCATATATTTTCTAAATCAAATTGTCTTGGGTTTTCAAATTCACCCACTTATCAAAACCAACTATTATATATTCATTCATAATGAATATATGATCACATGGAAACATATGCTCTTCTTGTAATTATAAAATTATATAAAGGTACGATCCTTTTGATATCCGATCATTTTTTAAACTCATCTCTATTTTGCGCGTACGATACAGAATGACTAAAGCGTTTCGTATTTTTTGGGGTTTTAGAACCAAAATCTTGTTTGAAAATGTCAAGATTTACAAGTATGTAATTTCAACAATTTGAAATACATGATTTAGATTAAACGACGAATTCTGGAACTACTTAAACGGTTGAAATTACGATTTAAACAATAAAAATTGCAATTTAAATCATTATTCCTTTACCTTGTAATTTAAATCATTATTCCTTTACCAGATTCCAATAAATAGTAACGTTTTGATTACTCCTTATACAACTCCATCTCTGTTGTCTCCAATATCTTTATCTAGTATTTTCATTTTAATCTTTCAAATCTCTGGCATCAATCAACATAATAAATGGGGAAAACACGATAAATAGACAAATACAATGCAATATGGGGAATGGGGTGTTACCTCACTTTCGCGTATTTATATATAAGATGATATGTGGTTAGATATTTTATATATTTCACTTATTTGTCCATGAGATTACTTTTTTAACCTGGAAAGATTATGAAAAGAAAGCGGTCTGTGAGGAATTTGCACACCCAATTTGCTTCCTACGCACAAAGATGAAGAAATATATATTTTCATTTGGACATATTCTATTAAATGGGGTGGAACATGAACTTCAATATTTGTTCCAACTTTGTTATATTTCTAGTAAATATTAAATGAATTAATGGCAAAACTGCTTAATATAGAGGAATGGGCTCTATTATTTTGAACTATGGTCCAACATCTTTGTCAATTATCAAACAATCTTTAGTATCTTCTTTGTATAATAAAATGGAATTTTATTCATACTCTCCTCTTAATATTTTTCAATGGCAGGCCATATAACCCCATGGTGCCGCATCACACCCGTTTAGCATTATCTATGTTCAACTTCTTTTGCATTTCTTCTATATTTGGAAATTATTTCAACGAGTATTTGCTACACGTAGCTTTGTTTAATGAGTAACATATATTTAAAGGTAGTAGGCATTACTTCATTAGCTAACATACATTATGTGAATTAGGTAACATATTGTAGTTGGAATTACTCCATTAGGTGACATACATTATGCGAATTAGGTGACATACATGATGTGAATTGGACTTGACTTTTATGAATATAAAAAAAAATTATGTATCATTTTTAAAAGTTATAGATTTTTATGTTACATGTATAGCTAGTCACAAATTAGAGAAATAAATTGTACATAGAAAAAAATAACCATCAAGGATAAATGGTGGTTTCCAACTTTAAACATGTGATAGAATGACTTTAAAAACTTAATTTGGCAAACAATTTTTTCAAATATTTTCCATGTTTATGTCATTTCCATTGTACATATTGGTATGAGTAGGGTTGGAATTTGAAATGCATGTCATCCATCAAATTTGACGGTTGGAATCCTTTTACGAAACCTTTTGTATATTTTAAGCTTATTCCTTGACGGTTTAATGTAATTTGTAACTGTATTTGACGGGAAAATAACCTCGTGACGGGTAAAACGGGCTCAAATTTCAGCCCTCAGTATGAGTAGGTATTTTTTTCCATAATCCGATTAAATAATTCCAACGCCACCATAACCAATGACTCTTACAAAATAAAATCCTCCCTCCCATCGCATCTCTTTTATGCCTCACAATATACCTTTGATTGAATTATGGGTTTGGAACATTTTATCAAAAATATATTAAATAATTCCAATGCCACCATAAACAATGACTCTTACAAAATAAAATCCTCCCTCCCATCCCATCCCATCTCTTTTATGCCTCACAATATACCTTTGATTGAATAATGGGTTTGGAACATTTTATCAAAAAAATGTTGGAGACTTCATTTACAAAAGGAAAGGAAAATAAACTTCTTATGTAACATATGCTCATAATCTTATAATATACACCATTGCATGTTTTTCTTGAGCATGCATGGGATTTGGAACCACTATGCAATCTAAATTAGGGGTTGGGTAATGAATTTATTGTTGGAATATTCAATTGTACTGAGAGGGGTGGTGAATCAGCATAAGACAGATTTTAATTTTTCAAATTTAATTTACTATTCACATCAACTTTCATTCAAATTAAACAGTAGTCAACTATAATGTACAGTATACATGAGACACAAATAATTAATGTGGAAATCCAATAAGGGAGAAAACCACATAAATATAATATTTCTAAATAAATAAGGATTACAATGATTCTCCAACATCAACTAGAAGGAGGCACCAACCCCCTAATTTATCCAACACCAACTAGAAGGAAGCTCCAACTCCCGAGATTCTCCAACACCAACTAGGAGGATACACCAACTCCATGTTTTCTGTAGATATGAAGTTTCAAGTTTGAATCCTTCTAGTTAACACATTCTAACTTGAAATCGACGGTCATGGGATGATGGAAAGAGGAAGAGGATGCAATTGGCTCGAACATGTATCATTTCAAGCAAAAATTGAAAGGTATTAAAACCAAACTGAGGAAATGGAATAAGGAGGTCTTCGATAACATACTCGAGGATAAGTGTCACCTAAAATCTACCTAGAAGACATCTAGAGGCAGGGGATGAAGGATGGTTTTGATGAAGCTATTGGGATTGAGGAGAGGCAGATCATGGAAAAGATTGGGTTTAGGGAGGAGCAAGAGGATATATTGTGGAGACAAAAATCCAGGAACCAATGGTTGAAGGAGGGAGAACTCAATACTTCCTTTTTCCATAGACCAACTATCCAGCACTGACAGAGGAATAGAATAGAGTACTTGAAAAAGGAAAATGGAGATCGGGTGGACGAGAGAAAGGAAATAGAGAGGAACTTGTACGATACTATAAATATGTCATGAAGGAACCCATTCAAGATAGAAGCTAGGGGATTGAACATGTTACTCGCGTCATCCCCCAATTGATGTCTCAAGATCAAAATGAGATACTGATGGGGAAAATTACTATGCAGGAGGTTGAGGAGGCCATGAACCAAATGGAGGATCGGAAATCCCCTGGGATAGATGGATTCATTACTAATTTCTTTAACCATTTTTAGGACCTCATTAAACAGAAAGTATGGAAGATAATGGAGGAATCTAGAACATATGGTAGAGTGTTGGGAGCGTTCAACGCAACTTTCTTGTCTCTCATCCCCAAAAGCGAGGGATCTAAAACTCGAGGTAAGTTTAGACCTATTTCTCTATGCAATGTGATTTATAAAATAATCTCCAAAATGATATCCAACATGCTGAAACCACTCCTCCCCATGTTGATCTCACTGGAACAATTCGAGTTTGTGGAAGGAAGCCAGATTTTGCATGGCATTAGCATGGTCCATGAGGTATGCCATTCTTGGGAAATGACCAAGAAACTTGGCATGATGCTAAAGATTGAACTGTCCAAGGCCTATGATAAATTCAGCTGGCAATATATGCAGGAGATGATGATAGATTTTGGGCTTAGCGGAGAGGTGGTCAATTGGATTTTAATTTGATCTCTTTGACCTTCTTTTCGGTTCTTGTAAATGGTATCCCATCAAACCCTTTCAGGACATCGATGAGGATTCGTCAAGGGGATCCATTGTTACCTTTCCTCTTCATTATTATAGCTAAGGGGATCGGGTGATCCATCAAATCCATGATAAAGTATCATACTCTTAATGGATTGGTGCTCCACCCAAACGACCATGGGCAGTCGTACCCACATTTTGTGGATGATACTATGTTAATGGGGCATGCTAAGTTCGGTATAATAATCCAAAGGATTGAAACAAGTTCTCAAGAGGTTCTATGATGCCTCGGGATCGGAGTTCAATGAGGAAAAATCCCAGATATTCTTTTTTAATACCCCGAGAATCACTCAGCATAACATTCTCTGCATTCTCAGATTCCACTGGAATTCCCTTCCATCCAAATACCTTAGGGAACCCTTGTCAGACTCGGTTATACGAGAAGCCTTGTGGAAAGACCTTATGGACCATATGAAGCAACGATTCACAGGATGGACCATGCGTCCATTGAACTTCCCAATCCATCTCATCCTTGTCAAATCGGTCCTCTAATCCATGCCCACTTATCTGTTTTTGGTCATGGCAGATTCTAAAGCCATTATTAGTAAAATTAGACAGATTCATAGGAACTTTTTGTGGGGAGGTTCTGGAGATAAATAGAAATGGGCCCTTGTTGATTGGAATGTGGTTTCCCCTCCCAAATCACATAGAGGCCTAGGGCTCAAAGACCCCGAAATCAGCAGTAGGGTGTTGGGGGAAAAGATTTGGTGGCGATGGGTGGCTCATGAAGGGGAACCATGGGATTGGCTGTGGCACTGCAAATATGCAGGGGGGCTGGGTAAAAATGATCTCATTAGATAGAATGGGTCGTGGAATGGATCCCAAATCTAGAATTCAGCTTATAAGGGGAAATACATCAGTCAAGACCATAGTTTTTGGGAAATCAGAAACAATGAGTTTGCAAACCTCTGGAAGGACTTGTGGTAGCAACTACTACCATTGACATGAGTAGCGGGTGTGGCAGGCATATGGAGGATAACTACCAGGACATGGGGAACAAAATTTTGGGACTATTGGGAAAGGAGGAGTGGAAGAGATGAGTTACGAAGCTGGAGGAAGTTGAAGGAATGGAATGCGATCAATGGGGAGGAGAATGGTAAAGCGATGTGGGATGAGATCCAGGAGCGAAGTATAAGAATAAATGAGGATATGGATAAAATTAGATGGCGATATAAGGAAAAGGGATCCTTCTCGATGAGAGGGGCCTACTTCATAGCCTCTAGATGCAAGGAGCAGGGAGAGGCCCCATGATGGAAGAAGATTTGGAAAGCAAACCTTTGGCCAAAACTCGCCACTTTCCTCTGGATGGTGGCAAAGAGCTGTATTTTAACATGGGAAAACCTTGTGAAGAGAGGATGTATGGGTCCAACTTGATGTTTCTTATGTAAAATTGAGGAAGAAATGATGAACCACCTATTGGATTCTTTCCCTTACGTATCTTCCCTTTGGGATAAAGAGCGAAGATATTCCGACATTCGTCCAAAGTTAGAGGTAGGCCGGATGGATCAATATGAGAATGGATTGATAATTCCTTCACAAATCAGATGGTTAATATATTGTGGCACCTGTTCCCTGGATTTATGCTGTGGGAAGTCTGGAAAGAGAGAAATCAAATAATTTTTAGAGATACCAACTACACAAGTGAGAAATTATGGTACCTCATTGAAACACATACTCAGGGAACTCTTCACCTTACAGCGTGGCCAAGAGACATTCTCCATCATGATGAGGATGGGGAGGTGGGAATTATCCAGGCATGGGGTATCAGAGCCATATAGAGGCCTAGGGCTCAAAGACCCCGAAATCAGCAGTAGGGTGTTGGGGGCGAAGATTTGGTGGCGATGGGTGGCTCATGAAGGGGAACCATGGGATTGGATGTGGCACTGCAAATATGCAGGGGGGCCGGGTAAATATGATCTCATTAGATAGAATGGGTCGTGGAATGGATCCCAAATCTAGAATTCAGCTTATAAGGGGAAATACGTCAGTCAAGACCATAGTTTTTGGGAAATCAGAAACAATG
Organism: Larix kaempferi; assembly: GCA_027924585.1. Lineage (NCBI taxonomy): Eukaryota > Viridiplantae > Streptophyta > Pinopsida > Pinales > Pinaceae > Larix > Larix kaempferi. Next base: position 1,202,127 of record BSBM01000087.1, read on the forward strand.
AGTTTGCAAACCTCTGGAAGGACTTGTGGTAGCAACTACTACCATTGACATGAGTAGCGGGTGTGGCAGGCATATGGAGGATAACTACCAGGACATGGGGAACAAAATTTTGGGACTATTGGGAAAGGAGGAGTGGAAGAGATGAGTTACAAAGCTGGAGGAAGTTGAAGGAATGGAATGCGATCAATGGGGAGGAGAATGGTAAAGCGATGTGGGATGAGATCCAGGAGCGAAGTATAAGAATAAATGAGGATATGGATAAAATTAGATGGCGATATAAGGAAAAGGGATCCTTCTTGATGAGAGGGGCCTACTTCATAGCCTCTAGATGCAAGGAGCAGGGAGAGGCCCCGTGATGGAAGAAGATTTGGAAAGCAAACCTTTGGCCAAAACTCGCCACTTTCCTCTGGATGGTGGCAAAGAGCTGTATTTTAACATGGGAAAACCTTGTGAAGAGAGGATGTATGGGTCCAACTTGATGTTTCTTATGTAAAATTGAGAAAGAAATGATGAACCACCTATTGGATTCTTTCCCTTACGTATCTTCCCTTTGGGATAAAGAGCGAAGATATTCCGACATTCGTCCAAAGTTAGAGGTAGGCCGGATGGATCAATATGAGAATGGATTGATAATTCCTTCACAAATCAAATGGTTAATATATTGTGGCACCTGTTCCCTGGATTTATGCTGTGGGAAGTCTGGAAAGAGAGAAATCAGATAATTTTCAGAGATACCAACTACACAAGTGAGAAATTATGGTACCTCATTGAAACACATACTCAGGGAACTCTTCACCTTACAGCGTGGCCAAGAGACATTCTCCATCATGATGAGGATGGGGAGGTGGGAATTATCCAGGCATGGTGTATCAAAGCCATCCCGGTCCCCATCAGCAAGCAACCAACCGTAAATAAATGTCTGGCTCAATCTGATCAATGGTCCAAACCATTGGTCGGATAATTCAAACTCAATTTGATGGGGCCTCGAAAGGAAACCCTAGTCCAGCGGGATTTGGAGGAGTTATTCGATATCACGCTGGGGAGATTGTTTGGTTGTTTGGGGGTTACATTGGAAGAGAAACTAACAATGTAGAAGAACTAGAGGGAATCCTCCACGGATTACAAAGGGTCATCACATCAAACTTCCTTCCCATTATTTTGGAAGGAGACTCTTCAGTTATCATCAAAATGGCAAGGAATTTGCACAATGGTAGAGTGGTGTCAAAATTTTCAGATCACTGGAGGTTATACTTTCATCTTGAGAAATTAGCCAGTAGACTCATGTTGGGATATGGCTTAACGTTTAGCAACATAAAAAGGGCATGCAATAAAATTGCATATATCTACTGGACAATGTAGTCGTCAGAAGGGGTCAGAGGCTATGGGAGGGACCCACGAACAATCTGGTGGACCTATAGATCAACAACCAATGTTCTCAAAACGCAGTTGAGGATATGGGAAAACTGGATGCAGGTGGGAGGAGTTATCAGGGGGATGTGTCAACTCGAATACATGGAGAGGCTTGACGTGTGGTGGTTGAATGCATTTATGAAGGCTAGTGGAAAGGCAGGTGATGTAGCATCTTCCCATGCGTGGTTTGGATTGTTGGTACAACGCAGTACATTATAGTAGTTTAAGACTGTAATGACTGGATCTGGAAGTACTGAGAGCGGGAAGATTCATACCATGGGTATTATGGATACCAGTGGGAAATGTACCATAGAGAGGGAGCGGATGGGGAAGGTCTTATCGCCAATTATGGTGATTTCCATATGCAGCCCATTTATCACTGCTAAATAGTGTAAAGGTGTTGTCAGCGAGCACCGTGGTATTGATTTTGTAACAAAGAAAGAAAACGTGAGCTGGAGTGATAACAAGTTGAGAGGTGGCAGAGTGTTTGGTGACATACAACTCTATGTCTGCATGGTGTGAAGCATGGATACTACGGGGACTCAACGGAATCCGGAGAACTTGAAGTGAAGGAGGGCGAGCTGTGAGAAAATTCGGCCAGCATAGGCGGCTTGGCAATATTGTGCTTCAATTCCTCTGTCCATTAGAGCTGACCTTGAGATGATGGAAGATGGGTTCTGGAGAGTGGTGATGGAAAAAATGCCCTCATTGTATGAGGTTACTCTTGAGAATTGGATTCAAGACCCTGGGTCAACGAGAGCGTGCCAAGATCTGTTTAAGAAAACGGTAACCCTTTACTAGGTAATCAAGGGACTGTTGGGTCGGGTGATTCTTGAAAGAGAGGAGAAGCATGGTGGGGATGGTATTCCCATGGCCTTCTGGAAATAATTATATGGTATCACCCGAATCCTTCATATGAAAATTGATGCAATTGGCAAAGAAATGGGGCTCCCATATCTCCCAATGATGGTATACTTTGACCTAGGACCATCAATAGAGTTGCAGGACACTGGAACTAGTAGCAACGAGGTAATGCGGTAGCATAGGAAAAGTGGATGATGAGGAGGGTCTTCCTCCCCCAGTTAAGAACCAATAGCTTCTATTCCGGGTCTAAGTAGTATTTTTCTATGTCTTTCTGCTATCGTATCTTAATTTTTGGTTGGGGCAGTACTTTGCACGGTGATGGGAATCGGTTAAGGGATCTTCGTCGTAGTGGAACGATAAGCTTGATGTTTCTATTTTGATTTTTTATGGCTCTCGAGTTACTAGAGGTAACCATGACAATTCTAAAGGATCTATTTGGTTATGACACTGGCATTAGATGTTTTCTCGGTTATGTTATTTTGATGGGATCTAGTTTTTTCTCTAATATGCTTTTTTGTTGGTCTCAGGTGTCTATAGAAAAATTGGTGTATGTCTTGTTTTCTCCTTCAGGGGAGGGACCCTAGGGATGATAATGTAAAGGGATTAAATGTTATATTGTTTCTCAAACACTATGGTAGAATTATGGTTGAAATATGGTCTGTACTTTTCTGTATACTATGTTAATATAAAAAGTCTCTTATTTTACAAAAAAAAGCATACATCCAAGGTTCGAGTTTTGTGCTCCTTTTTTAATTAAAATTCGGGAACTTGTTTGGTTTTGGACAATAATATTGTGAGCACAGAAATTATGAGATATGGATTCCAAAGGTAAGGATAATACAATTGGTATTGATCTTGGAACAACTTACATATGCATCATAATGAGGTAGCAAGATATAGTTGAAATTATTGTTAACAATCAGGGAAGCATAACCACTCTTTCCATGGTTTCTTTCACACCCTCTTGAGAACTAGTTGGTGATGGTGTCAAGTATCAGATCGCAATCAATTCGCACAACATTTTCTTCAATACACCAAGCATTATAGTTCTTGTTTTCATTGTTAGAGCATCGAAGAACGGGGGCATACTAAATAACAGGTGGCAATTGTAAGAATTTTGGTTTTATAAATCATTTCTATTTTTTTAAATTTTGATAATTAAAACCATTCCTGTAGGGCCATTGGAATTGTCCTTGACCAAACATAAAATCAAATTATTCCAAATTAAAAAAAGTTGAATTTATTTTAATTTTTGGAAATATTGAGTTTAATATCAAAATTATGCATAATTTTTAAAAAAATTGTAATTTTTTTTTCAAAACGAAAAACTAATGCAAATTAACGAATATTGATTTCTTAACAAAAATTATATCAATTTAATAAATAATAATGTATGAGTTTTCGGGTGATCAAGCGTTTTCTAAATCTTCAATCGAGAATTTTCAATAACTCAATTGATCTAATACCTTGATCAAGATAATAGCTTGATTGAGGTTCTACTAACCATAAATAAAACCTCGATCGAGGTATTTGAAAAAGTTGTGCAAAACCTCGATCGAGCATTTTAAAACCCTTGATTGAGCTAATAGCTCGACCGAGGGATATAAAACATGATTTTAGCCCCATTTTCTGTAAATTTTATTTTTCTGGCTTCTTTGAAAATCCTACACCCTATCTTGGGATGCACTTTAAGTGGCAGACTTCAATTAGACTCATGGATTCATTAATAAATAATCTATCTATTGGCATATAATTCACGGGTTTCTAAATTCATATGATATTTTTTTTTGTTTCTTTTCAAACTTATACTTACAAAACCATGTCCACAACTTTGAATCAACGCAAAAAAAAAATCTACAACATAAAAAGTGCACAACTAAAAAATTTCAAAAAATATGTACACCCGAGATCAATGGGTCCTCTTCAAAAGGGTATTTTTTGTTTTTCGATTTTTACAATGAGCAAAAATTTTTTTTACATGAACACACATGTGTATAAAATGCAATTAAAATTTTCAATGGTCAGTTTTGAAAATTTATAAAAAATATATTTTTTCAAAATAAATTAAAAAAAAATGTGTGCCCTAGTGCATTTGTGTAGATTATGTTCATTGCTTTTTAAAAAATTATGCATTTATCACTAAATCATCTTACATGCACACAAGTCACTTATTAACTTTTCCTTAAATTTATAAGAACAAACCTTTCTTTAAATGCAATTTTGACATATTAAACGGCATCATTAGTTTTTTTAAATATAGGTGGAAATACATCATAATTCCCTACAATTTGTTTTTGTGTTGCATGTTGGAATTTACAAGGCATATATGAGTTTTGAGCGATTCGGTTTAATAAATGAGTAAAAAATCAATTTTTCACTACCACTTTTTGTTGAAAAGTGTTACCCTTCTCTATGGATTCACCCATATTCTATTGGAGAACCACGTGTAGCCTTAATTCATAGCTTCTCAAACATGAAAAAGTAGCATAACTCAATGGGTAAAGGTTCCTAGCCTTTCCAACTTGAATAATCACCTACAACCATATCTTTTCCTTTGAAATCCACAGCTCTGGTTCCAAATTTGAATTTATGGGCTATACACAATTCGATAATTGATAATTGTATGAGCAACAAGAGGAGAGAGCTCTACGTAGTGTATAAATCTGCATGATAATAGGAAAATGATTGGTTGACTCCAAAGGATAGGAGGGAATGGCGATAAGATAACTGACATAACATATGACTATAGAAAAAAAGAACCCTTACTAATTTCATAAAAGTATGATAATCTCATGCTTCCATAATTGCCTAAGAGAACTTTCCCCACCAACCTCACAAATGCATTCAATTATTGCATTTAATATTTAAAAGGAAGTAATTGGCTAGTTAAAGCACCTGATAGCAATTGGATGAGTTCTAAGGATGACACTTGGAAATACAAGATTTAACTTCCCATAGGACCCCTTTCCTTTTCCCCTATAGGGTTATTTTAAACAACCATCTTGGACCATAAATAGTATTTCCCAAAATAATATTTACCTATATTTGACTTCATCATGACAAACCAACCACATAGTCCACGTAGAGATATTTACAACATATATACCTAGTTATTCACTACACGGTCCTTGGCTTTGAGCTCTACACTATGAATTTATATTAACATATTTACGTCATTTACACGATTTAATTCAATACATTACAAAGATCAAATTAAAAGTATTACAAATATGAAATTTTTTTTATTCCCAAAATAAAAATAAAACATTAAATATACTATGCTCTTAAATGATGTTTTCATTATGTGAACATCCATAAGTAAAGGTTATGAGTACTTAATAATTATTATGTATTTGGGATTTATGTGCACAAATAACCATACCAATAATAGCATCGAGTGAAACGAGGTGCTCTACAACCCAGTATGGGGGAGATGTTGTAACATGTGTGAGTGTGTCATGTAACATTTGTTACTAACAAAATAATTAAAAAAATTCATGTCGGCTCATAAAATAAAAAATTAAATTATGGAAAGTATTTAAAAAAAATCCATTTTATTCATAAAATAAAATATTATGAAAAGTAATTAAAAATAAATGTTCGTTTATAAAATAAAAATTTAGAACTTAAACCCGGATCTATCAATCAAGAGAGATCAAATTTTAAAAAGAAATACACCTCAAGAAATTGGATCCCTCTCGATGCTTAATAGATACAGGTTTAAGATGTATCTATACTGGTTCATTTTCCAATCCTAATCAATTGCACCTTCTAATCTTTCAACTACTTTTAAATAGTTTATTAAATAGCATAATTTATTATGCCTATCAAATTGTCATGTATTATCTAAATCAAATTGTCTTGGGTTTTCAAATTCACCCACTTTTTAAAACCAACTATTATATATCCATTCATAATGAATATATGATCACATGGAAACATATGCTCTTCTTATAATTATAAAATTATATAAAGGTACGATCGTTTTGGTATAGGAATACTTTTTAACTCATTTCTATTGTGGGTAGGATAAATAACGACTAAAACGTTTTTTTTAGGGTTTTAAACCAAAATCTTGTCTAAAAATGACAAGATTTACAAATATGTAATTTCAGTAATTTGAAATACGATTCAGATTAAATGATGGATTCTGAAACTATTCAAATTGTTGAAATTGCGATTTGAACAATGGAAATTATGATTTGAACAATGAAAATTGCAATTTAAATCATTGTTCCTTTGCCAAATTTCAACGAACAAAAACGTTTTAGTTGCTCCTTATACAACACTCTATCTCTATTGTCTCCAATATCTTTATCGAGTATTTTCTTTTTAATCTTTCAAATCTCTGGCATCAATCAACATAACACGATAAATAGACAAAAACAATGCAATTCAACATACTAAATAGAGTATTTGCTACACGTAGCTTTGTTTAATGAGTAACATATATTTAAAGGGAGTAGGCATTACTTCATTAGCTAACATACATTATGTGAATTGGGTAACATATTGTAGTTTGAATTACTCCATTAGGTGACATACATTATGTGAATTGGATTTGATTTTTATGAATATAAAAAAAAAAATATGTATCATTTTTAAAAGTTATAGATTTTTGTGGTATAGGTATAGCTAGCCACAAACTATAGAAAAAAATTGTAGATAGAAAAAAAATAACCATCAAGGACAAATGGTGGTTTCCAACTTTAAACATGTGATAGAATGACTTTAAAAACTCGATTTGACAAACAATTTTCTCAAATATTTTCTTTGCTTATGTCATTTCCATTGTACATATTAGTATGAGTATCTATTTTTTTCCATAATACGATTAAATAATTCCAACACCACCATAAACCATAAACAATAACTCTTACAAAATAAAATCCTCCCTCACATCCCATCTTTTTTATGCCTCACAATATACCTTTGATTGAAATATGGGTTTGGAACATTTTATCAAAAAAATGTTGGAGACTTATTTACAAAAGGAAAGGAAAATAAACTTCTTATGTGATATATGCTCATAATCTTATAATATACACCTTTGCATGTTTTTCTTGAGCAAAAATGGGATTTGGAACCACTATGCAATCTAAATTAGGGGTTGGGTAATGAATTTATTGTTGGAATATTCAATTATACTGAGAGTGGTGGTGAATCAACATAAGACAGATTTTAATTTTTCAAACTTAATTTACTATTCACATCAACTTTCATTCAGATTAAGCAGTAGTCAACTATAATGTATAGTATACATGAGACACAAATAATTAATGTGGAAATCCAATAAGGGAGAAAACCACATAAATATGTTCTTTCTAAATAAATAAGGATTACAATGATTCTCCAACATCAACTAGAAGGAGGCACCAACCCCCTGATTTCTCCAACACCAACTACAAGGAAGCTCCAACTCTTGAGATTCTCCAGCACCAACTAGGAGGAGACACCAACCCCATGGTTTCTCTAGAACCAATTGAAAGGAAGCTACAATTCCCTGCCTTGCACCACCATGCCATCCTAAAGTATATATGCTTGTGTTTTGTATTAAATATGCATACACTATCTTCACTCTCGCTTCACACAATCCTTGTTCTTTACTTAATTTTTTCACAAAAGACATATTCTTAGTAGAACCATTATGTTCCTGTAACGCGTCCTGCATATTTGTCGTTGAATTCACTTTTGCACTGCTTTTTACTTCTTCACTGCCTTCAACTTCTGTGCTACTTATGCACAACCTTCAGCTTATGTACCAATACACTGAATGCATCAAATTTCCTATCGTGAGCTACCCTTTGTAAAGCAACACTAATTCATGTGCATCAATTTACATTTATGTACCGCGCAAAGCAACTCTAGTTCATGTGTACTTGCATACGTTCATGTGTCGTCGCATTTTTCTCTATACAAGACAATCCTAATTTTTGTACTGCGCACCAACTTTCTTGTCATGCCTTGCTCTACACAAGACAATCCTAGCGTCTGTACTGCACACCAACTTTATTTTCATGCTCAGCTCCATGCAAGAAAATCCTAGCTTATGTACTGTGCAACAACTTTCTTGTCATGCTCTACTCTGCGCAAGACAATCCTAGCTTCTATATTGTGCACCAATTTTCCTGTCACGCTTTTATCTATGCAAGATAACCCTAACCCTGATTGTTGTACTGCACACCAACTTTATTTTCATGCTCGGCTCCATGCAAGAAAATCCTAGCTTATGTACTGTGCAACCACTTTCTTATCATGCTCTACTCTGTGCAAGACAATCCTAGCTTCTATATTGTGCACCAATTTTCCTGTCACGCTTTTATCTATGCAAGATAACCCTAACCCTGATTGTTGTGCATCCATCACAACGCTTCCATTCAAAATTCCTTAACCAAAGAACTTGCAAGAAAATGTTGGAATATATGGTACGTTGTACCATCTTCTTGTCGGCTTATAACTACCTTGGATTATTTTAATCCATCTTTTATGGAATTTTGGTCCCGTGATTCTTGAGTTGGGCTTCTACCCAAACCTATTTATAGACAATCTCTTTCATCGGTCTATTATAACGTTGTGAATTACATGGATAATGCTCCTCATGCTTAACCGCAAAGGTGTCTCTAGACACCACCATTAATTTTGGGAATCTCTTTTCTCTTTATGTTGGTTAATGCTTGCTCCAATATGGTATCATAGCTCGTTGGTATTCGTGATCTGATTTGACAGAATCTTGAGAAGAGTTTTGTATCCTAATAAGCTATATTGGGCGTAATATGGCTAGCTTTACGGCTTGGTGTCCCTTAGTGCTTTGATATGGAGTTTTTGACCTCTAGAATCCATTGTCTGCAAATTGAAACATAGTCCTTGGGTATTGACTTGAGAAGAAGGATAGTCGTTCTTTGTGCATCAATAAAGGTTATCACCAATGCAAGAATTGGTTATGTCCTTCCCTTTTGATCCATAGTGTGAACTGGTTGATTTGTGTTCATCTAACGATCTGTCAAGAGACATCACTGCTGAATAGGATATTCTGTCAACTAGAACCGTTGATCAGATCTTGCACAGATGATCAGTTTGACGGTCGATTGGATAAATATTGTTGACATGACCAAATGATAGCTATTATTGTTGGTGTGAAACTAGAAGAGAATCATCGGCTTATGGCGTGACTGGACCAAGTGCACCATGACTAAAAATTGATTGCTATCCGACTGAAGACTCCTTGATGGATTGAACAATTGACTTAGGAAGACCTTTTTTATTATTCCCTAGTTTTTGTCTCGACCAACTACGTTGGGCCACGGATATTTCCATATATTGAAGATTTTTCGATGGCATTTATGCTTTTACATGAGGAGCAAAACCCCAATAAAATGGTCTTTAGAATATTAATGGATAGCATAGAATGTCTTTTCAATGAGCAAATTACGTCAAGCACCCCTGGTACATTATCATAGAGAAATACCAAGCACCCTTGGTGTAATCAAAGAGCAAGAGAGATGGAAGAATAGAACTCAGAATAATATCCTACACAAAACCAATTCACTGATTTTGGTTACCTGCACAATGAATGCAAATTTCCTTCGAGAGAAGAGAATTCACTCTCACATTAAATTCATCAATCCTGCATAATATATATATATATATATATATATAATTCTCATCCTTTGGATTCTATTTTTATTTTCTGACTTCGGGATGAACTCACCCTTCATCTAGATGCTAGGTCACTTAGTTAGGAGGCTAAATCAAGTGACGTAACTCAAGTGTTGTATTTTAGTTCAATCTAAGTGTCGTCTTTTAGTCTAACTCAAGTGTTGACATGAAAAACACTTTAGTTAACTAGATATTATTTATTAACACTTAGTTAACTCTTTTAACTGAAGTCCTTCTTGATAACATCACTGAAGTGAACAATTCAAATTATCCTTTAATTAACTGAAGTCTTTCTTGTTAACATCACTGAAGTTTTAACAATTCGATTTATCTCTTATTTAACTGAAGTCTTTATCATTAATGAGCAAATCAAGTACTCTCTTATCTGATCACATCTTATCTTTATCTCTTGTCTTATTTGCATGGTCCACAAGTGCCAACTTTAATTTATCTATCATATCAAATATACTAAGGATATTTTTCCAATGATGTGATCATCTTGTTCTATTATCATTCCAAGTGGTCACATGCTAAAATAATTCACTCTAGAGGTGGTCAGTCCCTAGAGGAGACTTAATAGCTCAACCATGGTTAGTAGTACATCACACACCATTCATGTTTCGGCATGCAAAGCATTACCTCAACACATGAGGCACCACCTCAACGCATGAAGCTTATTCATTCTTGAGTCCAACTCAAGATTCTTCTCCAATTTTCCTGAGTCCAAATCAGGATCCTATAAGGCACTACCTCAACACACGAGGCTCAATCTTGACACACAATATTGAATTGGAGAATGAATCATGATGTTTTAACTTTAACACTCCCTCTTAGGGAGGGAGAGATTCTCTGCCATTCTAAGCTTGTCTCAGAAGTACCTATGCTTCGTCAAGGACAGAGGCTTAGTCAACATATTTGATATCTGCTTACCAGTAGCAATGTACTGAAGTCTTATGGCACCTATATGGACCATGTCTCTGATGTAGTGGTGTTTAATCTCAATGTGTTATGATTTCTCATGAAACATAGGGTTTTATAAGAGCTTAATGTAGCTTTGATTGTCAGAGTGAATGACAGTAGTCTCAATCTTCTCACCGAACAACCCAACAAGTAGCTTCCCAAGCCACATAACTTCTTGGCAGGAGGTACTAGCTCCAATATACTCTACTTATGCAATACTTTGGGCTACGGGGCGCTGCTTCCTGCTGGACCAAGAGATCATATATAATCCTAAGCTAAAAAAAAATTCAGATGTAATCTTTCGGTCCACAATACTACCACCCCAGTTAGAGTTGGCATAACCAAGTAACATCAATCCACCACTGGAAGCATATCTGATTCCATAAGAAATAGTACCTCGAAGGTATCTAAGCACATGGTTGGAAACAATCCAATGTTTATGTCTTGGCTCAAACATGAACTTACTCAAGATACTCACAACATGGCATATGTCTGGTCTAGTATGTATCGAATACATCAATGAACCAATGAGATGTCTAGACATGGTAGGATCCACTAGATATGATCTGGAATCTGACTCATGTATTTTCTTCATATTAGACACCATTGGAGTAGTCATGAACTTACAGTCCATCTTACCAATATGCACAACACATCAATTGTGTACTTTCTTTGTGAAAGAAATATCTCATCTTTCCTTTGCCAAAATTCTAAACCAAGAAAATAGTGCATAAGACCTAAGTATTTCATTTTGAACTCTAAAGTGAGCTCCCTCTTGCACTGATCTATCTGTTGTTCCTATCTAGTAATGAACAATCCATCAACATAGAGAACCAAGATCAATGGTTGGTTCTTCACAACCTTGAAGTATAAGTTGGGACCAACTTCACTTTTGGAGAAACCCAAGCTCTAAAGATAGCTGTCAATACTTGAATACCAAGCCCTTGGGGCCTCCTTAAGCCCATACAAGGCTTTCTTAAGTTTGCATACATGGGATTCCTTCCTAGGAACTACAAACCCCTTATGTTTCTATATGTATACTTCTTCCTCAATTTCACCATTGAGAAATGAAATCTTCACATCCGTCTGGTGAAGTTTCCACCCCATAACTAAAGTAAGGGAAATTATAGCTCGAATAATGGTGTACATGGCCACAGGAGTGAATATATCATAATATCCTATCCCTTCTTTCTATGAGAAAACACAAGCTGCTTTATATTTCTCAATACTTCCATCGATTGCATGTTTGATTTTATAAAGCTACTTGGAAGTTAGTATAGACTTCCAGTCCGGTTTAGGAACCACTTCCCACCCATCATTTTGCGTGATGGATTTGTACTCTTCCACCATGGCATCTTTCCATACCTACTGCTTAGCAGTTTCCTCATAGGTGGTGGGTTCTGAGTCACTAATGTGACTCATCTGAGCTACATATCCTGAAAATATTTCAGGTCTCCTTCACTATTTGAATGTGCTTGGTGGAGCTCCATGTTTTTCTGCCTCTTGCAGAATGTCTCCACACCATGAATATCTCCTCTTCATGGGATCTTCATTAAGAGATCCTTCTACCAATTCTATTGGCCCTTCATAATCAAGTGGATCTAAGGACTCTTGTGGATTCTCCCCCTCAGCATCTGAAAGGGGAGAATTAGAAGCTGGATCCTCCATCCTGGGACTCTCATGCTACTCCATATCTTAATCACAATGAAGTTATTTAGAGTGCTTGAAGGAATCCTATTCATGAAATGTTACATCTCTATTGACTTCTATTGAATTCAATGTTCCTTCGTCCTGCAACATACATTCTATAAGATTTGTAGGATTCGCTATATCCAACAAATGTGCCTTTCTTTCCATATGGCTCCATCTTTGTCCTCTTCTCTTTTGGCACATGAATGTAGACTGGACAATCGAAAATATTCAATTGTCCAACATCTGGTTTTTCACCAGTGCAAACTTCTTCAGGAGTCTTTTCTCTCAGGATAGCATGAAGACTTCTTTTTTGTATATAAACAACAGTGCTAGAGGCTTATTGCCATAAGGAAGTGGGAAGATCTTGATCACACATCATAGCTTTTGCATCCCCATAGATTTTTTTCTTTCTTTCTTTTAGTAACCCCATTCCGCTAGGAGTTCTAAGGTACAGTTAGTTTTTTTCTTATCCCTGCATCTCAGCAAAAGTCATTAAACTCATGAGACTTGAACTCTCATCCATTATCATATCTCAAAGCACGAATGTACTTTCTAGTTTTATTCTCAACCAATGCTTTAAACTCTTGAAATTTGTTGAAAGTTTCACTCTCTACCTTCAGAAAATAGATCCTTGACTTGTGAGAGAAGTCATATATGAAAATCACATAGTATAGATAACCACTCAAGGATGGTGCAAACATGGGACCACATAGATCTAAATGGATCAAGTACATGATCCATTTAGATCTTTTAGTACTATTTGGAAATATTTTCTTGATGTTCTTACCAAGAGCACAACCTCTACAAATAACATCATGCTCAGATTGAAATATAGTCATACCTTTTACCATATTCTATAAGTCAGGTAGCGCTTTGAAATGAATATTTCCAAGCCTCCTATGCGATCGTTCACAAGGATTGACGGTGTCTTGGATCATGGATTTAATGATCTTTACAGGAACTTTGTAGAGACATCCCTCTCTAATTCCAATCACAATTGAATTCAACTAAAAGGAAGTGGATCCAACTCCTTGGATCGAATAAGTGGTATTATCTCCAAGCTCCACCTGACAGGAGAACTTATTTTCCTTCAGATTTGAGATAGCGCTCTTATATCCAATCATGTGTTTTGATGTGCCACTATCCACCACCCATGTCTCAGTACTAGTGGTAATGGATATTTCTAGAGATGAGACAAGATAGTACTCTTTCCTTGACTCTTTATCATTTGAAGAAATTTTTCTTGTAGGTTCATCTTTCGTAGCAGTAGAAGCATGAAATATACCCTTGAAATTTCATTTTTTCTTTGCATGGAAGTCTCTCGCAAAGTGGCCCTTCTTATTGCAGTTGAAGCATTGGAATTTAGACTTATCAAAGTCCTTTTTGTATTCCTTTTCCATTTGATGAGGAAACTTCTTCTTAGAAAAGGATTTCTTTCCTCTATTTGTCCTTTACATAAGATCAAGGTTCTCTTCTTTGGAGGAAGCAGTTTTGCTTTGAATTCGCCCTTCTTCTTGAAGGCAATCATGCCACAATATTTCAAAGTTTGGTTTCACTTCTCGACCATTAAAAACAACCAGTAATGTCTTGCATGTGGATGGAAGACCATCGACAATATTCTAAATAAGATCATCATCATCATCGACAATAACTCCAATGCTCATGAGTTGATCTCTTACTTGAGAGATATTTGTGAAGAAGGAAGCAACATATTCTTCCTTCTCCATTTTCGGATTATGAATCTTGTTATTCAAGGATCTCTTATGACTAGGAGCCTTCTTCTCATAAATATTTTTCAAGTTGTTGAAGCATTCCTTTGCAGTATTCAATGAAGTAATCACCGGCATCAAATTGTCTTTCACATAATCATAAATGATTATCTTTGCTTTGGCTCGATTCTTCTTGAAAGAAATGCACCCAATATTAGAAGTGGGCTCTTCAACAACATTGGATATGTATCCATATAGATTATGCTCTTCCAAGATATTCAGAATCCTAGTTTTCCAAGTATTGAAGTTTGAAGTTCCTTCAAGTCTATCTTCTGGTCTTACTGAGATTGAAGCCATTATTCTTCAAGTACTATGCTCACCTGGGATCAACGTAGGCTCAAGCTTAACTGCAAAACATAGCTCATTCATTCCCTAAGCTCTGATACCATGTTAATTTTTTTATCTTAATGTGGAATTATAGTAGTACTTGAAATCAAATGAATAATCAACAAGCATAAGCATTCACATGAGACATATTATTTACCCTCGGGAAATCCTCTATTACTTGAGAGAGAAAACCCCAAGAAAGTATTCCTTAGAATATTGATAGATAGTAGAGAATGTATTTACAATGAGCATATTACATCAAGCACCCCTGGTGCATTATCAGAGAGAAATACCAAGCACCCCTGGTGCAATCACAGAGTAAGAGAGAAGATGGAAGAATAGAACTCAGAATAATATCCTACATAAAACCAATTTGTTGATTTTGGTCACCTGCACAATGAATGTGAGAGAAGAGAATTCGCTCTCACACTGAATTCATCAATCCTGCATAACACACACAAACACACACACAAATATATATATATATATATATATCATGCTTTAGATTCTAATTTTATCTTCTGACTTCAGGATGAACTCGGCCTTCATTTGGATGCTAGGTCACTTAGTTAGGAGACTAACTCAAGTGTCACAACTGAGGTATCGTAACTCAAGTGTTCTCTTTTAGTTCAACTGAAGTGTTGTCTTTTAGTTTAACTCAAGTGTTGACATGCAAAACACTTTAGTTAACTAGATCTTCTTTATTAAAACTTATTTAACTCTTTTAACTAAAGTCCTTCTTCATAACACCACTGAAGTGAACAATTCAAATTTTCCTTTAATTAACTGAAGTCTTTCTTGTTAACACCACTGAAGTTTTAACAATTCGAGTTCTCTCTTATTTAATTGTTCAATTCTTTATCATTACTGAGCAAATCGAGTTCTCTCTTATCTTATCACATTTGATCTTTATCTCTTGTCTTATTGGGAAGGTACACATGCGGCAACTTTAATTTATCTATCATATCAAATATACTAAGGATATTTTTCCAATGATGTGATCATCTGGTTCTACTATCGTTCCAAGTGGTCATATGCTAAAGTAATTCACTCTAGAGGTGGCCAGTATCTAGAGGAGACTTAATAGATCAACCATGGTTAGTAGTACATCACACACCATTCATGCTTCCACATGAAAATCATTACCTCAACACGTGAGGCACCACCTCAACACATAAGGATCTGTTTTGACAAACAAGACTATACAACACCATCACTTTGACATACAAAGCACTTACCTCAACACACTAGGATTATTCATTCTTGAGTCTAACTCAAGATTCTTCTCCAAGTTTCCTAAGTCCAAATTAGGCTCCTATAAGGCACTACCTCAACACACAAGGCTCAATCTTGACACACAATATTGACTTGGAGAATGACCCATATGCTATAAATTTAACACGTATGATGTGTATGCGTTCGGTAAGCTAGATACTGAAACAAATATGAATTGTGACACTCAATTGGGATTGAATGGTGTGGATGAGTTGTGTCCAATTTTTTGTGAAGGACAGTCACATGCTTGTGGATGTGGATCCTTGGTGTGTCGACCTATTGATCCATAGAATGAAATATTGTTGGCTTCCTCACCTAGTGAGGACAACCCGTAAATATAAGTATTAAATACATTGATTGTATTGTTATGGAAAAATATTTGAGAACAAGAGGGAGTATTGTTATTGATATTGCATCCTTACTATTGCATTATTAATTCGACTTCGCATAGTCTACTGATGATTTATTTGATTAGGATGTTTTTTTTAATTTGCCCAATATATATTTACCTTTGTGTTATCTTTTCCAATTTTTAGTTTGGAATTTGGTATTGTTTACTATTCAAGATCAGTAAACAAGTGATAATTGATTTACTTGAATCAATTGTGCATTGAAAATGGGCATGTTAAGATGAAGATGAAGCCTTGTCATTTGAGAAATTGTAGGAGTTTCAGAAGAAGAATGTAGTGGCCTTGGAAGAATCTCATAACCATCTTAATCAAGAAGTAGAATAATTGTAGAATGTCATTGCACAGTTACAAATTGAGAATCAATGATTGAAGAATGAATTGCAGGCATCCCATACCTAGATGGAAGATGAGGTTTCCCTCCTTCAAACTAGCATTTTGCAGCATCTTGATGAGAAATATCGACAAATTTATTTGCTAGAAAGCACCATGGAAATCATTTTCCATAATTTAGCAGACGAATTTGAAGATAAGTTAGATTTGGTCGATGTTTGCAAGAAGAGGTGAAATCCCTCTCTTGTGAAGATATTGATGGCTTGAAGACGAAAAGTGGCAGGTTGGAAGCAGCGAATGTCCAACTGACTAATGAGGATTCTCACTTGTAGGCCTCTATTGATGAGCTTCATGAAGAAGATGCCCTTCTTCAAGAAGACAACAATCATTTGTTTGAAGAATATAAAGCTTTGAAAGAAGATTATGATGCTATGTTGCTGCAACTAATTGAGAAGGATAAGGCTATCAAGGAATTGCGGAATTGCAAGCATAGTCTTGAAAAAGAATTTTGTAGACTGTAGATTATTGAGAAAAAATATATTGAGCAACAAGCTAATGAGGAGAATACCATCGAGGAATCGATTGTTGAGTAGAATATTGTAGGAAAGGTGTTGTTGTTCCATCACATGATTTGTTGGCTACTATTTATGTTATTTATCCTATATTTGAGAAGCATATTGTAGGTATTAGGTCTCAACTGTTGTGAAAAATGGGATATACTGGAGGAGGACTTGAGAAGAATGGACAGAGTATTGTAGTTCCTATTACCCCTAAATTTATGCCACCAATATCAGCCCTTGGATATGATGGTGCTACATAAACTTTTACCAACACTTGGAAAGTTTTGTTTGTTGATGGAGGAATTCAGACTGAAGAGCAATCTGTTGTTGAGTGTGTTGCTATCCCTGATGTGATAGGAATTGAGAATTTTGTTGCAAATGACATTATTGTTGATATGCATGATTGTTCTACTCCTGTAGGAGTCTCAGAACCTGATACTGCATCCCCTTATTCCGTCAGAACATAAATTTGTGCCATATAGACACCCTCATTAGAGGATTTGGAGGAATTTTCCCAGGAATCATAATTCTTGGAAAGGTGGCAAATATGCTTTCAAAACTTTGCAGAAAATACATGAAAGATACTAACCATGGACCAGTGCCGACTACTCAGATAAACTGAGATTGGATTGATGGATGGTCATGAAATCATTTGAAAAAATGCTTGAGGACATAATATAGATTTATATCTTCGACCGTATTGTCGTACATTTCTCCTCTTGCATTCCTTTCATTTCTTTGGAAGTGGTCAATTGCAATCAAACGATGATGGTTGTCAACTGATTGCTCGATTAGTGATGACCGTTTGAGATGGTTGAATGAGACTCGACCTGATATGTTCGTCATTTATCAACTGTAATGATCATGGTTGAATTAGCTTTGACTCATCATGACGACTGAATGAAGTGTTCGAATCCTTTTCCTTGTCGACGGGAATGTCATTGACTGACCTTTGAACAAAGGTGACTAATGACTAGAGTTTCTTAGCTGGATTTGTTTTTCGAGCAATTTTTTACTACTATTTCTACTTACTTGTTCCTTAGTTGTCTTTAAGGAGGGGATATTTGCAAACCTTGATTTGAGGTAAACCCAACTATTGGACTGACTGAACTATGTTTGGCTGGATTATTTGTTGGTATATTCAATTGGGTACTGTTGCGAGTACTTGATTGCTAGACAGGGACTCTGTTGCTTGATAGAGACTGCGTATACTTGTTGTGCTATTGGCCAGTAGGCTACTCGACTAACCGATTGGGACTATATTTAAACCACAATATTGTAGAATGTTTGATGACTACATTGAGTTTTAATGACAATGGTGATAGTATATTTCGATTTCTTCAAGGAGTGTTTTCTATACCTGGTTGATCAATGTTGCAGTACATATCAAATCAAGGGGGGAATTATGTATAACTTGTTCTTTCCTCCAAGCTAAGTTTACACCAGTGGGGGAGGTGTAACATCCCAAAATTTACAAAAATTTAAAATTTTTCGATATAGATTTTAATGCGCAATATAACTATGTGGAAATATAGTAAATGTTTAAATGTCGTCTTACTGTACTAAATATTGTGTTGGTCAAAAGTGTAATGTTTGAGACAAGATAATTAATATCTTCTTTTCGAAGTTAAACTCACTCAACTGTACTTTCACAATTCTTTTGTTACTGATCCAATGATATAATTTTATATGTGTTGACTATTGTTCTTCTGTTTGATGATGAAGGGGTCTTACGGATGCCCCGAGGCTTACTTAGCATTTTTGCTAAAGCATTTGAATCGTTCCTTGTTCGCAGATTACAGGTAAGAGTTTTAGTGTTATGACACGTGATCAAAGAGTTTCTAACCAGTTTTCTGTATCTCCAAGGTCTTAATGATTTAAGAGACAAAACGTCAAAAATGCTATTGGTGAGAACTTCAGTTAGCCTAGTTTGTAAAACAAAAGCATGTTGATTGTAATATTTCTAATCTTTTAATAATTTGATTAAAAAAAAAGAATAGGATCCAGATATCATTGTTTAACTCTATGCACTGATATCGCTAGTTTCTATGGATACAAATTATGAGGTTAAATTTATTCTATATGTATTGGTTAACAACAATTAACGTGCAACATCTATATGCATATCCTTGTATGCTCTAGACCTTAAGAATTTCGTGCAATATTTGTTTTAAATTCTAACTTTGAAATTATTGCAATTTGTATCATAGTCAAATGTTAGCCTATGAACTATATACAATTTCTATTTAATTTCTATACTATATTGAAATATGTATATATATCAAATCCTATACAAAGTCCTATGAACAATTATAAGGTATGGTGTGTGTGCATCTACGTGACCCTATATGACTTTATGGTTTCCTAGCAATGAACCCGACACCACCTTGACTTACCACAAGGTGTTATTACACAACCGAATGGTGCGATTTATCAACAATCAATACATTGTAAGAAATGGTAATACTAACACTATGAAGGCTTCGTGCTGGCAGGCACTTGGTTTCCTCTTGCATTTAATAATTCCAACTGCTGAGACAGTGGAATTTCTTCATGGAAATCTTCGTGGCACTAGGCACGTGATAGAGTGGTGATGGTTCGAACACTGTGACGAGCTGTAAGTGATCTGGTTCGAGCTTGACCTAGCTGTCCTCCTTGGTGGCTATGGTATTGATGGTGTCATTCATGTGGTTGATGCTTGGTTTTACGTGACAACCCTTTGGTGATCTCCACCATTGATCCAGCAAGGGTTTTGGGCTTTGGGATCTAACCCTAATCTCCTCTATGTTTTACAAAGTTAATGTTTCCTTGTCATTCGGTGTAGTGGCTCTGACGAGAGGCCGACAGGCCGAGAGCCTTCAGGGTTTTGTTAACAGGTTTTTGTGGAGTGCCCCCGGTTCAAAACCGTGACCTGTTGAAATCTTAATAGATGATACAACAGTAGCAGATTGTAATAACAGTTCTAGGGTGAGTGACAGACTCTTCATGGTAGTTGATTCGATGCTCGGCCTTCCTTGTCTGTTAGGTGATAGTATTCAGAGTTAATGTGCTTCCTTCTTCGCATTTGCTGATGGAGTAATGGGTACCATTTGCAATGTATTGGCATTCTACTCCGGTGATAATTTCTTTAAAGGTAAAGGTTCTTGGTTCACACCCTGCGTCTTCCATCTTGTTTGAGAGTTTCAGTTGCTATTATTTCTCCTGTAATGATTTCTGTCAAACGCTTGTTTTAACCACACTCATGTTCAAATGGTAGGTACCCTCGTCGATAGCTTCTCAGCTTAAGTTTTTATAGTTGGCTACTAAAGTTAGACCATTAAGCCTCGGTGGTTACCTTGTTACTCCGGTTAGATGAATATTGGGTCTTCGTGTGTTTTGTCAAGACTTCATGTCGAAAGCCTGTGCGTTGTTGGTAGCTTGGGGAGGATAAATCCTCAACCCTTTTGTCGTTGCTTTCAGAAGTATTTGATTTCCAGTATATAATCTGTAAAAGACATACTAAGAGAGGGTCTTAGTCCCGCTACTATTCTCGGTAAATAATGGAACTTGTGCTTTCATGCTATAAGTGTCTATGTAAATGATATTGTGAGCATTGCTCTATTTTGTGTAAAGGAAACAGAAACATAAAGTTTGCAATTTACTGTGTCTTTGATAATAAGAACTATGCTTTCTATAAATGCGTTTAAGTTTTTGAGAGCATTGCTCCAGTTGTATGCAGTGAGACTCGTCGTTTTTGTAACTAAAGTGTTTTAAGAAGAGTTTGAGGGCTAAGGGTTTATTCCTATGTTAACAATGATCAAACCCTAATGTGTGGTTCTCAGCAAAGTTCTGCTGTTATAATAGCAACGTTTAGCTTCTGAAAGTAGATGTCTACAGTGAGCTATTCATATGGTTTTACTGTTTATGTTTTTTTCAATTTAAACGTGATAAAGTAGTATCAAGATAATGCCGAGGTGTTCTTATTTCCAGTCTTAAAGAAATGCAAATGGTAATCGTTTTCATACCTAAGTTTATGATTTTGAATGTGTTACTCGTCATTCATGTCTATCGATTTTAAGTATTGGCAGAGAGCCAATGTCTTCTATTCGTAACTATGTAATGAGGTTGTAACTGTTTTCTTGTTTTGATGTTGACTATAAATATTTGAACTTTAGTGAAATTCTAAATCTGAGAGATGATGTTGATACTTATAGGGTTTAGTCAATGAAAACTCTGTTTGGATAAAAATAATGGCTCTTTGTTTTAATAGTTGTGATAACTATGGAAAATGATGGGACCATAAGATAGGGTTTCAAATCCAATGTTAAATGTGAATGGGATTTAGTTGTAGTTTTAAATAAATAAACAATATAAAAGAAAAGTGCAATGCTGTGCATAAGGATTGGTGCTAAATAATTATGCATTGTTTGTAATAGAAATAATTCTGTGTACTTAAGAAATAAATGATTTTGCAGTTGTTATTTCAAATAAAATTTGTGGAATAAAAATACAGTAAACTTAAACATTTAATTTATGAAAAGAATGATTAAAGAAAGACATAGAATTATATTCTTAAATACAAAATATTAATGGTAGAAAAAAACTAATGAAATACAACAGTATTGATCTTTTCATTCATCTGGCAATCTGCCTATCAATTTATCTATCTAAATCTTTTCTCTGTACTAGAGTACGATGCAGATCCATTAGCATGGGGGAAAATGTAGAGAAATATTTACTTCAATTAATCTTTCATAATAATTACCATACAGAATCCTAGTTAGATCAAACACTGAAATAAATGCAATTGTTTAATAATATTCTTGAAAACGGTAAATCAATAATTGCGGATAGAAACTTTAACTACTTAGAATTTGAAAAGACAAGTAGAACCTGTAAATGAACATAGGGCCGACAAACACCCGAGGAGGCATGTTCCTCCCAACCTTTTCCAGAAGAAGCAGCCAAAACTACTTGCTTCCTTTGGACCCTCGAGCCTGCTTATTGAACCACTAAGTAGATGGAATCTGTGTAGAAGCAAGGCACTCAGTAAAATAACTTCTGCACTCAGGAGTGTAACTTTTTCACTCAAAATATGCCTTTTGCACTCAATAATATAACTTCTGCACTCAGTAGTATAATAGGCAGACTTACACCATGATAAAAAACTTAGCATATCCCCTCATCAAATCTCTTGGGTGCAAGCACAACAAAACCCCAAGGTAAATTTCCCCGCTAGGAAAAGTGATGAAACTCAATTCATAATTTGATGGCTCTTATATAGGTCTTTAGTGGTCAGTTTTGAATAAATGAGCCTCAAGCTCCAGTCCCACCTTCCAGGGCACTACGACCACATTTCAAGGGAGTTGTCCCATACCAACAACTAGTTAGTTGCATCATGATGCTGCCACTTGTCCATTTCCTTCTACCCCAAATTCCATTCCACCTAGTGGGTCAGTAAACACTCTTTCAACAGTCCCCTTAGGTGTTTGTCTCCTATTTAATTTATTAAATAATAAAATATTGTGCAATTACAGTCATCCTTGGACACTTGTGCAATATAAAACTTTACAATAAAAGTAATCATAATGTTTCCAACATAAAAAAAAATTTCAGCAAAAAGGGTATGTTACAGGAGATGATGGAACCTATGGTTTGTTGCATCCTCAACTTGTCAGCTTATAACCACCTTGGATTATTTTAATCCATCTATTATGGACATTTAGTCCCGTGATTGTTGGGTTGGGATTCTACTCTAACCTATGTATATATAGTCTCTTTTATCGGTCTATCATCATGCATGATGAATCACATCGATCATGCTCCACATGATTAAGTGCAAATGTTTCTCTAGACACCACCATTAATTCTAGGAATCTCTTTTCTCTTTCTGCTAGTTAATGCTTTCTCCAACATAAAACATCCCTTCATCTTCATAAGTTGTTCCTCCTCCTCCTTAGAAATCCTTGAAAAACATCTTCAAGAATCCTTCAGTAAGATCTTCAAGAATCTAGAAGATCCTCAATAAAACCCAAGTAATCACCTTCAAAACCCCTAGAAAAATCATCTTCTCCTTGTAATTGTGCACCTTTTTCAGAGCTCCAATGGATGAATGAATGAACAAGTGAGGGAGCACTCCACTTATTTATAGTGTTCTTAAATAAATTTCTAGTCCAACATAACATTGTTTAATATCCTAGCAAGATTGAACTAACATTCTGGTTGGGTTGAATTTACAAATGATTTCATATCTCCTCATTCCTATGGAGTTAAAGGAACTTACATATACCGTTGTAAAGGTCTTGGAAAATTTTTCCAACCATGTAATCTATACTATAAATTGATTTAAATATATATAGTAAACTTTCTTCAAAAATAGGGTATCCAAACTGGGCATCCAAAAATATTATTTCCAATAATATTCATCTTGCAATCCCTATCTGTAGTCTCCTTCCCTTTCACATCAATGACAACAATATTTCCAACACTAGTGAGCACATTGAATAAAGTAAGCAATGAGAATGCATGTGTGTGTGGAGGAAAGGAAACATATTAAAATGGTATGTTCTCTTAAATGTGACATGCCAATAAAGGAGGAAGTGGTAGTGTCCAAAACTATACAAGACCTCACACTTTCCCTAAAGATGGTTTTGAATCCTAACCCTAGACCCTCCTTATTGTTTCTACCTCCTTATGGTTTCAAAACTTTAGTATCCATATTTATTAATTCCATCAAATTTCCTTCACTCGGCTTTACATGCTTTTTACAAATAGGGGGTGGTGGTGACACCTCCATCTTTCCCATGGGTTCATGCCAATATTAGCTTTTGTCTCCCCGACCTATACACATTGATACTAAATAGTAATTTGCATTTTACATATTTCCTTCACTCAACTTTACATAGTTTTTACCAAGAAATTGTAGAGAGGATACCACATGTTAATGTAGGGTCTATTTTTTCTATCCACTTCATAGAAATATTGAAACTAAATAATAATTTTCTTATGCTTTCAAATATTTATCATCTACAATAATTAGGTTGATTGTCTATTTTGCTAACAATTTGCTTCTATGATCCATTCTCAACAACTTAAATTTTCAAATACCATCCTTTCATTAAATTTAGTTTTAATGATATGAATCAAGGGCTTGTAAATTCATGCTAACTAATGTTATTCTAACTTTCTCAAGTTTGAAAATGCATATGATGAGATACACTTAGCCTATAGGGAAATATTTTTCCAGTGAAGTTTCGCAAACCCTATTTTTTTCTTTCTCACATTTAATACATGTTCATGGTCTTTTGTGTTACAAACTTCTTATTCCATATTAGTAACATATAAACATATTTTATATTTTCTTTTTCCATTACTTCTATTATTTACAAACAATTACCATCACAATATCCTCTTGAACACCATCTTTATTTATTATAACACGATTAAATACATTTAATGTAATTATACTTGCATCTAACTAATTGTGTACATCATTGTGTAGCCTCCACGCTCCATTTACATTTTCTTTTAAACATTACTCATGAATGAAGTGCAATGCATATGTCAAACTTAGGAAATAAGGATAATTATTCCTTAGCTCAATACCTTTTCCACCAAATATCTCCTCATCCACAATATCAAATCTCTCCTCATCCATCATTTACAATTTTATTATGTATGCATTTATATGGCTTTCTTCAATACATATACGTTGCATTGTCTTAAATATTTTTTCTAAACATAATGTTCATATGTTTTTTCTTCATTGTACACTCCACACTTTCCCTCAACTCCCTCATTAAATGAGTTTGTAATCGATCATGTGGTTGCCTTTGTATATTTCTAGGTCCTTGAAGATCTAACTTTATATTTTATTCAAAATAAATATTGCTTTTGAATTTGAATTCACGCTATGCTAAAAAAACACTATATGCTTCATATACATGCTTTCACCTTACATCGATTTGATTGGTTTATGTAATATATTTTGGAAATTTTGATTTCCAATAAACATTGGCCATTTTTCTTAAACTACCCATTATATCAGCATGCCTTTACACCTCTGGGGAAATTCCTAATTGATTTACTTTTAACCTAATCTCCCCACTCAAGGGCGAGGTGATGACTCTTGCTCTTAATGTCGTTATATACATAATTTTTTGTGTGTGTTTTATTAAGAGTTCTAAAATAACACTTATACATAGATCATTGAGGTTATTGCTCACACCTAAAGAAAACAAGCAAGGTTTGATATCATCTTGTAGTTAATTACAATGGCATATAGGTAAATATCCCTTTCAAGCTATGTCCCTTATCGCATGATTCTTACCCTGACGGATGCTCTCCAAGATCTTCCCATGGTGTGTCATAAAATAATGATTGAATAATTGGACCCATTATCAAGATAAGGAGCATGTTTGCTAATACATTTTATTAAGAATAGGAAGTGGATAATTCAAACACCTTAGCGGTGTTGTGCATTTGATTTCTAATAGATCATTTTAGTTGTTGTATTTTTTAAGGTGCATATAGATCAATGTAGTCCACATACCATCCTACCTTATCTATGTAGTAAGGTGGTAATTCATATATACATAAATCAAGTAGACATACATTGTATTAACCTAGGTTCCTCACAAGTTTTCCAAGGTACTTAGGCATTAAGAAATGGATAATGAGCATGATCATCCTAGCTTCTAGATTAGAGGAGAAATTAACCTCACAGTGGACGTGCTCTCTAGTAGAATGAACACTTGTAACTTTTTAGTTTTTATCCTTGGCCATAACAAAATCCCTTTGGAATTCTCCCAATGTCTATGAGAATGTTATTTTCTGGGAGGAGTCATAATTGGAGTGGAAAAATTGTGAAAATCTAGGAGATAATCAAGTCCAATCATGTCTAGTAATGTACAAGTTTTATGTACCCATTAACCTATTTTCATTGTCAAAGGCTATGTGGTATCTTAATTCTACCATAGAATTTGTCGTATAATACCAAAATTGTTTTAATACTTGGGTGTAGATATTAATAGCAGAAGCAAGTTACAACAACCTAAATTACTTAATTCTAATAGTAAACATGAATGAAATTCTATTGTGATTTCATCCCTTTTCATGCTAGTTAAATTCATGGACACATAGTCCAAACTATAAAGTAAACAAATGCAGTATAGAAATATAAACATAACATTTCATAACACTTATATTTGTAGAAATAATCATCCAACTATTGCAAACTAAGGATATTTTCCCAACACTAAGAACTTTGTCACAGTTAATATGTTCTAAGATAGAGGCCAACCCCAAGTTGAGGCTATCATTCCACAAGGGTTAAGATATAGGGTTTTGTACTCTATCCACAACCCAAAAAACTCTCTAGTTCCAAAACTTACAGTTATTACAATCAACTAGCACTCTTCTACCTTAGCTTCCACAACAATAGGAATGGAGTCTTGTTCTCTACAAAAAGTCCCTTAGGCTATCCCAATTCCCTTCCAATGTTCTATAATAGGATATCCAGAGAATCCCACTGTCGGGACATCGGAGATTATTAGTTGCAGGCAAGGTTTCCTCCTCTAATCAACAAAATAAATATTGGCAAATGTTCCTCCTCAGAAAAATTTAGAATGCATGTAAGTACAAATTTAATAACTCAACTTTCCTTTCCCTTTATCCCTCAAATTCATACAAATAATAATGATGGATGAATACCCCTTATAATCTCAATTTATTAAACATTATTTATTAGTATGTTCTCAACTCTTCACATGGTCCTATTGAAGAGACCACAATTTCCCTTTTTAATCCCCAAGCTTAGGTTGATAAAAAATGATTAAATAAAACAAATCTCATAATCATACGGTTAGGGAGTTTGGATAAATTCATCAACTAAGTTTTATAATTGATTCTAAGGAGTTAGCATAGTTAAGTCTCTAAGGTCGTCACCCTTTAGTCCCATTTTTACTTCCCCCACTTGTAGAACTATAGGCACCCATTCTTTTTCACTTTTCTTTCTTTGCAATCATTAATGATTTTATATTATAAGCTAATGTACTTAATTACAATATATTTGGTCATTTTGGACCATATATATTTGGATTATAGCCACTTAATCATTACAAACACTTTTAAAATTTGCAGTGTCCTTGGTGCACATTAGTACTATGTACAAACGTTTACCACAAATTTCAAATTAAATGTGGGTATGCCTCCAGTATAACATCATCCAGCTCCTGCATTCCCTTCTTTGGATTTTAGTGGATCCATTAGACATTTACCTACCCTACTATTCTATTCCTGAGCAATGTGACCTTCTTGTCCAATATGCATATTGCTTGTATGATCTACAGATCTCCTTTTGGTTCCACCTAAATCAAATTCTAGTTAATAACATGGTTAGGGTCAAGTACATACTTTTTCAACAATAATACATGAAACACATTATTAAATTTTATGCAAGTAGGCAATGTAAGTTAATATGCATAAAAACCTATCTCATTGATATGTTACTTTTATTGAATATGCAACTTGGAAAACTTGGATTTATTGCCTTCAACAAAAATATGATGTTTTTGATACTTTAAAGAAATGGAGAGCTTTGGTTGAGAATGTGACAAGAAAAGGTCGAAGTGTATTAGATTTGATAATGGAGTTGAATAAAATGGCAAGGACTTTGATAGTTACAATTCATACCATGGTATTCATAGAGAGAAGACAATTCTAGGAACACCATAAGAAAATGGTGTGTTAGAAAGGATGAACAAGAAAATCATGGAGCATGCAAAGAGTATGAGATTGCATGGAGGGTTGTCCTTACATTTTTGGGAAGATGTTGTAGATATTGTTGTTTACTTAATAAATAGAGGGCCTTCAAGCTCCTTGGGTGGTTTAATTCTAGAGGGGATAGGTAAAAATGCAAAGTACTCATTTCTGAAGACTTTCAGTTGTGAAGTACTTGTCCATATTGATACAAAAATAGAACAAAGCTTGAGGAAAAATCCAACAAGTGTATCTTTATTGGATACAGAGTTAACGATTTTGGTTATCGCTTATGGGATTGTGAAAATCACAAAATAATTAGGAAGTGATATGTGGTATTCAATCATAAGTTCATGTACAAAGATTAGTTGTGGGGAAAGAAATAGGAAAATGAAAAAATGTAATACACAGTGCTTGATGAAATCAAAGAAAATGAAATTCCAAATGTACTACCAAATAAAAATGTACAACAACAACATCAACAACAACCTAAAACTCTTGTAAGTGTTGTTAGAATATCTACCAATTAAGTAGACCCCTTGAATGATACTCTCCTTCATTGTATTATTTATTGTTGACTAATTCAGGTGAACAAGAAAGTTACGAAGAGACAATGCAGGTAGAAGCTAGAAAGAAGTCGGCACAAGGCATGAATGAGGAGATGGAATCCTTCATAAGTAACCAAAATTGGGACTTGGTTCAGTGTCTTATAGGTAAAAGAACATTGCATAATAAATGGGTTTATAGGTTAAATGAAGAAAATGGAGGAAAAAAGCAGTACAAGGATAGACTTGTTGTAAAGGGGTTTGCATAGAATAAAGGTATAGATTTTGATGAAATATTTTCTCTTGTTGTTAAAATGACTTCAATTATGACTATTTTAATTCTAGTGGCAGTAAAATATTTTCATATTTGACAATTAGATGTAAAAACAACTTTTCTCTATGGGGATTTGGAGGAAGAGATTTATATGTAGCAGCCATAGGAGTATGAGGTCAAAGGGAAGGATAATTTAGTATGAAATTTGAAGAAGATTTTGTATAGCCTAAAGCAATCTGCAAGGCATTAGTATTTGAAATTTGACAAGTTTATGATAGAACAAGGTTATAGTAGATTTCATTCTCACCACCATGTTTATTTTAAGAGGCTAGATATTGGAAGCTATATTATATTTTTATTGTATGTATATGGTATGCTTGTTGTAGGGTATAACATGCAGGATATAAATGTGATCAAAATAAAATTAGCTAATTCATTTGTGATGAAATATTTGGGCATTGCAAAGAAAATCCTTGGTACATGAAAACAACAAGAGACATGAAAAATCACAAATTGATATTGTCTCAGGGTGAGTACATAGAGAAGGTGTTGGAAATGTTCAAAATGTAGGATTCAAAACTAGTTAGTACACCTTTGGAGAGATATTTTAAACTAACTAAGGAGATGTGTCCCAAGACACAAGAACATATAGAATACATGTCCAAGGCACCTTATTCATCAACAATTGGTAGCTTGATGTATGTGATGGCATGCACAAGACCAGATATTGCACATGCAGTGGGAATTGTGAGTAGGCATATGAGGGTCAGTGCAAGCTAATGAGGGTCACTTTTGGCGCGTTAGATGCAATAGAAAACTGAAAAAGCAGGCATCCCTCAACTTACTTGGATTTTTTGATCTACTTACGCAAAATATCTTGCATTGAGTAAAAAAGATGAAATGTAGGAAATTGAATCACGTTTCTGAATATATAACTTTTATGTATTGAAAATTTGCATAGCTATGTCAAGATTCATTTTTCCTAACAGACACTTTTTATTTTTCAGGCAAATGATAAGGTATATGTTTTTGTGGGTAGAGCCTTTGAGGGCCTCAATGATAGAATCAAGCTACAAAAATCGGCATGCATGTAGAGAACACATAGCCCTTGTGCGCCATTATTTTTCGAAAATTAAATTAGTAATTTTATAATTTTTTTATAATTGTCTAAGTGATCAAACCTCGAAAATAGTACCTCTTTTGTGGGTAGAGCCTTTGAAGGTCTTAATGCAAAAATCTTGAAATGGGTTTTTCATAGAACGTGGAGGTTAGTGTCCTCTTGTGCACCATACAATTTTTTTTTGAAATGATTGATAATTGAAAAAGTTATGGAAGAAACACTAACAGTGTGTTTCACGAGTTAAGGAGGTAGGACAGAAAAGAAATTGAAAGAAAATAGGAAAAATTAATATTTCAAAATAAAAGTTACATATTTGGAATCTGCAGAAAAAATGCTATTTGTGTCTAAGATTTCGTCAAAAATGACTCTGTGTAGCATATTGTAACGAGTGGCTAAGCACAGGCTTCTCCAGAAACTGGAAGAAATACCCAATTAGCTTTGGTTTTTCATTAACATAGCACAGGTTTGGAATTACCGAAGCAAACTCCAAAGCATACACATAGGATTATTGTTAACATGTGAGCATGTGACTCGGCCTGTTTAAATTCAAAAATATTGCCGCGCTTTTAGATGTACAGAATGTGTACGCGTTATATAACTACATAACGCGTGCGCGTTATATAACTACTTAATGCGTACGCGTTATATAACTACATAACACGTACGCGTTATATAGTTACAAAACGTGCTCGCGTTATTCAAATCATAAAATACATGTTTAATACTTGAGAAAGAGGGGGTGTAGAAGACTCAAGGGAATTTTTGTTTAATATTTGAGAAAGGGTGGGGAAGGGTCAAGGGAATCTATGGTTAATATTTAATAGGGGTGGGAAAGGGTCAAGGGTTTAGAAGGATGTTGGAATCTTGAGTGGGGAGAGATGAAGGGAATGAGAACATGATGGGCTACAGGGGGTGAAGGGAAGTGGAGCTTGAGAGCACTATTAGGAGTAGAATAGGTTCTGAAGACGTATAGGGTTAGAAGTTGAAAGTGAGACTTGAGTGACAAGGGGGAATGGATGGAGGCAAGGGGGATGTGAGAGAGAAATAAAGAATACAAGGGGGGGGGGAGACATAGAGCGAGGGAGGGAGAGGGACAATGGGGAGGAATGGATTTGGAGGGAGTGAGAGATAGATGGGGATAGAATGAAATAAGATATAGGAAGGGAGGGACAGAAAGTGTTGGTGGGAGACATGCAGGGAGTGGTGGCGATGGAGAGAGAGAGAGAGAGAGAATATGAGAGGAGGGGGAAGGGACATAAAGTGTGTGAGAGAGAGGGAGTGATGGAGATATTGGGATAGGTTGAGGGAAAGATAACATGAAGGAGGGATAGAAGGTGAGAGACAGGCGATGAGAGAGGGAGGGAGAGAAGGTAGGGTGAGGGATGGAGGGAGAAAGTTGGAGATAGATATGGATGGAGGGGGGATGGGTTTGAGAATGGAAAGTGACACAATGTGTGTGTGTTTGAGAGAGAAAGAGAGAGAGAGAGAGAGAGAGAGAGAGAGAGAGAGAGAGAGAGAGAGAGAGAGAGAGAGAAAGATTGATGGTTGGGGAGAGAGAGACTAGAGGGAGTTGTGAGCATCATATTCTCCATCAGCATCATATTCTTCATGATCATCATCTTCATGACCATCATCATCATCATCAACATCTTCATCATCATCACCATCATCATCATCATCATCATCATATTCCTCATCAAATCAACATCTCCATCATCATTATCATCATCTTCTAAACATCATCATGATCATCATCTAAACATCACCATGACCATCATCATCAACATCTTCATCATCATCACCATCACCATCATCATCAAAATCTTCATCGTCATCACCATCACCATCACCATCACCATATTCATCATCATTGTCATCTCTAGGTTCCCCATCAACATCAACATCTCCATCATCATCATCTTCTTCATCATCATCATCTTCATCACCATCATCATCATCATCAACATCTTCATCATCATCACCATCATCATCATCATCATCATCTTCCTTGA
This sequence comes from Larix kaempferi, assembly GCA_027924585.1. NCBI lineage: Eukaryota > Viridiplantae > Streptophyta > Pinopsida > Pinales > Pinaceae > Larix > Larix kaempferi. The sequence goes on from BSBM01000087.1 coordinate 1,234,068, forward strand.
ATCAGATCAACATCTCCATCATGTCACCATCATCTTCATCATCATCTAAACATCACCATCACCATCACCATCACCATCACCATCACCATCATCATCATCTTCATCATCATTACCATCACCATCATTATCAACATCTTCATCGTCATCACCATCATCATCATCATCATTGGCATTTGTAGGTTCCTCATCAACATCTCCATCATCATCATCTTCTCCATCATCATCATCTTCATCACCATCATCATCAGCATCAGCATCTTCATCATCATCACCATAATCATCATCTTCATCGTCATTAGGTCAACATATCCATCATCATCATCATCTTCTTCATCATCTTCACCACCATCATCATCATCATCTTCATCGCCATCTCCATCATCTTCAACATCTCCATCATCATCACTATCACCATCATCATCATCTTCATGACCATAAACATCTTCATCATCATTGTCATCTCCCCCTTCCTCATCAACATCTCCATCATCATCATCATCATCATCATCATCACCATCTGAACATCACCATCACCATCATTGTCAACATCTTCATCATCATCATCAGCAGCATCAGCATCATCATCAAAATATTCATCGTCATCACCATCACCATCTTCATCATCATTGTCATCTCTAGGTTCCCCATCAACACATCTCCATCATCGTCATCTTCTTCATCATCATCATCTTCATCACCATCATCATCTTCATCAACATCTTCATCATCATCACCATCATCATCATCATCATCATCATCATCATCATCATCTTCCTCATCAAATCAACATATCCATCATGTCACCATCATCTTCATATTCATCATCATCATCATCATCATCATCATCATCATCGTCATCATCATTACCAGCACCATCATCATCAACATCTTCATCGTCATCACCATCATCATTGTCATCTGTAGGTTCCTCATCAACATCTCCATCATCATCATCATTGGCATCTGCAGGTTCCTCATCAACATATCCATCATCGTCATTTTCTCCATCATCATCACCATCATCACCATCATGATCTTCTGAACATCATCATGATCATCATCTAAACATCACCATCACCATCATCGTCAACATCTTCATCATCATCGCCATCAGCATCATCATCAAAATCTTCATCGTCATCACCATCACCATCTTCATCATCATTGTCATCTCTAGGTTCCCCATCAACACATCTCCATCATCATCATCTTCTTCATCATCATCATCTTCATCACCATCATCATCGTCATCAACATCTTCATCATCATCACCATCATCATCATCATCATCATCATCTTCCTCATCAGATCAACATCTCTATCATGTCACCATCATCTTCATCATCATCATCATCATCATCATCATCATCATCATCATCATCATCATCATCATCATTATTACCAGCACCATCATCATCAACATCTTCATCATCATCACCATCATCATTGGCATCTATAGGTTCCTCATCAACATCTCCATCAGCATCATCATTGTCATCTGCAGGTTCCTCATCAACATATCCATCATCGTCATTTTCTCCATCATCATCACCATCATCAACATCATGATCGTCTGAACATCATCATGATCATCATCTAAACATCACCATCACCATCATCGTCAACATCTTCATCATCATCGCCATCAGCATCACCATCAAAATCTTCATCGTCATCACCATCACCATCTTCATCATCATTGTCATCTCTAGGTTCCCCATCAACACATCTCCATCATGTCACCATCATCTTCTTCATCATCATCATCATCATCATCCGAACATCACCATCACCATCATCATCAACATCTTCATCATCATCACCATCATCTTCATCAACATCATCATCTTTATCATCTTCATCTGCATCATGATCATCTTCATTGTCATCACCCTCCTCCTCATCATCATCTTTATCATCTTCATCTACATCATGATCATCTTCATTGTCATCACCCTCCTCCTCCTCATCATCTTGTCCACTTATGCACTTAGGGATTAATGTTTAGAAGAGGGTCTAAAGGCCTTTATGGGGGAGGGGCTCTAGGAACAAGGTAAGACAGAGAGGGCAGGGACATGGCTGGAGTAAGGGAGAGAAAGAAACATGTAGGGAGGGATGTAGGGAGAATGAGGGACATATATTTAGAAAGAGATAAGGGGTATCTAGGGATTATTGGGAGAGATCTAGGGGGTATTAAACCATACAAAACATTTGTTTTGTATGTAACCATATAAATTATTAGTTTTCTTTTGATTTTGTTCGTTGCCCTAGCCGTGCACCTAACCTATTTATTGTGCTTGACTATATCGCGTTCGCGTTTTTGCACTACATATCACGTATGCGTTTTTTATTTATATAATGCGTGCGTTTTTTACAACTCCACAAATAGTGGACTGTTGCTATCCGAGAGCAACTTCACTCTGTCCGAACCAAATTAACAGTCCCGCGATTTTTCGAACAGCACGAGCCCGCCATTGGAAATTTTCACATTCTACACCAACTCCATCATTTTTTTTTATGCAGGTGCAGCATTGAGGACATCTTTCATGGTTGCTCAGTGTGGTGTTGGGTTATATGGCCATATTTGAAGAAAATAATCAGCAAGCTTGAAGAATCTCCAATTGAATAACACCAAAGATAAGGCCTTTGAAAGATTCATTTTGCCTATATTTGAGGAGCACACAAGATAAGATATCAAGCTTTAAGACCAACAAGGAAGAACTTCCATTTGCTTATTATTGAAGAGATTGTAATTGAGGAGCAAAAAAAAAAAACTATATTGAATTGATCATTGTGGTGATGGGGAATGCACGTAACCGAGTAAACAAATCAACAAGGAAGAAGAGACCTCAAGAAGTCATTGAAGAAGAGAAAGAAAAGAAAAGAATATACATGATGAATCGGAGGCTTTCTTTGGAAACTAATCCAAATCCAATTGTAGAGGATACCACGGTTCATCCTATTAATCCACGACAAGAGGGACCTTCAATTTCCACAATAGTTGTTGAACAAGCACCCCATGGAAGTAATCAAGAAGCAAAACGTAGGTGCTCATTAGGGGATGTTTCAATTCCCACTTCAAGTCAAAGTGATAAGTTACCATCTCAAGATGAAGCTCACGAAGAAACACCCAATTTGCTATCCGGATGTGGTTATACAAGCGATGAAGTCAGAGAGGTGTTGGACATTTTGCCTATTGTTGAAGAAGAGAATGTTATCCACACCATCGATGAGGATGTTGGAATTCCACAAGGGGATGTTGGACTTCCACAGACCATCGATGAGGATGTTGGACTTCCACCATCCAACTACCAGGAAGAGAATGAAGGACACTAAGCTACTACTGAAACGCTAGAGCGTCTTGGTGATGCGCTACATGGTACAATTCCAACCCCCTTACCTCCATTAGCAAGCACACGTCGAAGAACTCCGAAGCGTATACAAGTTGATGAAAGACTTATGAATTCCATTGAAGGTACGCTATCTAAACGTAGTATTGCTTATCAAACTCAACAGATACTTGATAAATATTTTATTTCTAAATGTGATGGAGATAAATGTAGATTATTTTTATCATTGTTAAAATCTAGGAGCATGAATGTTGTTAGGAAAAAGTTAGGGATAAAGATGATAAAGAATTCTAAACCAAGTTCTCATATAGTTAAAAGCCTAGTAGATGCATTTGGTAAAATTGGTAAGAACACACATTCAAAGGACCGCAATGCTGCTCGTCGTGTGTTGTCACAATCAATTGCAAATAAGAACACCAGGGCCCTTCGTATTCTCAGGCCTACATCAGAACTAGTTAATTTGAATGTAAAAACCCTCTGTAGGTATTCTATTAGAAGAGAACATCTTGACACAACCGATCAGACAGATTTTTGGGCCTTTGTTGGTCGGTTGCCACGTTGTGACATGAAGCTAGTTGATGCAGTAAAGGGACTAGTGCACAGTTTTTGGCATGATCACATAAGGCCTTCTTCAAACCGAAAGGATGTACTAAAACTAAGAAGGGGTTCAAAGCATCGTGAACCACATACTAAGAATCTTCTTGATATAACACAGACAGAGCTTTACGAGAAATTTAAGATTGAGCATAGACAATTGAACTTGGGGCAAAGATCTTTTGAGAAATGTAAGCCATGGTATGTTAGAATAAATACTCTTCGTAACACTTGTTGTTGTAGATACCATGCAGAATATGAATATTACTATGAAACATTTTTGTACATTCGTCATGTGTTGCATACTAACATTGTGTAGGATTGCTCCATGACAATACCACCGACTTCATCAAAAGAATTCATTCATAGCATCATGTGCAATAGGCCCGAGGGGCAAACATACTATGCAAAATCTTGTTTGGATGGAACATGCTCCAACTGTGCTGGAATGGCATTATTGAGCCAATGTATGCACGAGAATGGAGACAGTGAATTTGGGAAAATGGTTACAGACATGAAAAGTTTCAAATATATCAACTATGAAATAGTCCCAGGGAAAGAAAGCAAAAAAATACAATTGGTGACATCTCAGGTATGCATTTATATCTATAAAATTATGTTGTAACGGTTACATTTCAATCCTTACTTACAACAAAAAACTGGCATTGAGATCATTTTGTGTCACCAGGTACAAGTTAGTGACTTCATCAAGGAATTTATTGAAAAGACACATCAATATGTTCAGCATGTCCACGTGGAACGATGGCAGGATGAGAAGTTTAGAATATGCAGAGATACATTTCCCCTTGGTACTATACTTTCAGTTGTTGATTTTGCCGAGAACTACACTCTGCAACCTCAAAATGAGATCCAAAGTCAGTATTATCACTCTGAGCAGGTTTCCTTGATGGTCCATATCACATATAGGCATGGCCCAAATAGCACTGAAGAGCAAAGAGAAATTCTGAAGGAATATCACTTCTACATAAGTGATGATAGGTGCCACGAATTCCATTATGTACGTCATTGCTTCATCATGTTCTATGATCACTTGAAGGGAAGGAACATATAGATGGATTGACACTGGATTTGGTCTGATGGGTGTGCTGGTCAGTTCAAAAATGCACGCAAGTGTTCATGTAGTTAGACATGCATGATTCAACAAACAAACATGTATTTAAAAAATGTCATTTTTAATTGTTTACCTCGAGCCCAGATGTTTCATGGGACGGTATGACCATGGGTGCTACCTCCACATTACCTTGCCCCAGTGAAGGATCTGCCATCTGCAAGTTTAATAATTGTAAATATTAGACCGTAGATAGCATTAATGAACTAAAATTTAAAGTATGTGGAAATTAACAAATTAACAAGTATTAAAAAACTGAAATTTTAAAATGTTTACCTCGGTGTGAGATACGGCAATAGGTGGTATATAAGATGGGCCTACCAAATGGGTAGCATCATGCCCCCCTGTAAAGTCTAGAACATCTGGCTCTGGGGCGTCGCTGCCGGCATAAAGCATCAACTGCAAGTTCACAAAATTAATATATTAGCTCAAACTATATATATGTGTACAAAGACGAAAATAAATGAAGAATTTATTACAATTAACCATCAACATACCTCTCTAAAAAACCCACTGAAGGAAACATATGAGGCAAGACCATAGCAGGGACGACCACATGATGTGCACTCGTGATGATCAGTACTAGGATGGGGATGTGTCGATGGTCCTACACTAGTGGATGGTCCTGATGGTCCTGCACTAGTGGATGGTCCTGATGGTCCTGCATGGTGACAAGCTGGTGTATGTACCACACCAGGGATAGATGTCCCTTCCTCACCCATATGTTGAACCATCGTGCCATGGCGAACAACCGCCCGTGCCAAACTCAAAAATGCATCCCGTGTCTGCGGAATAATATGATGTGCAGGTGGGACATCTGGCCCAGGCAACTGCCTGCGAGGTGCAGAGATAGGGCGATCCTGGTCTCGAAGCCTGGCATTGGGTCAGTTTTGGGGAATCCCCCCACTGATCCCCTGAAACTACAAGATGTCAAAATAGTTAACGTGTTTATGCAACACGAACTCTGCGTACATCTTTCGAAGGAAATATAAGGGAATTTCCCTGTTGTTGTGTGGTGGCATATCAAAAACCATGTACCATCTGTCCATCCAGTTATCAACAAATGGTTGAAACGTGCACCACTCAATGGAGATATGCGGCCTGTTTTCATTTGGGATTTCCCCCGTCCGAGGGTCCTTAAAAAATGCAAATATGAGCTCTTTGGATATTTTCAACTTTTTTATTGCATTGTAGTCTAGCCCATCAGCATATTGTTCTCTTTTTCTTTCTCTGTATGATGCAATATCATAAAGTACATTGGTAGATTGTGAAATGGTGTCAACAATTGCATCCAAGGTTGATGCAAGTGAACGGCGAATTTTGTCACCACCACTAAAAGCTGCACTTATGCTCCTTAAGTGGGCAAGCTCAATCAATATCTCGGCATTGGTGTCCATAGCCGCAACTGCAATAAAGACATTAATACGAAAATCATTAGAAACATATACATGGTATATAATGACGTCTCTTCAAAATTGAACATGTATTAAATCAAACTCAAGTAAGCAATTTAATGGCATTCACTTACATACATTTAAAACTTAAAATTAAACATTTGACAATTAAAAAGTAAGTTAGTCAGATTGGTAGAGAGGAGGAGGAGGAGGAGGAGGAGGAGGATCAGGGCAGTGATGAGTTTGTTGATTCAAGCATGGAGGAGGAGGATCAAGGAAGTGATGAGTTTGCATCTATGTGTCTCAATGTCTCATTGGATGTGTGATTGTGAATGACAAATGTGTTGTGATTTGTGAATGATCTAATTTCTATTGAATATTTCATATTTGTAATTGTAAATGTAATTTCTATTGAATATTTGTAATTGTAAATGTTAAATTTTATTGGATCTATATGTCTATATTTTTAAATTTTAATATATTTTAAAAATATATTAATTTCGGGGGTCACCGTGTCCTACGTGTCCTAATTACGGGGGTCACCGTGTCTAGTGGGGACCAGGGATCAAATTTGAAGGGTGGGGTCCCATTTCACTATGAAGGGCTATGAGATATTGAACCCTTCAATGCTTCCATGTAAAAATAAGTTATTATTTTCATTTGAAAATGTAATAGTACATCAAAATTTCAATGTTTACTGACGTAGTAAAGTTGAGAGGCTTTATTTTTCAGTGGATATAGCAGACCTGTAAATTCATAGGATGTCAAAAATCTAGTCATCCTTGAAGTTGAGCTCCTCAAAGAAAATGAATTTCTTTAAATATGTTTATGGTAGGCTGGCATTGCCAGCTTCGCTCCGCAAACTATCCTGGAGGACTGGAGGAGATAGGGTAGGTGGAACTTGGAAGTAGCTCAACCACAGTGGAATAGGGGTATAAGAAAAAGCTTGTTTCTATTCATGCAATATTATATATTGATGGTCGTAGCCATGGAAGCATGGAATTCGAGCATTGACTTGATACAACAAAGAAAACAAAAGGTGGAACTCGGGAGTTGCAGGATTGACTTGATACAACAAAGAAAACACAGGGCTATAGGTAGGGGCCACGGGCAGGAGCAACAACCTGCAACATTACAAGAAGTTTATGGATTGTGGATTTTGCCTGAAATGCCAAATTCGCGGGGGCACATTAACATAATATATTATACATTGAATACTCAATTAACTCACGGAGTCAGCATTCACGAATTGGTATGTGATAACTTGTAACTTGGTAAGCCCGCTAGCAACAACACGTATGAGCCACCTACTAGGTTTAATAATTTTTTTGATGCCATTAAATGTGTTAAACACGTAAGCGCTCGCTACAAACACGAGAACTTCGAAGCGTTCAAGCCATGGGCTGCTCAGTGTAAGCCCGTCCACGTAAGTTGCTCAATGATATTATTAGAGGCCCAATGGTCCATGATCCATGGATGATCGAACAAGTGGATATTGGAGAGTAACCGAGTCCCACTCCCAAGTCACCTAGCTAGTAGCCACATTCCCAATTTCCCACTAAAAACTGTTGATGGGTGAAATTTGATGCTACGCTTCTATTGCAATTTTAAACAGTAGTGGTTAATTTAATTATTGAAGGGCTTACCATGAAATTAAAATTTTTTTGCATGGTAAAATTTGAAGTGGCCTTCTATGACGTGTAAAATGACCTCTGAAGGGCCCTGAAGGCTTCAAATTTGAATCCTGGTGGGGACACTCGTGTCCCGTGTCCTCGTGTCAGGTGACTTAGATGGATACATTGTAGAAAGGGGGGAGTTCTATTTTTTTCAATTTTTGGTTGGATTATGAATTTTTGAGTTTTTGAAAAGGGATTCATTTTAATTATTCACTCATCTTGGTTGAGGGAGATGTTAATTTAATTAAAGATTGGGTTATTCCCAATTTTATCAATATTACAAAACTAGGTTTTTTTAAACAAAAAAAATAGTAATTTAGGTTAAGAAATGACAAAAAAATGGTATGGGTGAATGAATTACCTAATTAGATGACAATCCACCGGTGAATTTGTCTCCCCTCCAGCTAAATTGAGCAACACCGATACTTGAGTGGGCCACAAACCGTCCTCGTCTAGGGTCTATTTCGCGTTTCTGATGCGTGAGTGCCGCGGGTGGTCGGCAATCGTCGGGACTGTGTATTTAAATTGATTTTTAGATTTAAATAACGCATACGCGTTTTGTAACTACATAACGCGTACGTGTTTTGTAGTTATATAACGTGTACGCGTTATGGTTACCTATCCTACATGTCCAATGACATGTTAGGCTCGGGTCTTACCATGGCAGGTGCTAAATATCAGAAACACGTTATGTTTTATGTATCAGGAACGAGTTTTGAAAAAGTAGCATTGCATCTAAAGTGACCCTCATCTTCTTGCACACACCCATGAACAATCCAAGTAAAAGCATTGGGAGGTGGCAAAGTGGATTCTTTGGTATATGAGAGGTACTACTACTCATACATTATGTTTTGGAAGGTGTTTGCGGACAATCCGTTAGTGCAAACACTAACCGATATCCCTAGTCCGAATGGTTCAGATCTAGAACAAAAACAATACAAAATACAGAGATCTTTCCTAGATTAACCAAATTGCAAAAGGTATGAAGGAATAGCTTACCTTATGATTGTTGTGCTACCTCCTTGCTTGATGTAAATCCTAACCTTCAGCTGCAAGAAAATGCACAAAAAAGTGGAGACATACAAATACCAATAATATGCAATATAGATTAGCCTAAACTAGCAGTCAAAGAAGCCAATTCTAAAGATCTTAAAAAAACAAGACTTTATTGACATTGCAACTTCTTCCAAATGTTCCTAGCCTCAAAGATCCAATATTTTTCCTCCTAAAGGATGAAAGGAAATAAGCTCCAACATAATTTCACCAGCGTTTAGGTACTATATCCTTCTCCTCCCTAGATATGAAGAGAGGGCTTGTATATATAGGCCTAAATGGATATAAGAGGTTGAGGATTTGTGGGAGAAGATCAAGGGATCATCCCAGAAGGTAAGGGGATCGAGTGCCACCTTTCCTAGTTCATAGGGATAAGCCTCCATGAAGCCATGGGTTCTAGAATCCGCTCGAAGCTTCTCTTTTTCATTTTAAACTAGCAGTGCCTCACTTTGTCAATAGGAAACACACATCTTTGGAGAGTGTCGCACCTTGTCCAAAGGCAGAAGGTGTCACCGAAGTACTATGTCAATGTGTAGAGAACGTCACCAGGAGTCTGATGCACTTTGTCAATGTGCAAGGTGCATTGGGGTGACAACAAAATGAAAAAGGATAACCACAACTCTTCCTTAAATCAATTTAGCTTAAGTGATTTAGGAATCACGACAATTGAAGGACACACAACTCATAATGATGAGATTTTGGTGTAACAGAAGGTACTACTACTCATGCATTATGTTTTGGAGGTTCAACCATTGTTCTACAAGGATATGTTAATGTAGATATGGAAGGTGATAAAGATAGTAGAAGGAGAACCACATGGTATGTTTTTAATGTAGGTGGAATACCAGTAAGTTGGATTTTGAAACTGTAAAACGTTGTTTCACTTTTAACAATGGAAGCAAAGTATATTGTTGTTACAGAGGCTAGTAAATGGATGATTTGGATACATAGGTTCATGGAGGAACTGGATAGTCCAACAAGTGCAATAGTACTGGAGTTGATGATAAGTCTCCAAGTGGGATATTGTTGGTTGTGGAGCTCGATTATCTTCCTAAGTTAAAGAATTGTTTCAACCGTGTTTGGATCCTAATACCTGATGGGGGGTTTTGGGGGGGAATTCTCCCCCACTATTATTTCCAAGGGGTCCAGGAGAGTGACAACACCTTTAGTGGAGCCCCCTTGGAAAGGGTTCGGGAGAAGCGTGCTTGAAGATAATTTTTTGAAATTTTTTCCTTGTAAAATGTTGTAATTTCGTAGTCAATCTGGAGCATTCATCATCACTATGCCACAAATCTGATGGTGGAGATTATGTTTGTGTATTTTTTCCCTATAAGGAAACCCTGTTTTTAAAGAGGGCATTGCATTACGATTGTGTAGTGTGTGAGAGAGATTGTGAGAGAGTGAAGAGGAGGTTAGGTAGATGTCTTACGGGTTATATATCTTCATTTTGTTGGATAAAATAAAAAAATGTTGGATGTTTCTCCATGGATGTATCCCATATTGGTTGAACCACGTATATTGGTGTCTCTCTTGTATTTTGTTCTTATGTGTTCTATTTCCACATTTATTTTATTTTATTGCTTTGCCATCCTATTTTCTAACATGGATCCATGGAATAAAAAATGTTCTCTGATGAGGCCATGTGATTTAAAGCTCCTAAGTCAAGAACCCATGAGGATGATGAGGAGGAGGAAATGGAAACAATCTCATGGCCTCTGTCATTTTGTGGTCTTTTAGTTGCTTTTTTTTTCTTGATGTGGTCAAGAACATTGATGTTTTTCTGCTCAAGAAGTCGGTTCAGTTGATCAATTTTTTTGCTCTTGCAATCTTGTTCTTCATGGTTGAAATTTTGTAGTATGCACGTGTTTTCTTCCCCTTTTTATAATTCCCATATTTGGAGGAGGAATTCTCCTATATATATTTGAATTTTGCTGGACTTCTTGCTCTAAGAAATGTAAGGCTACAAAATTATCCAATGAAGGAATTTTCTAGGTAGCACCAAGTGTCAATCTTGTTTCATGGAATGTGGAGATAAAAACTGAGTACTCTGGACTCAATTTTCATAATATTGTTGGAATTAGCTTATCATCCCTTTTGTCTATTTTGCACATTTTGAGGTGAAGTAATATTGACCTGAATTTAGTAAAGAATCCTTGGATAGGTTCAAAACTATTTGTACTCAAACTAAGGATCTCAATCTCCAGTTGATGTCCTCTCATTTCATCTTGCTTAGAAAATATTCTTTATAATCCACAAGGCTCTGATACCATGTGAGATTTTGGAGAAATGAATCTAGAAGCTACATAGAGCTGCAATATGTTTAGTAATCGATTTCAAAGAAGAGGAAAAGGAATCACAGTAACATAATCTTCATCACCTATAAAAGAATATAGCTACAATGTTCATCAGAGATGAGAGTCAAAATGCAATGTGCAATGGAATGCAAAAGATAATGGTCCTACTTGAGCAAATGCAATGTGCAATGGAATGCAAAAGATAATGGTCCTACTTGAGCAAATGCATCATAGATAGGGTTAAATGAGTGCAACACTCTAGTGAATGTCCCCTTGCATGCATGACGTAGAGAGAGTACGCCCTTGGATGTTGATGTGGCTCTCATGGTGGAGTTAACTAAGCTTTGGCTAGCTAAGTGGTGTCAACTAGCTCACAACTATCAAGTGAAACTAGTTAACTTAGCTTTGACAAGTTAAGGTGTCAACTAGCCCATAACTACTCAGTGAGGTATGTTAACTAACCGATATTAGTTAACTAGTCCATAACATGCAAGAGAGGTGCAGTTTTCTAGTCAACTGGGGGACAACATGCATGAATTGTGAACTAATCCCTAGAAAAGAGGAGGGGGTGCCTTTCTTCCTTAAAATGTTGAAAGACGCACTAGATCTTAAAAACAAGGAAAAGATGCTCAACTAAGCTCAAAAGAGTGCTTGTAGAGGGCACATGAGGTCTTATTGTTTTTCTCTTTAGTGTAGTTTTTTCTAAATACTTAACCTTGCCATAGTTCCAAAAATTTTCCTTAGACTTTCTATAAAACTTAGATCTCCCTCAGGGTTTGAATCTACTCTTTTCCCTCTTCTTTCTTTCCTCCTTTGATATTCCAGAAACAACCAAGGCCTCATGCAGCCGAAATTGACCTTACTATGAAAGTTCTCTCTAATACAAAAGCGCATGCAATTTTATGGTATTCATCCTTGGTCACAAATAAAGCCCTTTGGAATGCTCCCAATGTTCATGGGAATGTCACTTTCTTGGAACACATTATTGAGAAATAGGCTGAACAAGCAACCACATCAAGCCTATCACTATGCATGCAGAGTGAATTGAGCATTCCAAGGTACACTTACCCCAACATTCTAAGTTCAACTAAAAGATGAGATGCAGATGAATATGTCCACCTCAAACTTTGTCGCAGTTCTCCAGTTGTCTACTGCACGACATAAAAATCTCAAAAACCAAAATAATCGTGGTTTCCCGTTTCCCCTCTACCTATAGCCCATCCACCACAACATGATTTAAGTGTAGCAATTCGAGAATGTGTGCAAAAGTGTATTGTAGAAATGAAAACCCAACTTTTCTGTCAATAGGTGGAAGGCACGAGAAGAGAACTATGCTCAGTTTTATTTTGGAAGACTCGAAGGATTAGGAGATATCATGATTTTTCTTTGTGGTGGCGCCTATTTGAATTGTATTTAGGTTTGTGTGCGCTATTTTGCTATTTCCATCAACATTTACTACAACGAACTAGATTGATGAATTCACAGTTCCCAATAAAATTGAAAAAACCTTCAAAACTGTGACACCCTTGAGCACATCCTAAAACAGTACTCATGTACTCCTTTAAAACTGGTTAAAAGAGTACTACCGACATAAATAAGTTAAAAAAAAGTGCTATATTTTGTTTCAATTTGAATTGCATAGATATGCATTCCCTACATCTAGAGTTAAAAGGTGGTTCCCAATTGAATTATATGAAAACGAGTTTTAATGGATTTAATATAGAACACGATTTCCCATTATTTTCTCTATTTCATTAATCCCACTTTCTGTTTCTCTGGATAATGCAAGGCCCAACTGGATGCCTGTCAAAGTCATTTGCAGGAACTGAGCAACTTCTTCCATCGTGCCAGGAAACAAAGTGAAAGACTTCTTCACTAATTGGGATTCCATCCCTTTTATAAGTCTTTAGGTAAAAGGAAGTCAATCAACTGTTATTTTATCTCTCTTTAGTATGTAGTTAAAAAGAAACTAACCAAAGAGCTTCAGGACGTCTTTGTTTTTGCTGAGTCACAAGTTACTGGTATATTTGGCTTGTCGATTGTTAGATATACCATTGAAAGGTTATTGTTCCCACGGCTTAAAAAAAAGAAACCAACCAACAAAACCATTGGAACTGAATAAGAAAATGAAGAATCAATGTGTGAGACATAAGAGAACTGGTAATAACAATTAGTACTTCATCATTATACCATTCCAAGTTTCCAATAACAATTCAAAGATAGTTTCCAAGTTTGTAAATTTCTAAATTTAAGCTTTAGGTTTAGGTTTCATTATTTTTCAAATTGTTATGTCAAAGTTGAAAGGAGAACACTAAAAACAATTTGTCCAGAGAATACACTTTCCTCACTATAAAGCTGCTAACCACTACGTATCACACCAGAACCAAAGTAAGTTAGTTTCTTTTGACAATTACGTAAATTTTAATGCTTTGAGTTTATAATGTCTTTGGTATAGATAAACCCATAATTACTTGAGAAGTGTCGCACAAGACTACTAAACAATGTGCCCAACTCGACCAAGAGTAGGCTGACGGAATCAATGTTTTCCATGTAAACTTTCAATTCGGAATCGTTGAATGCTAAGAGCTCCTCTTCATTACCAGTTTCCAGTTTCCAGCCACCTTAGAAAAAGGTAAAAAATGGAATAAATAAACTTAAGTATACTTCAACATTTTTTTAAGCATTTCAACATTTTAGTACTATATGAAATAAATATTGCAACCTAAGATTATTATGAATTTTAGCAAAATTTTTACAAATAAAAAATATGGACATACCACCATGTGAAGCTTGTTTTTACAAATTTTGTTATTTGTTTTTTCACATTAATGTGTTTTCAATATTCTTTTTCTTATTAGTCCGTGCCCGTAGGCACCAGGGATTATAGAAACCGAATTTTAGTTCATGCATTAGTTTGGCACTGTTACCAAAACTTTTTAACCAGAATTTGATAGAAACCTAATTTTAGTTCCTGCATTAGTTTGACACTATTACCAAAACTTTTTAACCATAATTTTAAGAGCAGTTTTGTTATCTCACCAATAGGCACTTTAGAAGCCTTATTTGGCCTCTAACCAAGGCAAGGCCATATTTTATATATGCACTGCCAAAACTTACTTTAACCTTGATGATGTGATACTCTCTAGCATTTAATTTTAATGTGTTCATTCTCCATGACATAGCCATTGCAGCTTAATGTTTATTGGCCATATTGAGCCCACTATATGCTAAGTGCATGAAAGCTGAAACATGTTCACCTACATGTCCTCTAGCTCTAGTTGTTGATGAGAAGACCTGGGAGAAAATGCCAGCAAGCTCCATGACCAATTTGGTATGCTTTACCTATTTATGAAAGATCTCTAGCTTGGCTTCTTCTCATGCTAGTACTTTTGCGACCACCTCCCAAACTGTAATTGCTACAAATAGACTTCTTCATCAAGGAATCGCTCCTTCGTTCTTTGAACGATGGACACATCCACTGGCGCGAGTTGGGAGGAACGTATAAAAATTGGTCTTAGGTTTTGTGAATGCGTTTGTTCTTTGGCCTTTTTTTATAGACTTAGAACTGCAGACATACTCTGTTTATGGTATGTCTCAAATAATTTGTGGCTTCCACATCGGGGGCCCAGTGCTCCCTCAGTGGATCGATTCAGAAATATTTGCAAGCGAACTTCTCCATCAAAGAGAAAAAAATCAAGATTATGCAGTTGAGCCTCTCCATGGCGGCTAAAAGGAGGTTGATCATCTTCAACTGCACATGTTCAACATAGTGCATGACCACTCCAAAACTAATGATATGAACGACTCATTTGGATTTCTAACGTTGTGTATTTGAGCATTGTTTTGGTCAGGTGGCACATCCCAAGGATAAGTGGAGTCCCAGATCAAGGGAAAAGCACACTGTGCAGTAAATAAGATTTAACTGCGCAGTAGATGAATATCTTCTTTTTCTTCTCTTCTAACTTCGCCAACCATACAGTAGAGAACTTCAATTTTATCTTCGCGAAACACTAGCTTCACTAAGAATTAGCTTCGCAGTTTTAACTACGCGGAGACCACCTTTTACTTTGTGGAGATTAACTACACGGTTTCAACTTTTTACTTTGTGGCAAGTAACTGGGCGATTTCGACTTTCTACTGCGCGGCGAACTTCGCAGTTAACTTTGCTACAATAGTATACTTTGCGGTATTCTCAAATACTTCGCGGTTCACTTAACCAAACTTTATCATGAAATATATTTCTCTAAGACATAACAACTAAAACATCTTAACGTGAAGTTACTTATGTTAATTTAGAACTTTCACTGCGGTGAACTATTTGGGAATCTTGATTTCTTTTACTGCGGGTAAATGTAAACAATATTCACACGAGTAAATCAGGAGCTGATGTGCAACTTGCAACATACAAAATTCTTGAGAATGAAACATAAAACATAGACTATATATTTACCATAGTAAACTGTGCAACTACTCAATACATGGAAATGAGTTTCACTACAATCTTTTACATTCACAGAGCTTGGGATCTTGATACAAACTTCAAAGATCTTCACTTCTATTCTTCTCCTCTTCACATCACTCTCTGAGTTTCAAACTATGAGTTTCTACTTATAGAGTTTCCTATCAACCAACTTAGGACCGCTTCACTTGGAAGCTACAGGAATGCATTAAACACAGAAATTAATTCTTACCTAAGATTTCTTGACTTGCAAACTATTACGGCGGTGAAGTAAATACAAACGAGCCGTGTGTCGGATTGGCTACGAACTAATTGACATACTGACATCGCGCTGACACAAACAAACTGACAGGGTGACTGACAGAGCCAACGCAGATCAGATATGCTATCGGCTCATAAATTACGATATTTCCAACACTCCCCCTTAATTATGAGCGGGTGGGGATCATAAAACAAAATTAAAATATTACAAAATATTTCAGAGCTGAAACATGCTTTGTTCATGACAGAGTTCATTGCGCAGAACTTGTCACTCCCAAACAACTTCGCAGATACTGAAATGGGTCTTTTTCCAATGGTTTGGTAAAGATGTCTGCTACCTGATCTTCAGACCTGCAAAATTCTAAACAGATTTCTTTGTTGTTTGTCAACTCTCTGATGAAGTGCTACCTTGTGTCTATGTGCTTGGTTCTTTTGTGATATACATGGTTCTTTGATAGTGTGATAGCTGAATTGTTTTTGCAGCAAATGACTGTGGGTTCTTGGTGGTTTTGCGACAGATCACTTAATGTCCTGCGCATCCAACTGCTTGACATGCAGCGCTTGTATCTGCGACATACTCTGCTTCTGCTGAAGAAAGAGTTACTATGGGTTGTTTCTTTGAAGCCCATGATACAACACCTACTCCTACATTAAATGTATTCCCAGATGTGCTTTTTCTGTCATCCACGCTTCCTCCATTGTCATTGTCAGTGTATCCAATGAGTTTGAAATTTTCTGAGGTTGAATACAAAATACCAAAGTCTTTTGTTCCACTCACATACCTCAGAATTCTTTTACCTGCTTGCCAATGCGATTCTTTTGGTGACTCCATGAATCTTGAGATTAGGCTGACTCCATACATGATGTCTGGCCTTGATGCTGTAAGATACATAAGGCTGCCAACAAGCCTTTTAAACCGAGTAGGATCTACATTGTATCCATCATCATCCTTGCTCAATTTCAAACCTATTATCACTGGTGTTGGAGATGTTTTACAGTTTATCATCTTAAATCTATTCAAGACATCACTTGCACATTTTGACTGAGATATAAATATCCCATTTTTAGACTGTTGGACTTCTATGCCCAGAAAATACTTCATAAGCCCCAAATTAGTCATTTCAAATTCACTTTCCATGACTGTTCTAAATTCTTCTATGCCAAAATCACCAATAAATATTAGATCATCTACATACAGGCAGACAATTAACTTATTACCTTGCTGATTAATTTTTGTGTACAGTGTTGGCTCGCATTCACTTCTATGAAATCCATTCTGAATGAGGTATGAGTCAATGCGACTGTACCAAGCTATGGGAGCTTGCTTCAAACCATATAGTGCCTTTTTCAGTCTGTATACTCTGTGTCCTTTTCCTAGAACTTCATAGCCTTGTGGTTGCTCAACATATACTTCTTCCTCCAAGTAACCATTTAGGAATGTGGATTTAACATCCATTTGATAAACATGCCATTTCTTTTTTGCCGCGATGGCCAAAACTATTCTAATAGTGTCCATTTGTGCTACAGGTGCAGAAGTTTCATTGAAGTCTATGCCATGCTATTTTGTGAATCCTCTTGCTACCAATCTTGCCTTGTGCTTCTGCACATTTCCTTCAGCATCTTGCTTGGTCTTATAAATCCAATTGACGCTTATCACATCCTTGTCCTTATGAACATCAACTAATTCCCAAGTTTGATTTTTCTCAAGGCATTCTATTTCTTCATCCATGGCTGTGCCCAAACTTTATCTTCAACAGCTTCTTCAAAAGTTAGAGGATCATTAACTTGAGAAAATAATGCAAAACATGAGAATGAATTAGGTGTACCAATCTCATATATCTCACGTAGACTTCTTGTCCTTGGCGGAGTTGCTGGTGTCGAACTGTGTGAACTGCCTACTGGGTTCTGCTGCGCACTTGGAGTGCTTGTCGGAGTTGTTGCGACTTGTGTCGAAGTTGCTTGTGCTGAACCATGCTGCATAGTCCTTGGAGTAGGCGGTGCTGCGAAGTTCGGATTCACATGTGGAGTCTCAACCACATCTTCTGCAATGTCATCATGTTCAACATGTGACACAATTTTCACATTCTTCTCAACATATCCATCCCATGCTTCATTTTCGACAAACTGAACATCGCGATTGATGATAACCTTTTTTGCAACAGGATCATACAACTTGTATGCTTTTGTATCTTTAGAATACCCAATAAAAATGCATTTCTTTCCTTTATTATCTAATTTTCTTCTCAGCTCATCTGGAACATGTGTGTATGCTACACAACCAAATACTTTTAAATGTGAAACACTATGTTTCATACCTGTCCATGCTTCTTGTGGAACTTTGTTCTTCACGCTCTTCGTCGAACATCGATTCATGATGTATACCGCATTTTCCACTGCTTTAGCCCAGTATTCATATGACAGATGCATCGCTGCCAACAAACTGTGCGCCATCTCCATAATGGTTTCGTTCTTCCTCTCTACGATACCATTCTGCTGCGGTGTATACCGCGCAGTGAACTGCTTTTGTATGCCATGATTCTTGCAAAAATTTAAGAAATCACTTGAGACATACTCACCACCTCTGCCTGTTCTTAATATCTTGATGCTGTAACCACTTTGCTTCTCCACAAGTGCCTTGAACTGCTGAAAACAACTAAATGCATCAGATTTATGTTTTAAAAAATTGAACCATGTTTCTCTTGTGAAATCATCAATAAATGTGAGCAGATAAGTGCATCCTCCTATGGACGGTGTTTGCATCGGTCCACAAATATCGGAGTGCACAATTTCAAGTGGTCCGCGAGCTCTGTATGATTTTCTGCCTGGAAAAGTTTGTCTATGATGTTTTCCAAAAATACAGCCTTCATAAATTCTCTCTGGCTTTTCAATTAATGGAAATCCTTTTTCCATATCATTCATATGCAGTAGCTTCAGCCCACCAAAATTCAGATGTCCAAATCTGAAATGCCATAACCAGGATTCATCCTTCATTTTTGTTTGAAATGTAGCTTGCATCGCGCTTTCTTTTTCTTCCTTGTCGCATTGAACTTCTACTCCTTTGCTTTCTGCTTTAAACGCAGATCCAAAATTTTCATTCTGACTTTCATGAACAACTTGAGTTGTCTTTCCTTTTATGATGGGTCTTATCCTCAAAGGAAACAAGCGATTGCTTGTCATCTGCACTTCGGCTATTAACTGATTGCTTGGGTATATGTCTTTGATCAGACAATGCTTTCCTATCATATGGATTCTGTAACTTTTTTCCATCAGTTGTCCAGTGCTCATCCAATTATGCTTCAACCCTTGAACATAATAAACATCACACATATATTTCTGCTCCCCCTGTTTGGTTAGAATATCAACAATACCCTTTCCCAAAACAGTAACTTGAATGTTGTTTCCAAGCGTTACATCAGTTTGAACTGATTTATCTAGACTAGAAAATAGATTTAAATTACCAGTCATGTGATTGCTACAGCCTGAGTTTATATACCATATGTCATTTGGACTTTCTTGGACAACATTTCATTCCAGTGGAGATGCGCATGCCAAGAATAGTGTGTTGTTCGAAGTGTTGTTGTTGCTTTACTGTGCTTCACCTTGCTTTCCTTGGTCATACTGCTTCTTCCTGCATTCATATGCGAAGTGTCCATACTTCTTATAGTAATGACATTGAATTTTTTATTTATCATACCTTTGTCCACTTGGCTGATTGGGGGTCTGATTCTGGTCTCTACCAGTGACATGCGTAGGACTGCTGCTATGTCCTCCTCTGAAAGAACTTCTTCCTCTGCCTCTTGAGTTTGATCTTCCTTTGCTTCTTCTACGACTTATGGATGACTGTGTTGCAAATGCACCTTCCAGCGATGTATCTGAACTGTTGATTCTATGTTCATGATTGAGTAATGAGGCTTGCAACTCATCAATAGTAAATGTGGACAGATCTTTGTTATCTTCCAGGGTTACAACCAAAGATTCAAATTTCTTTGGAAGAACTCTAAGAACTTTTTCAACTACCCTTTCGTCACCTAGAGTTTCTCCATGAGACTTTATTTGATTAACCAAACCAATTACACGAGTATAGAATGAGTCTATTGAATCTGCATTTTTCATTGACAGAGATTCAAAATCTCTTCTAAGAATTCAAAGTTTCACAGTCTTTACCTTGTTTAAGCCTTGATATGCAGTTTCCAGCATGTCCCACGCTTCCTTAGCTAACTATGTTGTTGCTACTCTTGGGAGTATGGATTCATGTGTTGCTTGATGTATGTGGAACAACGTCTTTCCATCTTTTTTTCTATGTTCCTTAAGAACATCCTTCTCAGCTTGTGTGAGATTATTATATGCTGCTAGATCTGCTCGTTTTGCATAGCCATGCTGGACTATTTCCCATACATCTTGACCTCTGAACAAATCTTTCATAGTTAGAGACCAATATTCATAATTCTTTCCTGAAAATATTGGAGTTTGCAAATTTCCAGAAGTGGAAGCCATTCTTAACCGCTCTTCCCTTATAAATAGAATTCTTACTTTCCGTAAACCTCGCTCTGATACCAGATCAAGGGAAAAGCACACCGCACAGTAAATAAGATTTAACTGCGCAATAGATGAATATATTCTTTTTCTTCTCTTCCGACTTCACTGACCATACAGTAGAGAACTTCAATTTTATCTTTGCGGAACACTAGCTTCACTAATAATTAACTTCGCAGTTTTAACTATGCGGAGACCACCTTTTACTTCGTGGAGATTAACTGCGCGGTTTCAACTTTTTACTTCGCGCCAAGTAACTGCGAGATTTCAACTTTCTACTACGCAGTGAACTTCGCAGTGATGCGCAGTTAACTTCGCTACAATACTATACTTCACGGTATTCTCAAATACTTCGCAGTTCACTTAACCAAACTTTATCACGAAATATATTTCTCTAAGGCATAACAACTAAAACATCTTAACGCGAAGTTACTTATGTTAATTTAGAACTTTCACTGTGGTGAACTATTTGGGAATCTTGATTTCTTTTACTGCAGGTAAATGTAAGCAATATTCACACGAGTAAATCTGGAGATGATGTGTGACTTGCAACATAAAACATTCTTGAGAATGAAACATAAAACATAGACTTATATATTTACCATAGTAAATTGCGCAACTCCTCAATACATGGAAATGAGTTTCACTGCAATCTTTTACATTCACAGAGCTTGGGCTCTTGATACAAACTTCACCAATCTTCACTTCTATTCTTCTCCTCTTCACATCACTCTCTGAGTTTCAAACTATGAGTTTCTACCTATAGAGTTTCGTATCAACCGACTTAGGATCGCTTCACTTGGAAGCTACAAGAATGCATTAAACACATAAAATAATTCTTACCTAAGATTTCTTGACTTGAGAACTATTACGACGGTGAAGTAAATACAAATAAGACGTGCGCCGGATTGGTTGCGAACTAATTGACATATTGATATCACGGACATCGCGCTGACACAAACAGATTGACAGGGTGACTGACAGAGCTTACACAGATTAGATACGCTACCGGCTCATAAATTACGTTATTTCCAACACCACCATGCTGCAGAAAGCTATCTAGAGATAGTCCAAGCTATCCATAATAGTATTGTAGAAAGCTAGGTACATATAGTCTTAATAAGAAGATTTCATGACTACTATATGCTTTTACACATGCTTCAATTATATGATAATTTTATATGGAGACTCTTCTCTAAAGTTTCTTCTTAAAGGAAAATGTAAATTTAATTCCTTAAAAGGTTAATGTACTTGGAAACAGGTTAATATTTCAGCTTTCAACAATGTGTGTGCAAAGAAATAGCGATGGAAGCATCGATGATTCAGGTGCACTCTCTTGCATGCCAACTGTGCACTAGGTGAACTCATTGAATAGTCGCTGACAAGAGGCTTCAGGAAGCGTGAACTTGATGACTATAAATTGGAAGGCACATGGAGCCTTGTTGTTTTTGAAGGTATGATGAAGACAATTCTACTGCACAAGCTTTCTCCCCCAGTGAAAGCTGATTATTCAAATGATGAGCTAATGAGAGTAGCAGCGTTGACCAGCTTAGCTACCGATGTAGGTTTCATGGGAAAGAGAGAAAGTATAGGTCACTTGCTTGTATAGATTCTATCTCATTGGCCAATTGCTTGTAGGTTAGGTTCCTGAAAATCTTACCATCCCAAGGCTTAAGAGACCTACCCCGCTTCAACATTTTTTTTTGAATATTGAAGTTTATGTACGAGGGAAAAGCTGTTAGGAACCTATGTCAACCCTTCTCTTTACTATGTTAGTATATTGTTGTTGAACGCATATGCTTTGTAAGTCGTCCCGTAGTATTTGTTGATCTGTAGTTTATATTAGCCCATAGTATTGACCCATGGTATTGGACGCATATGCTTTGTAAGTCGTCCCGTAGTATTATATGTCCCATGGTTTTGACTCATAGTATTGGGCATAGACTTAGTATATAAGTGTGTGTTGAAGTCATTGAAGGCACCGTGAAGTTAATTGTATTGATCTTGCTCAAAGGAGGTTGCCCCCTCGAAGTGGCCCGTGATCAATATAAAAACAATTATGTTCTATTATTTCTGATATCTCGTGTATTTGCATTAATTAATTATTGCAGGTACATCACATCTGGTATCAGAGCACTTTCCTTGGCACAACTGGGAATTTTTTTTTTCTTTTTTTGGGCAGTGACTTTCAGATCAATTTATGAAACTTTTTGCACAAAATCAGAAGAAACCGATTGCATATCTGAATTCCTCTTTCAAAAATATGCAGTTTCAAAAAAAAAATCATCTCATTTGGAGTTCTAAAAGTGGAGATATCGCGGATTTAAAATCAGCAATCTTTCAGAATTTCGGTGACGGCCGCGGAAATTGCAGCAAGAAAATCTTTTGACCGAGTGCCCAGATTTCTATTCCCTTTTCATGGGTAGAAGCAGAGTGATTGTTCCAGTTCCGGAAACATGCTATAATAGCGATTCTGAGCAATATAGATCCGGTTTTTGAACATTGGGTGGAATTTCTGCCCAAATTTTTTCTGTTGCAGGTTCGGATCTGGGAATAATCCCTATCCGCTTAACTGTGGGAAGTACTTGGGCATAAGCCCTAAAACTCATTGTGAGGAGTACCACAGGAACCCCGAAGTAGCTGGCCATTGAGAGGACCTGCCAAGCGAAAAGGGCAACGACCCCTACCTGATTGACTAGTTCCCACCCTTGAGGTAAACCAAGAGCTGTCGTTTGTGGCAAAGCGGTTATCAGTTTTACCTGAGCCGTGGAGTGAGAGGTACTACCCCAATACGCAAGCCGTCAGACAGCATTGGTGGCCGAGTGAAAACCTTGAACTGTTAGGAAGCCACACATACCTAGGGTCCATATCTACTTTCAGCTGAACTATTGTCGATCACTGCTGTGCTGTTTCCGATCCATTTTGCAAGCCGTTCCAGATCCAACCGTTCGGCGTTGTTCCAGATTCCTTCCGAGCCGTAGCCGCTCCAGTCTGGAAAAAAAAAAAAAAAAAAAACACAGCTGGTTATGGTTGTCACCCGTGCAAGAGCAAACACCATGGAGGAAGCACTTGCAGCCATCCAAACCAAACTCCAAGATCTGGATGAAAAATTTCTCAGCCTCCATCTTCAGCATTCAGCCATGAACAATAACCGACAGCCAGAATCTTTTGCAGCCACCGGGTTCTCTTCTTCCAACAATTTTCGTGGGCCGAAGCTTGATTTTCCTCGTTTCAATGGTACTGATCCGACTGGATGGATATACCGAGCAGACCAATATTTCAGTCTGCATAATACTTGTGATGTCCAGAAAGTTCCACTTGCATCCTTTCATTTGGAACATGAAGCCCTTCAATGGTACCATTGGTACATCAAAGCTCATCCCGAGCCAAACTGGACAGATTTTTGCCAACTCATTTTGCCACGATTTGGCCCTAGTGCTTTTGATGATTTCACAGGAGCACTCACTAAACTTCACCAAATTGACACAGTGAGAGAGTATCAGACAAAATTTGAGAAATTGGCCAACCACACAGAAGGATTGTCTGATGAATTCTACAGGAGTTGTTTTATAAGTGGTCTCAAGGATGAAATTCGCTCTGAGGTCAAAATGTTCTGTCCCAACACAATGATGGAAGCACTAGGGTTGGCTAAGTTGGCAGAAGACAAGATTGCAGCCCAACAATGCTCCAAACCCACCTTTGTTCCCTTTAGAAATATGGGTTCCCAACGACCTCCCATCACGCCTGCTCCTCAACCAACTCCTATCAAGCATTTGTCTGAAATAGAAATGCAGGCACGCCGAGAAAAAGGGCTTTGCTATAATTGTGATGAGAAATTCACTCGGGGACATAGATGTCTTCAACAAAAGCTCTATCTCTTGGATGTGGATTCTCCGCCTGCCTTAGAACTTGGTGAAGAAGCTACAGATACAGTAGATGAGCAGGTCGACATTCAACACCTGCCTATTGACACCCCATCTCAGGACGACCCACCCAAGATCTCTCTCCATGCTGTAACAGGCGTCACCACCCCACAAACAATGCGGGTCAGGGGATACTTCAAGAAGCTCCCTCTTACCATACTCATTGATTCTGGTAGCACTCATAACTTCATTGACCCTCGGATTGCCAAACAGGCTGATTGTTTTGTCCATCCTTGCTCCAACTTTGAAGTCATGGTTGCCAATGGGGGCACCTTACCTTGCAAGGGGAAGTGTCACAATGTGTGTATCTCTATGGAAGATTATAACCTACGCTCTGACATGTTTGCCTTGTCCTTAGGCAGATGTGATGTGGTTTTGGGCGTTCAATGGTTACGCACACTTGGCCCCATCTTATGGGATTTTGCTGAACTTTGGATGCAGTTTAAAGTCAATGGGGCACAACACAAATTTATGGGCTTACAATTAGGGTCTCTCTGCATCATCAGTTCACATCGCCTGGAAAAAATCCTTAAGAAGAATTCACATGGTGTCATCGCTCAGCTCAATTCCATTCAGATGCACCCATCACCAGTCTCCACTACTTCCTTGGATAGATATGTAGGTATCTTTGCTGAACCAATGCACTTGCTGCCTTCAAGAGACCTTTCCGGTAAGAATGTAGCCACATCTACCTCTTAGCAGGAAATGATGGCTATTTTGCATGCAGTACAGAAGTGGCATCCATCCCTATTAGGGAATTATTTCTGCATCAAGACTGATCTCCCGAGTCTGGAAAATTTTCTGGAACAATGGGTCTCCTCCCCAACACTCCTGCAATGGGTTACCCAACTCATGGGTTATCCCTATGTGATCACTTACAAGAAGGGTAAGGACAATATGGTGGAAGATGCTCCTTCTCGCACAATTGATGACCCGGTTTCTCTTACAGCTCTGCTTGTTCCAAATTGGTTGCAATATGTTCAACAGGGCTATCTCTTCTATGAACTCCATGCTTCTCCATCAACAGGGCACTCTGGGTTTTGCAAAATGTATGACCGGGAACAAGGTAACTTCTTTTGGCCGGGACTAAAAATGACAATTCAACAGATGGTGGCTGACGATGATACTTTCCAAGTCAACAAGGGGGAAACGACATTCCTTTCGGGATTGCTCAAACCCTTTCCCATCCCTACACAGCTTTGGCCAACTATTTCTATGGATTTCCTAGCAGCGCTCTGGTGGTACAATACCACATCTCAAAGGACACCATATGAAGCAGTCTATGGAAAAACACAGCCAGTTCTTCTTCCATACAGCCTTAGCAGCTCCCCAGTTCAGGAAATTGACTCGGTTCTTCGACACCGCGATTAGATTCTTCTCATTTTGCAGGACAATCTTCACATGGCCAGAATTCGCCTGAAACAACAAGCCGATCAGCACCGTTCTGAGCGCATTTTCCATGCAGCTGGCAGGGTTCTTCTTCATCTACAACCTTCCAAGCAATCCTCCTTGACACTCCAAAGGCGTCAGTGGCCCGACATGCAAACCGAGGATGCTACCGGGGAACCACTCCTTCAGATTCTGCAGCAATTTCTCCAACCAAAGCTTTGAGGACAAAGCTTTTTCTAAGGGAGAGGGGATGTTAGGAACCTATGTCAACCCTTCTCTTTACTATGTTAGTATATTGTTGTTGGACGCATATGCTTTGTAAGTCGTCCCGTAGTATTTGTTGATCTGTAGTTTATATTAGCCCATAGTATTCACCCATGGTATTGGACGCATATGCTTTGTAAGTCGTCCCGTAGTATTATATGTCCCATGGTTTTGACTCATAATATTGGGCATAGACTTAGTATATAAGTGTGTGTTGAGGTCATTGAAGGCACCGTGAAGTTAATTGTATTGAGCTTGCTCAAAGGAGGTTGCCCCCTCGAAGTGGGCCATGATCAATATAAAAACGATTATGTTCTATTATTTCCGATATCTTGTGTATTTGCATTAATTAATTATTGTAGGTACATCACAAAAGCAAAATGGTTGGTTTCAATGATTATAAGTAGATAAGATGTATTTACAGTCTAACTATAGTGAAGTGTATTTATAAATTATATCAATTCATGTATCGTGCTTATCATATTTATAAGTAGATAAGATGTATTTATAACAGTCTAACTATAGTGAAGTGTATTTATAAATTATATTAATTCATGTATCATGCTTATCGTATTTATAAATTGTAAAATTTTGAAATTAGAAATTATATATAATGGATAATAACAATTAAAAAAACTAAACATATTTGAATAATTTCTTTTAAATAGTTAAGCTTTATCTTCTCTTTATTAGATTGAAATAGTCAAAAGAGAAAAAATATGATAACTCTTTACTAATTAATAAATTAAGATAACAATATCATAATTAATATTAAGAAATATTTAAAGAATAAAAATAAAACTATAATAGTGAAGATTATGAAAGAGCCAAATTTAAAATAGCATAAGGAAAACAATACAGAAAATAAGAGAGATACTTTTATTCAACACATGAAAAGAAAACCTTTTATTATTTATCTCTCATTGATCTTTTGACTTGCACAGCTACATACTTATATATAGATTACATTGCATAGAAATAAAGACATTATTTTTACATGCCGTAAAGTCAGCTGTAGGTTGATGTATATTTCTGCAAATTATTTTATTATTCGCATGCATTAGCATGCCATGAAGTTTGCTGCTAATTATTTAATAAACATCTGCAACCTAAAATAGACAGTGTCAAATTCCGCACAACATCAGTTATCAACATACTCCCCCTTGATGTTGAGAGGGCTCATAATAAGATCTATGAGATTCAAAAATTGGTCCTTTGAGATTGCCTTAGTGAATATGTATGCTAGTTGTTTTTGAGTGTTGATGTATTTCAATTCCATTTGCTTCTTTTGCACCAAATCTCGAATAAAATGATACTTCATGTCAAAATGTTTTGTCCTGCTATGGTGTACTGGATTCTTGGCCAATTTGATGGCACTCATATTATCACAAAAAATAACTGTAGGTTGAATTTGTTTTTCTTTAATTTCTTCAAGAACTTTTCTAAGCCATAATGTTTGTGTGCCTGTTGAGGTGACTGCAACATATTCTACTTCTATAGAAGAAAGAGAAATTAGACTTTGCTTCTTTGAGCTCCAAGTGATCAAACCATAACCAAAAGAAAAACAGTTACCAAATGTAGAATTTTGATCATCCAAACTACCTCCCCAATCAGAATCACTGAATCCAACCAATTCAAAACTCTTAGAAGTGTAGTAATGAATGCCAAAATTTAGAGTGCCTTTCACATACCTCAGAATTCTTTTAACTGCATTCATATGCATTTCAGATGGCTTTGTCATATACCTAGAAACAAGTGAAACTGAATAAGCAATATCAGGCCTTGTGTGGGTTAAAAACATTAAGCTTCCAACAATACTTCTGTAAACTGTCTCATCAGCCATTTCAACACCATCATCTCTACACAACACAACTCCATGAGAAATTGGAGTGGGAGATGGTTTGCAATCAACCATATCAAATTTCTTCAACATATCCTTTTCATACTTTGTTTCACAAATAAAAATTTCATCTTCACTTTGATAAACTTCGATTCCAAGAAAATATTGCATGAAGTTTAAATCTTTCATCTCAAACTCACATCATAGCAAATTTGAATTCATCCTTCATCTTAGAACTGCTACCCATATACAACAAATCAGCAACATATAAATTGACAATAAGAATATCATTACCTCCTTGTTTATAGTAAAGGGTAGGTTCACTCCTACTTCTTTTGAAGCCATTCTCTTGAAAATATCCATCAATCCTGGCATACCAAGATCTTGGTGCTTGCTTTAGGCAATACAAAGCCTTCTTCAAATTGTAGACTTAATGTTCTTTTCCTTGCACTTCAATACCCTTTGGTTGTTCCACAAAGAATTCCTCTTCTAAGTACCCATTCAAGAAGGCACTTTTCACATCCATGTGATGAATGTTCCATTTCTTTTGAGCTGCCAGTGAAATCAACATTCTGATAGTCTCTTGCCTTGCTACAGGTGCAAATGTTTCTTCATAATCAATGCCATATTTCTGTGTGAATCCCTTAGCAACTAACCTTTCTTTGTGTCTTTCAACAGTCCCATCACTGTTATACTTTGTCTTGTAGACCAATTTAGTACCAATTTTTTTCTTTTCATGTGGAAGATCTGTAAGCTCCCAAGTATCATTCCTATGAATTGAATCTATCTTGTATTGCATAGCTTGCACTCAAACCTCATTACTAGAAGCTTCTTCAAAACTTGATGGTTCAAAATCAACTTGTGAAAATAAAGCAAAATTTACAGTCTCACCTCTTGGATTTTATTCATGTGCCAGACATGTACTTCTTTGATAAATTTCATTCAAGCTTCTCACCTTCCTTGTAGTACTTGGAATTGAATATGGAGAACCAGATGAAGGGCTACTTGGTGGATTTGTAGCATTTGGAACTAAAACATTAGTGGGATTCTCATTATTAATATCATCAATAATATCACCATCCAAACCAGATTTTGACTTCTCAACATGGTCTTTTTTATGACCATAAACTCCCCCTTCATAAAAAATTACATCTCTTGACACAACAATGCGATTGGTGAGAGGATTATACAACCTGTAAGCCTTAATTTGCTCACTATATCCAACAAAAATGCATGGTTCACTTTTTTGATTTAACTTTTGTCTCTTTTGATTAGCTACATGAACAAAGGTTAAACAACCAAAAACTTTGAAATGATTAACATTAGGATTTTTCTCATACCAAGCTTCATAAGGAGTCGTCATGTGAAGTGCACTAGTGGGACTTCTATTGAGAATGTACACTGATGTAGCAACTGCATCACCCCAAAAGGAATTACTTAATCCTTTGGTATGTAACATACTCATTGCCATTTCCACCACTGTATGGTTTTTCCTTTCAACTACCCCATTTTGTTGAGGTGTGTAAGCAGTGGTGTATTATCTTCTAATGCCATTCATATCACAAAAATTCTAAAAACCTTTTGAACAAAATTCTCCTCCATGATCAGTCCTTACGCACTTTATTTTGTAACCACTTTCATTTTCTACAACGGATTTAAACCTCTTGAATGTATCAAATGCTTCACCCTTTCTCTTCAAAAAATAAACCCAACACATTCTTGAGTAATCATCAATAAAAGTAATGAAATATGATGACTTATCCAAACTTTTTCTCTGCATAGGACCAAAAATATCATAATGAACTAGCTGAAGTGGATAATGGGCCCTTCATGCCTTGCCTCTAGGAAATTTCTCTCTTGCATGTTTTCCTTTAGCACATTCTTCACAAAAATCCTTGTGCTCTTCAACCTTGGGAAATCCATAAACTAATTCTTTTGATGTTAGAAGCTTCAAAGTATGAAAATTCAAATGGCCATACCTGAGATGCCATATTAGCAAGGTTGATGCTATTTTCTCCAAACTTCAATGGGAACATCCGATTCTTTGACATAGGCACAACAGTGACCACCCTATTGCCTTGATTGTTATCATAAATTGTGCATTGTCTATCATCAAACACTACTCTGTAATTATTTTCACACATTTTCCCAACAATTAATAAGTTATGCTTTAACTGTGGAGTGTAATAAACATCTTTGACACTTTTCATATCTTCTTTTGTATGGACTGCCATATCTTCTTTTGCAGAAACCTCTAAGGTTTTTTCATCACCAAGTTTGATATTAGATTTGAAACTTTCATCCATTGTAGAGAAGAGCTTGCAATTGCCTGTCATGTGGTTAGAATAACCTGGATCTAAATACCAAACATCTTTAACTATATTTTCAGTTTTGCCATAAGATAAAAACAAATTATTTGGAGAAGCATCATCACCCTCTTGAGCATAATTAACACTTTTGTTTTCTTTTAATCTGCAATCCCTTTCAAAATGACCATACCTTTGACAATGATAACACTGGATGTTTCTCTTATCAAATCTGCCTCTACCTCTTCCTCTGAAACCACCTCTTCTTCCTCTATCTCCTCTTGAAAAAATTTGGTACGCTGACCTTTACCTTGGGCTTGGTTTCTTCTGGAGCTAGAACTAGCATTTACATTCTTTGTAATCTGTAGCTTTGTGGAAAAAGCTTTCTCATCACTTTCTCCAAATGAATCTCCACTCTGTCTTCATGAGAAATAAGAGATCCAACTAGGTGATCAAAGTGAAGGTTAGTCAAATCCTTGCTTTATTCAATGACTATAGAAACATGGTTCCATCTTGGTGTTAGAGAGCTCAACACCCTTTTAATCACAATTTCTTTATCAATAGTTTCTCCTAGAGTAGCCAATTTATTGACAACGTCATTTACTCTTACACAATAATCACTCACCTTCTCACCTTCTTGCATCTTTAAATTCTCGAATTCTGTCCTCAATGTCTGCAACTTGAAAAATTTAACTTGATCACTACCTTGATAAGCTTCATGTAGAGTCTTCCAGGCATTCTGAGCTAACTTTGCTCTTGCAATTCTTTGAAATAAGATCCTATCTAGAACTATTTGAATATGAAATAAAGCTTGGGCATTCTTCTTCTTGGCTTCTCTCTTAGTTGTTCTATCATTGGCTGTAAGTGTGTTCCAATCAGTTGGCTCTTCATAACTTGATTCTACAATCTCCCACAAATCTTTTCCTGTCAAAAAGGTCATCATCTTGATGCATTAATAATCATAATCACTTCCATCAAATTCTGGAATGGGAAAAGAGTTAGAATTTGACATTATGAACTTAATCCAAACAAAATACCTGCTCCAATACCAAATGAAGATTATGAAAGAGTCAAATTTAAAATAGCATAAGGAAAACAATACAGAAAATAAGAGAGATACTTTTATTCAACACAGGAAAAGAAAACCTTTTAATATTTATCTCCCATTGATCTTTTGACCTGTACAGCTACATACTTATATATAGATTACATTGCATAGAAATAAAGACATTATTTTTACATATCGTAAAGTCAACTGTAGGTTGATGTATAATTCTACACATTATTTTATTATTCACATGCATTAGCATGCAGTGAATTTTGCTGCTAATTATTTAATAAACACTTGCAACCTAAAATAGACACTGTCAAATTCTGCACAACATTAGTTATCAACAAATAGAGCAATTGGATTAATACGTTTATAACTCTCAATGTCAGAAATATCCAGATATTTGGAGGAGGTGGCAATCTTTTCTTCTTCTTTTTTCCTTTATTCATATTGCAGAAGCAAATTGTAACAAACGACAGAAATGCCCATAAAATTATTTGTCTTTTTGTAAATACGGTTTTTACTTAGTTGCATGAAAAACCTTGTGTCAATCTACATTCTTTTAGTATTCGCACTTACGATAATCAGACAAATGTCTTGAGTCCATTAACCAAATTTTGACCTAATGACCTATTTGCACTTGGATAATCAGGCAAGTGTCCTAAGTAATCAAGCAAATATTTAAAATAACATCACCGGAATTTTGGCCCGATCATGTCTTATTTTCTGCGGTTGTGGTTTGATTCAAAAGACAAAGCAAACCTTGGAATTTTCATTCTAAGCCTGACCTGGTCATCTTTTGTTTGCAAGTTTGGAGTTAGCAAAGGAATGCACAATCTCTTTCGTATCCTTTAGTGTTAGTGATGCAGCTTACAGTTCTAGCATTTGTTATTTTCTTATCATAAATGGACACATCCTAGTTTCTGTGCATAGAATTATCTAAGTGTATTCTCACATTTCTAAGTGAGAGTACATTACGGGGGAGATAATTACCCAATCCAAGCATTGTCCATGTTTTAAGATCCAGGAATTTACTTATAATAATAATCTAATAATAGGAGTCACATTAATCCCTCGTAGTTACCACTTTCAACAGAAGCAAATTTATTTTTAACCCTATTGTGCAGGAAGGGAGTTCAATACAATACTTGGGGACAACTAATGTTGTGCAGTGTACTTGAAATACTGTCGTTTCAAACCAACTACGCCTTTGGTGCTTAATAGTCACTATCTTTCAAGTTGGGCTATCGAGGGGTGATCGTTTACCATTGATACCACATCGAAGTCACAGTTGGGAGATGTGACATGTCAACAACAATTCCCACTGAAGTTAGAACTGGGAGATCGTCGGATTTTACCATGCTTGCCAACTCCATAAATCTGTATTCTTTAAGAACAAAGTTTGACCCACGCATATCTATTTATAGATTAATGGGCTAGCTGCCATGGTTGTCACCATACCGAGTTTAAATATGGGAACAATTCATTAATGTTGGATGCCCAGGAATAGTAAACGATCACCCCTCGATAGCATATTTACAAAACAAGTTGTAGGACTCACTGAGTTTTAATTGTGAATTTTTAAAAACAAATTAAATTATGGTCTTCATACATCTGGCTTTCCCATAAAAAAGGCAAATTTAAGTAATTTCATAAGTCACATAATACTATAATGTTCGGTTTATAAACTATAATACTGAGGATAGCATGATATACCTGTTTGAGGGCCTCAACATTGTCATGGCATACCTGTTTGAGGGCCTTAACATTGTCATGGCATTTTGAGTTTTAATGTTTATAGATAAAGCATGTGTGAACTCTACATAGGGCTAGAATTAACCTCGTTAATATTATCTTCAATACTAATAATCTATATTAGTCTATTGATTAGTTATTAAAATATGAGGGTAACCCATAAATTATTACCGAGATAACTATTAAAGAAAGCACAGTAGTTAAGGATATCCCTGAACGATATATTATACTAGGGATATTAATGCTAATAAGAAAATATTAATAACATGGATTAATATATGAATATAGTGTTGAGTCGAAGAAATATATTAATACTAATATATACTAATATAGTTGTCTCAACCTTTATAAATATATTAATAACATGAATTAGATAACTACAACTATGCTGGGAGAGAAAAGTTCTACAACTTGCTAGTAATAAGAAAATATTTGTTTTTCTCAAGAATCATGTTTACTTCCACGAAGGAATCATTTTGAATTGATTTGGTTTTCTATGTGGAATTTTATCATTTTGTTCGTTGAAACTTAGATGGTGTCCTTGGTGGTTGTGCCTAACATGTCTAACGTCTTTTCCTTCAATATTAATGGCAGCGGCTCCCTTCACAACAATATGATTTTGCCTCAAGCTATTATTTCATCTTTATGTTACACCCGTCTCTGCCAACGATGTTGTCTGTGACAATGTGACTGGCTATGACACACTATCGGTGGCTTACTGGCTAGCACAATGACCTTCTGTTGGGAACCCATGTCAACCCTTCTATTTACTTTGTTATTATTGTTGGATGCATATGCTTTGTAAGTCGTCCCATAGTATTTGTTGATCCATAGTTTGTATTATTGTTGTTGGATGCATATGCTTTGTAAGTTGTCCCGTAGTAATTGTTGATCCATAGTTTGTATTGGCCCATGGTTTGTATTGACACATAGTATTGACCCATGGTATTGGCATCTAGACTTAGTATATAAGTCTGTGTTGAGACCAATGAAGGTACCGTGAAGTTATTTGTATTGAGCTTGCTCAAAGGAGGTTGCCCCCTCGAAGTGGCCTACGATCAATAAAAGCATTTCTAAGTTCTGTTATTTATGTTATCTCGCATATTCTCATTAATTAATTGTTGTGGGTTCTTCATACCTTCTAGTGGGAACTTAATGAATTCATACCCCTACCGTACCATGTACCGTTGAATGTGGATATCTGGAACCTGAAGTCTAGACCATAGACCTAGAACACCAACAAACTTGGAGGCAAAGGACTACTGCTAGAAGTGTGCAAACCTTTCGGATATGGACAAGTTACACGTCTATATGTGATTCATATTATAAGAAGTTTTGGCATATTTTCCAACCAAATTTGTGGTGTCTGCCCCAATTTATAATGATACGATTTTGCCAACTACTAGAGTAGCTCCATTTTTAACTAGCAAACATCTATGTTAATGCCATGCTGGGTCGCAATACTTTAGAGTGAAAGAAATTTAATGCCATGTACTCGATCACAATTAATGCGTGTACGATATTACTAATTGTAGCTTGTCCATTTACATGCCATGCATATTTTGATATGACTTTTATGACTTGGAGGGGACTTGAAACTCAACTTCTATCTCATTTGTTTTATATTAAACATTACTAAGAAATACAATGCATATATCAAATTTAGGTAATAAGAAAAATCCTATAGTAATAACAAACATTAAATATTTTTTATTATTTATATATGTTTACACTTTATATAGATTAGATTAATTTATTACATATATTTTGGGTATTTAGTTTCCAAGTAATTTTTTTACCATGTTTGTTTTATAAACATATATTTTCACATGTTTGTTTTATAATCATATATTTTTACCTTTTTGAAAAAATTCCTACTAGAGTTATTTTTAACTTCGTCTCCTCAAGGGTAAGCTCATGACTTTGGCTCTTAATGTCATTATTTGCATTTATTTTATTAATGGTTATAAAAACATTTATCTATAATTAATTGGGCTTATTACTCACTCCAAAGGAAGTATGGTTTGATATATTTTTACACTAAATTGTTAAGTTAAAATTTATTTATATTTATAGTTGATAGCTTTGGAGTTCATGTTTTTTTGGGTAGCTTATGGTATTTGTCTATTAGATGTGATAAAACATACTTAAAGTTTTGGACAACTTTATTATAAAGAGTATATGGAGAACGATGTTGAGTGTGGCCGGTGGTAGCCATATTCGTCATGTTCTGATCAGATTGATTAAGAAGAATAGAAGGGTTCCATCTCTGCCATTGTTGTCTTGAGAAAACTGAGTGGATTTCTACTTGCATTCAATCGGCAACGCATAAAGTAGAATTGAAGGCTCTGTCAGCTTTGTAGCTAGATTGTGCACGATAGCAATTAGCAGCGGTGGCTTTGGATTGTCATGTGGAGAGGATGAGTAGAGTTTCTAAAAGATTGCACGAGAAGGGGAAAAATCTATCATCGGGACATGGAGGCTGCCGCTTAAGTTGATCCTGGCAATCATCAGATACAATCTGAAATATATATAGAATAAACAATCTCCCGCACTCCCATCTACAAATATAACCCTCCATGAAAGGCCAGGCAATGTCTGTTAGGCGATGTGGAAGGTGTAAAGAAGTACATAGATCCTCTTTTGTGGAATCCCATAGCGGCTCCATAATAAGAATATAATGTTTCCCGTAAATAACAATAATAAAATGCTACTCAGAGTGATGTTATCTGGGTCTGTCGACTGGATTGTTTGGGTTTAACGACATTGAACAATTGGGTAGTAGGAGAGATGATAGAAGGATCGACCCCTCTCCACAACAAACATGGAGCAAACAATGAAGTGGGCGTTCCTAGGGAATGCGAAGATCTAACATAAATTACAATGGCATAAAAGTAAAGATCATTCTCAAAATTTTCCTTTATTCCTTAGACGTTATACCTTTCCATGGTGATGATCCTCAAAAGATTCGCATGGCATGTCATCATGTAGTGATTCACTAATTAATGAAATGAAGCGCATAAATAAAATAGGCATCCTACACTAATCAAAGAGAGAAGAACGTGCATAAAAATAAACATACAAAGTTGTAATAATGATCAACTTGAAAAGATATAATCATTAGACAATGATTTCCTAGGGAAAATCTTCTGAAAGATTAAAAAAACAAAACAAAAACAAAACGTTAAATCACACTCAATGTATTAAATTAAAAACTAAATTTATAAATTAAAAAATAAAATTATTAAATTAAAAACTAAAAAATTTAATACTGAAATCAACTCGAATAGAATGAAATTAAAACTGAAATTAAGCCAGGTGCTGCGTGGAGGGAAGGCTCCGGGGAGCTGCATGGAGGAGCGGGGAGGGGAGGATGCAGGAGGGAAGTGGAGGACGTAGAAAGGGAATGGAGGGGAGGGCAGCTCGTGGAGGGGAGGACGCAGGAGGGGAGGGCAGCTCGTGGAGGGGAGGGTGTTACACATAAATCTTCCACCCTGTGAGCATCAGCATTCTTTGGCCTGTAGGATCCATTTCAGTGACTCAGATCCATTTTTATCCTTCAGTGATACCAGTTTACCCTATTTTTGTTCCTACCCACATGTTACATCACTATAGCATGCGTACTAGCGAGTTGCATCCCTATAGCCCACGGGTATCAAGTTGTAGCTAGGGTTTTCACCCTAGCTTGTGCAAATGAGCACCTACTAAGGAGAAGGGACTCCTTAGTAGCAGTTCAGAAAAAACAGTAAATAAAAGCAGTAAAACAGAATGAAATTTAACCTAGCATGAGCATTAACATAAATAACAAATCATGAAGATATGGCAAAATATTTCTCTTTTTGTATTAAAGATTACCTCAAGTGTAGAGGTTGGTGAAGCTCTTGCAGCAGTCCAGGAGGGTTGCTTCCAAGCTTCTAGCTTTGCTCCTTTCTCTTTCTCCAAAGGGTGGAAATGGGCCAAAGGGACACTCACATGTGAAAGTAGCTCAAGGGTGAGCTAGGGTTTCAAGAGTGATTTTGGTAGAGTAAGGGTGTGTTTGACTGTGGATATGAAATGAGGGGCCTCCATTACCTATTTATAGGTTTTTAGTGGTGGAGTGCTGGCCCATGGTTTTGGGAACCATATGGTTTAGGTCAGATGTATAGGGTTTTTACCTCATTTTTCCCTCTTTTTCCTCTTTTTTTTGTATTTTTATTCCCTTTTTAGAGGGTTTTTGCTATTTTGGAGGAATTTTGGATTATTTTGGGGGAAAAATGAGTTTTTTGGCCTTTTGGAGGCTTTTTGATGGGATTCTAAGGTTCTGAAGGTAAATATGGTATGAAATATGGACAAATGAGTCATGTAAAGGGGTAGATGAGGTAGTGAGCACTTTTTGGGTGTTAATAGATTGCCCCCTGATGTGTGAGGGAAGGAGCTCATCGTATGGCCGATA
Organism: Larix kaempferi; assembly: GCA_027924585.1. Taxonomy (NCBI): domain Eukaryota; kingdom Viridiplantae; phylum Streptophyta; class Pinopsida; order Pinales; family Pinaceae; genus Larix; species Larix kaempferi. The sequence continues at coordinate 1,271,771 of BSBM01000087.1, forward strand.
AACATCATAAGTCTTTTATGGTTTTTCTGGGGTGTGGAGAAGAGAAGGAACGAACTAGAGCCCGGAACAATGGTCTCGAAAAAACTGCAAAAACTAAAAGTACATGACCTCAATAATGAATGAGGAATAATCTGAACATATGGACGAGGCGGGCATTCCCATGCTTGTATTAAGATATAGAATAATAATAACAATGAGGTCCAAAATATGGGGAACTGAAATATATATGGCCTCAAATAATGAATGAGGAAGAATCTCAATATATGGACGAGGCGGGCATACCCATGCTCGTATCAAGATACATAAAAAATAACTGTGAGGCCCGAATCAAGGACGACCTGGAAGATAAATAGAGAACCATTGTGTACATCATAAGGGTCTAGAGGGGACACAAATCTATGACATACTGCTGGGATGACCATGTCTGAGCTGAAGAACTGATACACTGGAATAACAACAGTGCTACTGGATGGGGTACCAGAGGAACTGATGAGCTGCTGGATCATAGTGACGGGGAGTCATACTCTCAATGGTACACTGAACTGGAACTGAACTGGGTACTCAAGGAAGCATATAACTGGATGGCTTTCGAATAAAATCGCCAACACAACCCAAACATCCACGGGAACATATAACTGGGTGTTCCGAAGGGACTCACCAATGTGCTAGAGTAGGGGGAAATCCGGGGTCTTCGACCAATAACTGAAGGGATATAAACCCTGCGCGATTCTCAACGATGCGATCAAGGTGTTGAAGTCAACCATGTGAGAAACAACCACTCAGAGAGGCAATGATGACTCCTCTCAAAATGGTCCATAGGCACTCACCACAGATGGTGATGGGTCCAAGGCACAGGGACCTCTGGGTCTATTCTCTGGAATAGAGGGGCTGTCGTCGACAGAGGGAGACCTACAACTAGCAAGGAAATGATGTTTCCTTGAGAGGAGCGCGAGGTGGAGAACCGAAGTGTGAGAGTACAGATGGTAGGACTGACATACGGTGGGGGATAACTAGGCAAGTAGAGTGGGTGGACTCAAACTTCCTTTGTTCAGAGTATGATGGCGGGGACGATTGGGAAACATATGAAACTGACTGGTGGGAAAGGGATCATAGCTGTAATGGATCAAGGATAGTGACTGGGATGAGTGATACTCAAGCTGGTGTAAAATGGAAGGAGACTGCAGAATACTCTAAATAAAGGCGACCTGATTGGGGGTGCTGCCGAGATGATCGATCATAGTGCCAAGAGGCACGGGGGGACTTCTTCATGTGTTAAGGAACTAGAAGAAGTGTGTGTAAAATGGTACTGTCGTGTGGATTTATACGAGCCCAGGATAGTTCATGCTCATGATTGCTTTCAATTTTAAGGAGTCTGAAACCGACAAGAAGACTCTGAAATAATGGAATGGTACTGTCGTGTGGATTTGTATGAGCCTAGGACAGTTCATGCTCGTGGTTTCTTTCAAATTTAGAGAGTCTGAAAGCGATAAGAAGACTCGAGGGGGTTGCTTTTTCGTGTGTTAGTCTCCAAGGCCCAAAGAAGCATAAAAGGATGCAATGAAAAACTCTTCTAGCCGGTGTGACTAGAGTATTCCTTTTTCGTAATTAGTCTACCAGGTCTGGAAAAGGGTTAAACTTATACCAGATAGACGCCCTTTCAGGTACTTTAACGAGCATGAAAGGAAGCAAGATTGCTCGGTAATCTTTTTATTGTTTTAGGATTCAGAAAAGAGCTTAATAGAAACTCCCTAAGTTCCTTTTTCGGAAAGGACTTGTCCGACCCGAAAAAGGGATAAAATTATAGCGAACAAAAGGAATGGTCAGGCAAGGAGGAAGTGCTCAATCAAGGAACATTGATGATGACCAAGAACGAGGGTAGGGGGGAACACTGGTGGGCCTCCTTGCGGGATAATGAATGGTGGAAAAAGAACGAAATAATTGTAGTATGACAGGAGTGAATGGCTGATGTAAAAATGTGGAACAATCCGATGGCGGTCGATGTGGCATGCAAACCGAGGCAGTAAGGTGTCGGGACACAATGTTGAAACTGTACCAGGTGAGAGCGAGAAATGATCTCAAGCATCATCACGAGCTAAGAAAAATAAATCCGGCGATATAAAAAGTGTCAAAAATGGATAACGGTCGATGTGGCATGCAAACCGAGGCGATGGGGGGTGTTTTGGAAAAAATACCCGAAAAATATAGGGGTGAGAGCGAGAAATGATCTCAAGCATCATCACGGGCTCGAAAAAATGAATCCGATGGTATCAAATATATCAAAAACGGAGAGCAGCCGAAGTGGCATGCAAACCGAGGAAACTAGTGGCGTCTAAAAAATGCTCAAAAAATGATGTGGAAAAAATAATAAAACAAGTTGACCATCAGGACGGTCTCATTGTGCTGATTCCAGTGGTGGAAACGGTTCGAAAAATGGACTCTTATGGGGTCAGAATGGCCAAAACAAGAAAAAGTCAACAGACTATAAATAGTAAGTGGGCCCAACATGACAAGTGTCATTTGGACTTGTTCACTGTGACTAGTGATCAGAGTGGACCAGAGCTGAGTTGGCGTTTCTGGACGATCCGACCGACCGTTTTCAGATCCGGGAGTTACAGGTATTCTGACAAACGCATACCTGCATTTTCATTGGGTTCAGGGGGGGTTAGTGGGTCCCAGGGGAGTATTTGTACGGTCCACGTGGGGTGGACCGCAGGTTTGTGGGATGGAACCGTGGTCGGGGACTGCGGGTTCCAAGGTGGATCACGCGACTGGGGACCGCGAGGTTTGGGTTAGAATACACGGTTGGGTACCGCGCATTCCGAGGCTGGACACACGGTTTGGGACCATGAGTTCGGCTCCTACAGGCGCGATTTTGGACCATGATTGTAGCCCTGATAGACGCAGTCGAAAACCGCGACAAGGGGCCCTAAAGCCACGATTGGGATCGAGCTATTAGGGTTTCCCCGGGGGGGGCAGGGTTACGTCTTTGACATGAGTTTGATGAGTTTGCCTTGTGTGATTGACAGGATGCCATTGGTGCTTTGGCGAGAGCGAGATGTCCCAGATGAGATAGTGGATGTCATTCAGAGGGATCGGCATGTGCGGTAGACGTTGGGGTTATGCGGGCTGTTGAAGTTTGCACAGGTGCCTATGATGCGTTCAGCAGCGCTGCTGCTGAACCGATTAGTGAGCTTTTGGGAGCCAGATATTCAAGCATTTAGGGTGCAGGGAGAGAGGGTGGATCTCACCCTCGTAGATGTATACATCCTGACGGGGTTGCCCTGTTTGGGTAGGGTGGCAGATACGCAGCCACGAGTATCCACAGATGTGGATATGGAGGATATGTTGGAGCAGTACTGTGTCCTAGAGGCTAGGGTGCAGAGGAATGCACTCCGGGTGGTGGACCTGTAGGAGCCAGCAGTACAGGCGATTGCGGCGTGCGTGGTTCGAGTTTTGGGGTCCCAATCACCTGAGAAGGTGTCCAGGGGCCAGATGCAGCTGGTGGAGCGGGTGTTGGATGGTGTTTATTATGCTTGGGGATAGATGTTCCTCACTTGTGTTTAGCTGCAGCTGACATTGGTGAAGGAATCTGGAAAGGGATTCTATTATGGATCATTTCTATGTGCCTTCTTCATGGAGCGGGTACCTACACTGCGGCCACAGGTGCCAGTCAGGGCAAGAGGACTGAGGGAGCCGCGCATGGTGTGGTGGGGAGAGATGATGCGCCGATGGGGTGGTGGTGAGGTTGGGAGATATTTCACCCAGGAGCTCTACCTTCAGTGGCTACAGCTGCCGCTGACACTAGATGATTATCCATACAGAGATATGGCCTATACCGAGGATGGTACGTATGGTTTTGCTTGCATGTTATGGATGTCATGTCTTGTGCATGATAGTTTTTTGATATACTATTACTGACTGATGTGTGATCTACAGATGTTGGCCCGAGACCACCACCAGGACATGTAGCTCAAGTGGTCGTGCATACGTATCATATTTTGACTGTCTACTTCCACAAGAGATTTGTCTTGTATATTTTGAAGCCCCCGCCTTCCTTTCCAGCCGGATATGGTCCATATGCTTATTGCTATATCCCTGTTCTCCCCTATGAAAAAGCAGGCAATATCTAAGAATATCTCTCGTTCCTCTTCAGCGAGGGAATCATAACTGATTTTAAGAATTTCCTTTTTCTCGCTGGGAAAGATCCCCAGTTGGTCTTCCCAATAAGATATGTCTTCTCTTCCATAAAGACGTGCCCCTATTACTTTCAACCATAATGGAGATCCATCGCAAGCTTGTAAGAATTTAGATACTAGATTTTCAAATTGTGGGAGTGGATCGATTTGGTTGAAGGCATGGCAACAGAAGAGCTCTCGGGTGTATTGGTTAGAAAGATTAGTTAGCCTGTAAATGGATGGTTTTTGGACTAACTTTGAGGCTATGAGAACACGCTCATCTCTAGATGTAATCAATATTAAGCTCCCTGCACAGAGATCATGAGTTTCAAGAGGCAAAAGTGCCTGCACATGATTCACATCGTTTACATCATCTAAAATCACTAGGGCCTTAGAAGATTTGAGAGAGCTTCTGAGCATCATTTTACCTTCATCAACACTATTTACAACAATGTTTACCTGCCTATCCGATCCAACCAAGCTCTTAAGAAGTTGAATCTGCAACGACTCTTTATTTAGTAAATTTTACACTTTGAGAAATTTAAGATAAATATTTGCTTCCAAAAAGTAAGTGTCATAAAGTCAAATTTAAATCCAAATAAAGAGGATAACAACATTCCTCTCAACCACCCAATTTACACTCAATTTACTCATACACTTCATAAATATATTAAAACTAAAAAATAAGTTTCATATGATTTAAATTTTTTTTTTTTTCACACAATGTGTAGTTTTCATCTACACCATCATTTCATTTCGTCATGTTTAGTTTTAATGATATGAATGAAGGGCTCGTAAATCATTCATGTGGACAAAAGTTACTTTAACTTTCTCATATTAAAAAATGAAGATGATGAAATACACTTTCTTATAAGGAAATATTTTTTCATATTTAGTCACCTAGAAATTTATAAATTTTATTATTTTATTTCTCAAGTTTAAGAATGGATATGGATATGATGAGATGGGTTTGGTTTATTTTTTTTTTCAAACAATAGTTTAATTTTATTATTTTATTTCTCAAGTTTAAGAATGGATATGGATATGGATATGATGAGATAGTTTGTTTTTTCAAACAATAGTTTATCTATTTATGAGGTAAATCAAAGAAACTACATATAGAGCTTATCTCATGAATAGAGTTTTCTAAAACTAAAATCCAATTACAAAAGTATTTATAATTGCAGAATACATACAATTATCATCCCAAGAAAAAGGCCCATACTATGTTCATTGATGCCTATCAGACCCAATTTTAATTATTCAATACAGAAGATTACATAATCTACCCAATTCAGAAAGTAAACTTTACAAATTTATTATTTCATTTCCCATGTTTAAGAATGGATATGGATATGATGAGATACTTTTTTTTTCCAAATAGTTTCTTGCTAATCATGGGGTAAATCACAGAAATTACACATAGAGCCTATCCCATGGATAGAGTTCTCTAAAACTAAAAATCCAATTACAAAAGTACCTATAATTGCCGAGTACATACAGTTATCATCCCAAGAAAAAGGCCCATACTATGTTCATTGATGCCTATCTACCCAATTTTAATTGTTCAATACAAAAGCTTACATAATATACCTAGTTCAGAAAGTATATAAACTAGACAATAATGCATTGAGAAAATGTAAAAAACATCATGATCTAATAGATCTAACAATGTCCTCCCTCCACCGGTTGCCTATCTATAAACCTTATGAAATGTAGCATTCCTACTTCAAGTTCTAGACCTTTTTTGGATAGCAAATCATCTCGCTCATTGTAGATTCTGGAAATATGATTAAAACAAAGCAAGGATAAATGTTATTAAATAAGGAGGACTCTCACTTTCCAATGTTCAAGTATGGAAACCTAAAGCTGACATTTTCCATTGATCCAATCAATGACTACAGAAGAATACCCAAAGACCTATGATATGGCTAGTTCCTTCGTACGTGCAAAACTTAACAAGCCCCAAAGTGCAAGTAGTTTTGCACAAATGTTACTACGTTTTCCACAGCCAATATAGATATCAATATAATGCTCTTTAGAGAGTAGAAGAAGGATACCGGCTCCGCATAAGCCCCTTTGATCCACCCCATAAAAAAAAACCTATTGGTGTTTGACCGAATGGAAAAGGAGGGGCCATGATCATACCTTTTAAAGGTCCTGGCTTCTTAAAGTTTCCTAAAGAGTAGCTCAATATATATCTATATGCAAAAATTGAATCTGATGGCCTCAAACAAAATTAAATTCTTGTAACGCCATAACCCCCAGATGAACATAAGAGGAAAACGCAAGGTATATTTCCTCAACTGAAACCACTGATATAGGCATGCATCTAATGAACCAAATTTCCAACAATTATTAATGTTCCATGTGCTAGATAACTCATCCCATCACTGCATAGTCGTATGACAAGTAACCAATAGATGAACAACAAATTCAGCAGAATGATAGCATAAAGGGTAGCCCGTAGGCTCCATATCACCACACCTAGTGAAATTGTCACATGTTAGGATTATGTTACTTAGTGCCACCTACGTAAAACACAGTAACTTAGTGGGACCTAGCCATTCCCATATTCAATGACACCACCACCTCTGATAAATAATGGATTTGATAGAGGCAATAGCATTATAATCCGAATAGGTAGTCACCTCGCTAGATGCAATGTTCCAAGTCCAAATAATCTAGTCATATACATCCTAAATACAAATTCCAAAATGTCCAATCACATCCGCATAAACATCCCACTCCATTGCTTCATTGGAAACAAGACCAATGTCCGTTGAAGAAAGCCAATAGTTTGTTGTTGAATCAGAGAACATGTTCCTTACATGATTAACAAAGTAATAGCCTTTTGAATGCAGTAATAGCAAAATGGAGTGAGACAACACATGGTTAGATGTAATTCCAACAATAGGATTGTCCCAATCCTTACCTGGAACCCGTCCACAACTTGCCAGGAAAGCCATATATTTAAAATAGGAAAGGTGTTAATCATCCCGCTCCACATATTAGAGATAGAAGGAGCTTTCTTTTGAGCCTTCCTAATATTAGAATTCTATGGCCTTGATGCCATGCAAGAATCTCACAAGGTAAGGATATAAGCACAATGTAATCTTCATTGAGAATTGCAATAGAGATTTGCAGAGAATTGAGAAGAAGAATGCGTAGAAACACATGAAAGAAAGAACTCAATTTGATAAACTATCATCATCCTATTAATGAACAATGATAGTACATTAAATAATACATCTCAGAAGAAAAATTCGAATTCCTTGGAGGCAATTCGAAATACTCACTATTGGCAGGCTTAGATTTAGTAAAAATCCCCATCTAGAACAACTTACTAACTCCAAATCGAGGCAAGAGGTCACGAATTGGATAATAAGGATTAGGTAGGCCATGAGTGACCAAAAGGAAGCAAGTTGGAGGCTTTTTAGGAGAAAAATATGGAAGGAGTTGAGGCAACATCATGAAAACTTACCAGAGACACCAAAGCGCCCTTGTTAAATCCTTAACCATCTGAAAAGAAAGCAAAATCGGGCTTTAACTCAGTAAAGTAGGATAAAGCAAGAATAAAGCAGATCAGGTTTCCTAGCTCATAAAAGCTGCTTCAAAGCATCATGTTGGGTGAACTTGTGGATAATCATCGCATGTTTGTCAAGTTATGCACTAGGAACATCATCTACCATGGTCTAAATGCCTAAGAATCAACCTAAAGTAATAAACTAAGGTCTCTAAGGTCTAGATGGTGATTAAATATTCCAACACCTAACCCATGTTGAAAAGGATAGGTTCCTTAAATATTTATTTCTAATGAACTCCCCCCACAAATTGGGGTGCGTGAGACCCCTCCAAAGATTTTTCATATGAAGTGTAGTTCTAATCCAATAAATATTCATGATGCCCCAACCATTGGAGGATTTGGGAAACCCCAATTTGTCCCAAGTCGCAAGATGAATGCCTTGCTTGGTCTAAGAGGCAGACCAGAGAAAGTTGTAAAACAGTTTCTGGATCTGAGAGAGAATTTTGGATGGCAACTTTACCAAAGATAGCCAGTAAATGGGTAAATTGTGCAGCACTGAATTTAAGAGAGTGAGGTATCCTCCCAGAGTTAATTTATGATAATACCAATAATTAATTATTTTCTCTACCTTCTTTAGCAACTAGGTCCAATCAGGCTTTAGATAATCATTAAGTTTCAAGTAAAAACCAAGATATTTCATATTTTTTTCAAGCTCCAGAAATATGAAAGGGAGAATGGAGCATACCTGAGATCAGAAAGTCGCCTCTAAATTAAGATGATAGAGGAGCGACATAGGAGTGCTAACCTCCATGCTTGAATACAAACAAAAACAATCCAGGAGCTCTTTAAAGTGTAACCATTCCGACAATTTGCTAATACCAAATAATAAGACATCACCAACAAAGAGTAAGTGAGTGATGAAATGATTATTAGAGACCTTGATACCTGAAATTTTGCCTTGATTAATAATCTACTCAATCCTTCTATAACCAATAGAAAGAGAAGAGGTGAGAGCGGACAGCCCTGACAGAGGCCACGAGAGCTCTTGAAGAAAGCAATAGGAATTCCATTGACTAGTATTGCAAAGTTGGCTGTTGAAACACAACCCATTTTCCACTGAGTGACTTCAAAATTCAGTCCCGCAATAAGCAGTAGGAGTCAAAGAAAGGACCAATTGACATTGTCAAAGGATTTAACCAAGTCTAGCTTTAATACCAAGGATTCGCAACGATTGATTTTAGCAGAGTGTAAAGTCTCTTGGGAAAATCCAATTACATAGTGATATAGGATGAAAATTATGGAAAGTAGAAGGGTTGGAGACCTTTCGAATAAGTGATAAAAAGGTGGTATTGACCCCTCCTACCACCTTGCCTATAATACGAGACTCCTCCACTAAACAGACAATTTTAGGGCCAACCAAGTCAAAAAAATGAAGGTAAAACTAACCAACCATCCCATCCAGGACTCTTGTCCTTATCTATCTTCTTCAATATACCTTCGATGTCTGAAAGGGTAACCGTTCTTCCCACATTTTCACTCTCCTCCTCAGTGAAAATACGGGACATGCAATGCAATAACTTAAACTATGCCTTAAGATTATTAACCTATGATTTAGAAAAGAGATTACTGAAATACCTATTAGTAGCATTTTCAATGCCAATTTGTGAGGTGATTTTATCCCCACCTAGCTCTTCAATATCCCAAATGGAATTGTGAGACCTCCTCTAATTCACAAAGGTATGAAAAAACCTAGTATTGCTATCTCCTTAGGTGATCCACATAGCACATCTCTTTAAATGCTACACTGCTTCCTCAACCATAAGAAGTTCTTATTTTTCACATTCCAAAGACAATAATTTCCACCTCAGGATGAGCCAAAGAGTCGATCACTGGAGAAGAGTAATATTGTTTAATTAAACCTTCAATGCGGGCTAGATATTCCCTTTGAGATTTCTTCTTATTTCTAATCCATGGTGATACCAATTCCTTAAGAGATCAAAGAAAGCTTGGAAGACTAATCAATGCAGGACCTGTGCCCCTACCATAATAGGAAATCCAGTGACTTCTAACCAAAGCTATAAATTCCAGTTCCTCCGACCGAACCAGGAAATATTTAAAAGGATACCTGTTGAAATGCATACCTTTCCCCAAACGTAAAACAACTAGAAAATGATCATATATGGTCGTTGGTTCAATCAAAGAGGAGCACCTATCCACCGAACCAAGAAAATATTCATGAAAAGGTATCCTATCGAGCCTTTTGTCAATAGCAGCATCCCCTTTTCTCCCATTACACCAGGTAGGGGCAATATGTTTGGGCACTGTTAGGAACCCATGTCAACCCTTCTATTTACTTTGTTAGTATATTGTTGTTGGACGCATATGCTTTGTAAGTCATCCCGTAGTATTTGTTGATCCATAGTTTGTATTATTGTTGTTGGACGCATATGCTTTGTAAGTCGTCCCTTAGTAATTGTTGTTCCATATTTTGTATTGGCTCATGGTTTGTATTGACACATGGTATTGACCCATGGTATTGGTTCCTAGACTTAGTACATAAGTTTGTGTTGAGACTAATGAAGGTACCGTGAAGTTATTTGTATTGAGCTTGCTCAAAGGAGGTTGCCCCCTCGAAGTGGTCTATGATCAATATAAAAGTGATTATGAGTTCTGTTATTTCTGCTATCTCGTGTGTTTTCATTAATTAATTATTGCAGGTTCTTCACATCTAGTATCAGAGCACTTTCTTGGGCTCGCTGGGTGAAATTTCTGCCAAATTTTTTTTTCGCATCTGTTGCAGCTTCGGATTTGGGAATAATCCCTATTTGCTTAACTGTGGGAAATACTTGTGCATAAGCCCTAAAACTCATTGTGAGGAGTACCACAGGAACCCCAAAGTAGCTTTCCCATTGAGAGGACCTTCCAACGAAAATGGCAACGACCCCTACCTGATTGACTAGTTCCCACCCGTGAGGTAAACGAAGAGTTGTTGTTTGTGGCAAAGCGGTTATCAGTTTTACCTGAGCCGTGGAGTGAGTGGTACTGCCCCACAATGCAAGACGTCAGACAACATTAGTGGCCAAGTGAAACCCCTGAACTGTTAGGAAGCTGCACATACCTGGGGTCCATATCTATTTTTAGTTGAACTATTGCCGATCACTACCGCGTCATTTCAGATCCATTCTGAAAGCCATTCCAGATCCAGCCATTTTAGATCTATTTCAGATCCAGCCATTTTCAAGCTAGTCAGAGCCGTTTCAGATTCCTCTGTTTTCGATCACTTCCATGCCGTTGCAGATCTATCTGTTTCAGACCCCTTCCGTGTTGTTGCAGATCCATTCCTGAAAAAAAAAAAAAAAAAAATCTCCCTTGTTTTCACTCTGTTTCCCTTGAAACTTCCTTGAAACCTCAGTAATCCCATTCTGCATATTTCATTCCTGAGGACCCTATCCCAAATTCCACTTCCCAAATCCTGAAATCTCACATTTGTCTATTTTTAGGGTTTGCCATAAATTCTTCGGATTTCACCCAATCGCCTTCAAAATTTTCCACCGAGTTTCTTTCATAATTCTGCTTCTTTGTCCTTCTCTGCCAAATTTTCTCATTCTTTCACCCTGCTTCTGAAATCCCCATTTTTTGCTTCCTTGTCCATCAGAAAGTATCCAAAACCTAGTCAAACCCCAATTACCCCTCCGAGTTTTTCCCAAATCCAAATTTCCCTTTACTAAATAAGCTTTTGTTTGTGTTTTTCTATCCATTCCCCCCCCCTCAAAAAAAAAACTTCTGGTTATGGTTGTCACCCGCGCAGGAGCAACAACCATGGAGGAAGCACTTGCAGCCATCCAAACCAAACTCCAAGATCTAGATGAGAAATTTCTCAGCCTCCATCTTTAGCATTCAGCCATGAAAAATAATCGACAGCACGAATCTTCGGCAGCCAATGGGTTTTCTTCTCCCAGCAATTTCCTTGGTCCGAAGCTTGAATTTCCTTGCTTTAATGGTACTGATCCAACTGGATGGATCTATCATGCAGAACAATATTTCAGTCTGCATAATACTTTTGATGTCCAAAAAGTTCCACTTGCCTCCTTTCATTTGGAACAGGAAGCCCTTCAATGGTACCGTTGGTACATCAAGGCTCATGACGAGCCAAAATGGACAGATTTTTTCCAACTCCTTTTGCAACGATTTGGTCCTAGTGATTTTGATGACTTCACCGGAGCACTCACTAAACTTCGTCAAAGTGGCACTGTGAGAGAGTATCAGATGGAATTTGAGAAACTAGCCAATCGCACAGAAGTTTTGTCTGATGAATTCTACAGGAGTTGTTTTATTAGTGATCTTAAGGATGAAATCCAGCCAGAGGTTAAAATGTTTTGTCCCAACACAATGATGGAAGTCCTAGGGTTGGCTAAGTTGGAAGAAGACAAGATTGCAGCCCAACAACGCTCCAAACCCACCTTTGTTCCCTTCCGAAATATGGGTTCTCAACAACCTCCCATCCCGCCAGCTCCTCGACCAACTCCTATCAAGCATTTGTCAGAAACAGAGATGCAGGCACGCAGAGAAAAAGGGATTTGTTATAATTGTGATGAGAAATTCACTCGGGACATAGATGTGTTCAACAAAAGCTCTATCTCTTGGATATGGATTCTCCACCTGCCTCTACAATTGGTCAAGAAACTCCAGATACAATGGATGATCAAGTCAACATTCAGGAGCCACCTATTGACCCCCCATCTCAGGATGAACAACCAGATATATCTCTCCATGCTTTATCTAGCGTCACCAACCCCCAAACAATGCGGGTCAGGGGTTACTTCAAGAAGCTTCCTCTTCCAATACTCATTGATTCTGGTAGCACTCATAACTTCATTGACCCTTGGATCGCCAAACATACTGATTGTTTTGTCCATCCTTGCTCCAGATTTGAAGTCATGGTTGCCAATGGGGGCACCTTACCTTGCAAGGGGAAGTGTCACAATGTGCGTATCTCTCTAGAAGATTATAACCTGCGCTATGACATGTTTGCCTTGTCCCTATGTGGATGTGATGTGGTTTTGGGCGTTAAATGTTTACGCACACTTGGCCCCATCTTATGGGATTTTGCTGAACTTTGGATGCAATTTTCAATCAATGGGAAACAACACAAATTTAAGGGCTTACAACAAGGGTCTCTCCGCATCATCAGTTCACATCGCCTGGAAAAGATCCTTAAGAAGAATTCACATGGTGTCATCACTCAACTCCATTCCATTCAGATTCACCCATCAACGGTCTCCCCTACTTCCTTGGATAGATATGCAGGTGTCCTTGTTGAACTAGTGGGCTTGTCACCTTCAAGAGACCTTTCCGATATGAATTTAGTCGCATCGCCATCTTAGCAGGAAATGATGGCTATTTTGCATGCAGTACAGAAGTGGCAACCATACCTATTAGGGAATTATTTCTTCATCAAGACTGATCTCCAAAGTATGAAAAATTTCATGGAACAATGGGTATCCTCCCCAGCACACCTAGAATGGGTTATCCAACTCATGGGTTATTCCTATGCAATCACTTACAAAAAGGGTAAGGACAATATGGTGGCAAATGCTCCTTCTTGCACATTTGATGACCTAGTTTCTCTTACAGTTATTTCTCTGCTTGTTCCAAATTGGTTGCAATCTATTCAACAGGGCTATCTCTTCTATGAACTCCATGCTTCTTCATCAATAGGGCACTCTGGGTTCCTCAAAATGTATGACCAGGAACAATGTAACTTCTTTTGGCAGGGACTAAAAATGACAATTCAACAGATGGTGGCTGACTGTGATACCTTCCAAGTCAACTAGGGTGAAACGTCACTCCTTTCGGGACTGCTCGAACCCTTTTCCATCCCTACACAGATGTGGACAACTATTTCTACGGATTTTGTAGAAGCACTCCAGTGGTACAATACCACATATAAAAGGACACCATATGAAGCAGTTTATGGACAGGCACCGCCAGTTCTTCTTCCATACACGCTCAACAGCTCCCCAGTTCAGGAAATTGACTCGGTTCTTCGAAACTGCGATCAGATTCTTCTCATTATGCAGGACAATCTTCACATGGCAAGAATTCGATTGAAACAACAAGCCGATCAGCATTGTTCTGAGCGCACTTTTCACGTAGCTAATATGGTCCTTCTTCGTCTATAGCCTTCCAAGCAATCCTCCCTGAAACTCAAAAGGTGTTAGTAGGCCAGAATGCAACCCGAGGATGCTACAGGGAAACCACTCCTTCAGATTCTGCATCAATTTCCACATCTAAAGCTTTGAGGACAAAGCTTTTTCTAAGGGAGAGGGGATGTTAGGAACCCATGTCAACCCTTCTATTTACTTTGTTAGTATATTGTTGTTGGATGCATATGCTTTGTAAGTCATCCCGTAGTATTTGTTGATCCATAGTTTGTATTATTGTTGTTGGATGCATATGCTTTGTAAGTCGTCCCGTAGTAATTGTTGATCCATATTTTGTATTGGACCATGGTTTGTATTGACAAATGGTATTGACCTATGGTATTGGCGCCTAGACTTAGTATATAAGTTTGTGTTGAGACCAATGAAGGTATCGTGAAGTTATTTGTATTGAGCTTGCTCAAAGGAGGTTTCCCTCTCGAAGTGGCCTGCTATCAATATAAAAGTGATTCTGAGTTCTGTTATTTCTCCTATCTCATGTGTTTTCATTAATTAATTATTGCAGGTTCTTCACAGGAACAATATCAATAAGTCAATGATTACATAATAAGTTATGAAACTAGGAATTCAAAGGGTTTAGTTTGGCCTTGGCACCCCAAGATTCACAGGAAACCACTGTAAAGTTAAAATCACCAAGCAATGATGGGAGAGGAAGTATCAAGTAAAACACTACAATCCAACTCTATCCAAAAACGTTGTCTCTCCACGTAAGGATCATAACAGTTAAACAAATGAATATGAGTATCCAATTCTCTGCTTTTACTAATCAAAAGGATACCTCCATAGGTACGATATGGATAACATTGCAAACAATTGGGATTCCATGCTGATAAGAGACCACTTGAGATTCCTTCAACATCAATAGTACAACATTCCCAGGAAGGGAGTAACGTTAGAAAAGTTCTCTAGCCTTTGAAACAAGAACCATAGTTTCTTGTAAAAAAATAACGTCCCGAGATACAATTTCCACTAACTTCTTGAGGGCCAAAAATTTAGGGGAGCCCACAACCCCTCTCACATTTAAGGATAAAATAATCATTAGGTAACCACAAGTGAATACAACCGTGCTCTAAGTGGCTTGAAAGTATCAAAGAGGATATTTTGAGAGTCCAAAATATCATCACAGAGAGACCTGTCAACAAAACAGGTAAATCATTCCTCTCGGTAGCGCCCATTGAAGACCTAGCAAGATCTTTGTGCCTCCTGCCCCCATTTGTTTTCCTAATGGTGACATTAGGGTTATTATGATCAAGAGGAGAATGAACCGCCAAGTCCACCTTATAGACAGTGAAGGGTTCTTGTAAAAACCCCACTTAAGAAGCTTTGATAAGGGTCGGTATCCAAATAGGCAACTCTCCAAGCAAACCCTTTGCCTATGAAAGACCAAAGGAATCTAAAATGGAAAGTTCATCACCAAGAATTTGAGCTTCGTGTACTATAGTGAGACCATTAAGTGGAGAGGAAGCTTCCAAACTGAGGTTACCCATACTAGAAATAGTAGCCCTGATAATCACCTAGAGTAAACCTCTCGGCTGATATGTAGACCCATAACCCAAAATTATAGGAGGTTCCTTAGAAACTCTTAAATCCCTAGGTGGACTGTTATCAACCTCCTCTAATAATAATAGTTATGGCTTCAACAAAGATTCGAAGAAATTAAGGAATAGAAATTTTAACTTACCTGAGAAAGAACCAGAACCATCTGCAAGTGAGGGACGGCTAGGGATGTTGTCTACATCCTTCAACTGGGAAAGAATTCGGTCAACAATAGCCCCAACCAACCCAGAAGTCGTCTCAAAATTCCTATGAACCAGTCTTGAGCTGTTTGCGGAACAATTGGACTTGAGATGACCCATTGTCCCACAGGCATTAGAATGGAAACAGACGTGCTACTAGTCCAATGGTTGTTTAAATGTCTTAGTACCCCAATGGATAGTTATCACCTATGGAATACCTAGCTCCACATCCATCTCAGTTAGATATGATGAGATATAATTGGCCTTTATTTTTTTTATATTTGGTCACTTGGACTTTCACAAAACTTATTATTTTCATTCTCACGTTAATTTGTTCATGTTCCTTTGACCTACTGGAAAAAAAAAATTCCTTTGTTGCTAACCTTGAGTTTCACAAATTTTATTATTTTCTTTCTCAAATTAATTTGTTCACATTTAATCCATGTTCATGGTCTTTTGTTACCTAACTTCTTATGAATTCTTGGTCCCATATGGACATATGTTCTTTTTCCATTCCTTCTCTTCTTTACAAACTCTTAACATCACAATATCCTCTTGCACACATTCTCTATTTATCACAACAAAATTAGACCCATTAATTGTAATTACAATTGCACTTAGGTAACTATTTACATACTTAAGAAACCTCTGCATCTTGTTGACATTTTATTTCCAACATTACTCATGAATGAAGCATTGTGTATATGCTAAAATAAAACAATAAGGAGAGTGCTTGCTTAGCTCAATACCTTTTCCATGAAATCTCTTATAATCCAAAATATAAAATCCTATATTATGCATTGTTTACATTTTTATTATGTATGCATTTCTATGACTTTCTAAAATTCATATATGTTGCATTGTCTTAAAAATAATTTACCAAATGCAATGTTCAACTTAGTTGTCTTTACTTTACACTTCACACTTTCCCTCGACTCCCTTGTTGAATGAGTTTGTAATCAATCGTGTGGTTATGTGTGTATATTTATAGGTCCTTGAAGAAATAATCGTATATTGTGTTCCAAAAAAATATTGTATTTGAATTCATTCTATGCTAAAAAGAACTAGATGCTTTATATGCATTCTTTCACCTTACATGTATTTGATTAGTTTATTTCATAAATTTTGGGAATTTTAGTTTCCAATAATTATTTCCCATTTTGCTTGAAACGCCCATTCTATCAACATTCCTTTACACCTCCTAGGGAAATTCCTAATTGGGTTACTTTTAACTTTATCTCCCCACTTAAGGGCAAGGTGATGAACCCCACTCTTATTGTCAGTATCTGTACCTTTTCTGTGTGTTTTATTACGAGTTATAAAATAACACGTATACATAGTTCATTGGGGTTATTTCTCACCCTAAAAGAAAAACAAGAAAGGTTTGGTATATTCTTGTAGTCAATTCCAATATTGTCCACGTTAGTGTTATTGGTCTTTTCTTGGATGATGTCATTGCCCCCCTAATGGTGTGCAGATGTCATCTAGAACCCATTTTCCATTTGATATGCCCTGCATGCATGATTTTAGGCCCACTAGAGTCAGTTCCCTACATTTTAGGAGCTAACCGAGTGATCCAGTTCAATCCACCTTAGTTCTTGACTCTAGTTGGAGGTTTGTGCTCCGATTGCCACTAATTGTGATCTAATGCGCCCTCTCTATCCTTTTTTCTTGAGATTTTGCATTCCAAACTCATCGATGTGCCATCCTTGGTCAGTTAACTGACAATAGCTTCAGTTCACTGAGTCTTAGCTAAGTTTGGTAGCCTTGGAGCACTCCAATGGTGATATTTCCTAGGCCAGACTGACTGGGATTCGAATTCTCTCTGGGTATTTGAATTTCCTCTATTGTAACATATATTTTGACTATACTGATTAATGGATAATGACACATTTTTTTGTGCGCATCTAAGTTTCAATGCATGATTAATTTTACTACTCTTTTCACTGCAATTTTCACTATAATTCATCTTTATTCCTAATTCTTTCACTGTGAGATTTTCTCAGGCTCAATGATCTGTTGTGTTCCAGAATTTCACAAATCCAAATGGTCACCTACTCATGTATAAAATAACCATTCATGTTCAATGAAATTCAATCATCCGGGAGTTATTCTGACAATGGTGTCAGAGCTCCATAACTCCTACCTGCATGCTATCCAGTCTGCATGCCATTCTCCTGCTTTTAGTCTACCAAATTCATTACCCTTGACGAGGCCTATTGGCTCAACTCTGGCATGTTCCCTCTGTGTCCTCCTGTAGATTCCTCTTAGTAGATGTTACAAAAATACAACAATCTGCCTCTCCTCCATGTGTGAACTCTTCCTCTTTTGCAGGAAGCATGATACTCCCATTATGGATACTAGTGTGAACCATAGAATTTTCCTTTGCTGTAACTGTTGCAAATGTCATGGAAACAAAACTCTAGCTTCTCATCCATGAACTATTGTTGCGATATGGTCCATCATGTGAGTGCTTGAAGGCTACAGTGTGTCAACGTTTAAGTGAAAACTATTTCCCAAACTACATTGAAGTATCTCTTTCCCCATCTTGGATCCTAGCCACAAAAGCCCTAATTTTGTGACTATTGCTACGTGATTGTTTGACGAGCTCTCTCCCTGGTGCATAGTATATTTGTGTTGAATGACTATTGAAGTTGTGTAATTGGGTTGTGGAACACAAATTATAGCTCCTCCTTGTGCTACGAACTCCATGGATCATGAACCTTAGCCCGTGTAGCTCCTCCTCCTCATTTGATGGCATGGAGACTCTCTATTAGTGCACAATGCGTTGGCTCTCTCTCCTCCATTCATGAAGGCACTCTTTTGGTGTTGCATTGAATACCACCATAGAGCTATCATGGAATACCACCATATTGTTATTGTGGAAGAGCATCGTAGTGTATCTTGGAGACTGTGGAGTTATTGTTGAGTGTTGTGACTTGGGTGCTTATTCTGCTCACTGGTGCATGACGACATTGAGGTGACCGCTACCACAAACTATTGCATTGAAATTATTGTTAACTATTGCTACACATTTTGTTTAAGGCTACGAGCCATGATAAAAGACTTCTTGGAACAAGGTATTACAGTATAAAATATTGGTACTGCTGCATCTCTTTTGTATTTTTGAAGCATGATTATTGCCATTGGTACATATTATTGCGCAATATTGTTATTGAGTTTCACTTGTTGAAGACTAGTATTGCTACTGACTATTGCAATGCATCAATTGCAACATATTTTGTTGCATTGAGAACATTAATAAATTGCACATTGTAAGCATTGTATTGTATTGAAAGAATACATTGTAAAAGGTGGAAGAGACATAGGCCTACACCTTCCTACTTTTGTTTTCCAAAACACCGTTTATTTGGAAGTGAAAGTTACAGAAGATTCATTCCTTGGCATCCATAGTTGGAGCAATACTCATTGGGAAAGACAACTATCCAGAATGGTCGAGGAAGATCAAAGCCACGTTCATCTACAATGATCTGTGGTATGGCATATGTGAAGGCACAACCATTACAATATAAGTTGGACTAATCTTGAAATCGAACCCAAATCCACCAACAATAGATAAAGAACTTGCTACATGGAAAACCAGAGACAACAAAGCATTGGCAATCTTCACCGCAATAGTAAGTGAAGAGGTGACTCGACACATATTTCCTGCAACATCCTATTTTGATGCCTTGAAAAGATTGAAGGATTTGTATGACTCACATTCTTAAATGGAGATAATTAAGCTGATGTTGAAACTGTTCAATTTATAAATGAAGGATAATGATCCCATCATTGTTGCATTTGAGATCATAGCAATCATGCATAAGATTCAAGCTACTGGAATGCAACCAAACCTTCTACTTATTGCCTTTGTTAAGTCCCTCTATCCTTAACATTCACACTACCTTGAATCACTTCAAGCTAGTGACAAGTTGAAGGACCTCACCTTCGACACCTTGGTGGAGAAAATTGAAAATGGGGAGAAATCCTTTGGAAAGAAGACCAGTGAGACCAATGGAGAGACCCTCTTCCTTAATCAGAAATCAAAAAAATAGTGAAAAGACTCTTCCAATTGAGAGAGCAGTAGAAGATGCCGAGGAATAAGAAATTTCAAAGGCAGGGGGGGAGAACAACTCAAACAGAAGACCATACTTACAGTGTAAGCATTGTGGGAGGAATGGACACAACACATATCAATGTTGAGCCCCTTGGGAATCCATCATAGAAAGACATAACTAGAATAAAGAAGACAAAAGTAAGAGCCAAGAGGATGGTAAAGCCCCTCAATCTGCTCATTTTATTGTTATACGTTGTAATATTGGAATAACTGAAATCACATCTTTTTCATCTTACAAAGATGCTTGGTTGCTTGATACTGGTGCAACATCCCACATGACATTTAGAAAATAATTTTTTGAAGAACTGAATGACAATGTAGATGGCATAGTGTATTTTGCAAACAAATATAGCCTCAAACCAAAGGGAATTGGTTCCATCATGCTCAAATTACCTAGATTCCCTGACTTTTTGTTTCATATTGTTCTCTATCTTCCAAAGTTGCAGAGAATCATATTGTCCTTGGTGCAGAATTGATAGCAAGTCCATTTTATACACATGTTCGATGGAATCATAGAGAAAAGGAAGTCCTCTGACAACCAGTTCATCATGATCGGATATGAAGATGGAAAGTTGTTGAAGCTAAAAAGCTCATCTGCAAGAGTTCAAAACTTTTCCTACCTCTCTTAGCATGGAGAAGGTAATCTTTCATCTAATTTGTTATGGCATACTAGATATGGTCATCTAAATTATAACAGTCTTCGCTTGTTGATAAAGAATGGTGTTTTTGGTTTCACACCATTCCTAAGAAGATGAACAAATGTGATGCATGCATACTAGGAAAGCATAATAAGCATCCATTTTAAGAGTCAAATTTCATAGCATGTAGAAAGTTAGAGCTGATTCACTCTGACTTATGTGGCCCCATGCATCTTCCTTTTACCAATGGTAATAAATATCACCTGACCTTTTTTTATGACTACACCAGAATGTGTTGGGTATACTTGTTAAATACAAAATATGAAGCATTTCAAACATTCAAAAATTTTCATGCATGGATAGAAAATCAAGCACAATCTCATATTGGCACAGTTCATACTAATAATGGAAAATAATACACTTCTAATGCTTTTGAAGGCTATCTTTGTCAACATGGTATCACACATCAAACTACAGTTCCTTACAACCCTGAACAAAACAATGTGGCAGAAAGAATGAATAGAACCATAATGAATATGGTATGCTCAATGATGTTTTTCAAGAATGTAAAACTGATGTTTTGGGGTGATGCAGTGTTGTGTGTATTCTATTTGAGAAATATAATTCCATCTCATGCTATTGAAAACAAGACACCACATGAAATGTGGTATGGCCACATCCCTTTGGTGAGGCATCTCAGGGTGTTTGGTTCCACCTGCTATGCCTTGATACCAAAGGAGAAAAGAGACAAGCTTGGTGCTCGTAGTAAAAAAAGCATCTTCTTGGGGTGTTTAGACACCTCCAAGGCATATCATCTTTACGATGGGGTAAACAAGAAGTTTATTGTTTCCAGAGATGTCATTTTTATTGAAACTAATAAAAATGACGAGTCTATTGATAGACAACTTGATCATCTAGAGAATTTTTCCCCTGTAAATACATATTATGAAGTTGATAATGAAATTCCACATCTTGAAGGGGATATCCCTATCTTGGATCAATATATGGAATTTCCTTTTGAAGCATCAACACCCCCTCATGAAGAAGAAGTTCCTGCCACTTCACTTGAACATGAGGTTCAACTGGATGATATGATTGAGATGATATGATTGAGATGATTGAGATGATATGATTGAGATGATATGATTGAGATGATTGAGATGATATGATTGAGCTGATCAACCTGGGCCATCATGAAAAGTTCCCAAATGGGCCACAAAAACACTTGAAAGTGTCCATCCGGATGAAGTTGGAAATACAAGAACAAGAAGTTCAATCAGATAATAAGATGGATGAGATGCAAATAAATCAAGCGATGACATGGATGCCTCATATGATTGTGAATTGAATTTATCTTCGAACTTTGAACCAACTTCCTTTGAAGAGGATACCACTCGTGATGAGTGGAAAGAATACATGCATGATGAGTATAATGATGTGATCATGAAGAATGGAACCTGGAAGATGGTTGACCCTCTAGTTGGAACCAAACCAATTGGATGAAAGTGGGTATACAAGAGAAAATACAGATCAAATGGCTCGCTTGACGAGCACAAAGAAAGGCTTGTGGAAAAAGGCTATGCACAGAAGGAAGGCATTGATTATGAAGAGACATTCTCCCACATATAAAAATGGGCTACCACCCACACCTTATTGTATTTGGGTTCACAAAATGGGTGGAAAGTTCATTAGATAGATGTGAAAATAGCTTTCTTGAATGGATACTTGAAAGAGAATGTCTTCATGTCTAAGCCATAAGGATTTGTTATGAAGGGACAAGAATAGAAGGTATGCAAAATCATCAAGTCCTTGTATGAATTGAAACAAGCACCTCATGCATGGTATGAAAAGATAACCGAGCATCTTCTGAGGCTAAATTTCAAACATTATAATCTTGATGATGCGACATTGTTTGTAAAGAAAGTTGGAGGATCTGTTGTATTTCTTGTGGTGTATGTAGATTGCCTTTTGATGACGAGGAACAATGAAATTAATATTGCATCCATAAAGAAAAAATTGAAGGGATTTGAAATGACAGATCTGGGACACCCTCACTACTAATTGGGAATTGAAGTGACTCAACATCCTAAGTACATATTCATCTCCCTTAAGAAGTATGTTGGAGAACTGTTGAACGAATTTTGCATGAAAACATGCAACCCTCTCTCAACTCCGATGGAACAAAATTTGAAGCTCACATTGATTGAAGGAAAAGAATTTGAGGATGCAACCAAGTACCAACAGCTTGTGGGAATCCTTATCTACCTTACCACCACCATACCAGATATTTCATATGTTGTTGGAATTATTTCAAGGTTCATGCACAAACCTCATGAAGGACATTGGTTTGTTTCAAAAAGAGTTCTAAGATACTTGAAGGGACTCAAGACTTTGGACTCAAATACTCTACGGTGGAAGACTTCAAACTTATTGGGTACTCTGATTCAGACTTTGATAGTGACAAAGAGACAAGAGTGTCTACTTCTAGATACACAATGAGTCTTGGAACAACGACTGTCTCCTAGAGATCACACAAATAGCCAGTTCCAGCAGATTCGCCAATAGAGGAAGAATATGTGGTTGCTACTGAAGCAATGAAAGCATTGTGTGGCTTGGGAAGATACTTGAATATTTGCAGGAGAAACAAGATAACTTCACTTCCTTATTGATCGACAAGAATTTTGCAATCAAGTTGGCCAAGAATCCCAAATTCCATGATTGAACCAAGCACATCAACACAAAGTACCATTTGATTCAACATCATGTAGAGGCCAATAAAATACATCTATGACATTGTTCCACAAATGAGCAAATTGTAGACATCTCCACCAAAGCACTTGGTGGAGAAAAGTTTGAAAGATTTAGAAACATTCTTGGACTTATGAACACCCCTTCGGATTAAGGGGGGACACTAGAAACCTAATCCAAAAGGATTGAGATTTTTTATAAATGATGTAAATAATTAATTAATAGGAATATGAAGTCCAACGGACTCCAATGGACCTCTTGTCAGTTGAATCCAAAGGGTCACCTACTCATGTATAAAACAACTATTGATGTTCAATGAAATTCAATCATCCAAAAGTTATTTTGACAATTCTACCATAAAAATTGTCTTATACTACTAATATCATTTTTAATAGTTGACTTTAAATATTCACAGAGGAAGAAAGTTACAACAAAATTAATTATTTAATTCTAATACTAAACATGAATGCACTTCTTTTTGTGATTTCATTTCTAATCATGCTAATTAAAATCATACACACATAGATTTGTCCAAACTGTAAAATAAATAAATGTATGATAGTAATATAGAAATAGGATTTCATAACACATTCATAACACTTATATTTATGGAAATAATCCGCCAGCTAGTTTCAAATTAAGGACGTTCCCCCCAGCGTTAGGCACTTTTCCACACTTAATATTTTTATGGCAGAGGGTACCCTTGAGTTGAGGCTATCATTCGACAAGGCTCGAAATCTAGAGATTTATGCTTACTCCACAAACTAGAAAAATATATGGTGCCAAAACCCCCTTTACATCTATCCCAATCAACCAACACTCTTCCCCCTTAGCTTGCACAACACTATGAATGAATCTCCTTCTATGCAATAAGTCCCTCAAGTAATCCCAATTCCCTTTTGGTATTCCAACATAGGCTAGCTAGGGAATCCCATTTTCGGGACTCTAGGGATTCTCAATTGTAGACCAAGTTTCCTCCTCTAATAAACACAATGAACATTAACAACAATTCCTCATGGAATCAAATTTAGCATGCATGAAATTACAATAAACAACCTAACTTTCATTTCCCCTTTCTCCCCAAATCCCTACCAATAAGAATGATGGATGAATCCCCCTGCTAATCTCGATTTCCAAAACATTATTTATTTTCATGTTCTCAACTCTCCACATTATCCTCATGAAGATCCCATAGTTTCCCCTTTTAATCCCTAATCTTAGTTTAATAAGCAATGACCAATTAAATCAACTCTCATAATCATAGGTTTAGGGACTTTGGATAAATTCTCTAACTAAGGTTTATAATTAAGGTTAAGGATTTAGGTTATATAAATAAATAATTGTTGGTTGTGGAGCTAGATCTTCCAGTCTCATAGATGATATTGTCTCAGCTGTGCGCCCCAGAGGACTGTACACCCATGCCCCAACCTTGGGGCTGTTTTCGCCAACAGTTTGCGGGCCCATGGTTTTGGATAACCCGTGGTATTTTCCCATTGCATTTCCCTTATAAAAGAAAGACATTGTAATACGGCTAGGGTTGATGTATTATGTATTATGCATTGTAAAGATCTCTGAGATCAAGAAGAGAGACTGTCAGATAGTGAAGAGGAAGTGTAGCAGCTGTGCTGTAGGTTGTATCCCTTCACTTTGTTGGATGGTATAATAATAAGGACTGGAAACTTCAGTGTGGATGTAGCCCAAGTTGGGTGAACCATGATATATCTGTGTCTCTCTTGTAATGTGTATGTGTGTTTATATTTTCATTTATGTTTATTGCTATTGCTCTGCGATCCTATTTTTCTAACAGTTGGTATCAGAGTTGAAGGTCTATTTGGCAGTTAAACCCGTAGGAAACTAGGGTTTCTAGTTCAAGTGGGAGCAATGGCAGAAGAAGGAAAGTTTAAGGTCGAGAAGTTTAACAGCCAAAACTTCCAGTTATGGAAGATGCAAATGGAGGACTATCTATATCAGAAGGATCTATTCCTACTGTTGGGAGGAAGAGCAAAGCATCTGACGGCCATGAAGGACGAAGAATGGGAGGTTCTTGACAGAAAGGCTCTAGGAACAATACAGTTGAGCCTCGCTTCGTCGGTGGCTTTCAATATCTCAAAAGAAACGATAACAGAGGGTTTGATGAGTGCATTGGGTAAGTTGTTTGAAAAACCCTCGGCCTCCAACAAGGTATTTCTAATGAAGCGTTTATTTAATATGAAGATGTTTGAAGGTGGATATGTTACTGATCATTTAAATGAGTTTAATACGGTTACAAATCAACTAAGTTCTGTAAGTGTGAACTTTGATGATGAGGTTAGGGCTCTTCTAATCTTGTGTTCATTGCCAGAAAGCTGGAATAGCTTGGTCATGGCTATAAGTAACTTTGTCTCTGGTTCAAACACCTTGAAATTTGATGATGTTATTGGTGTTATTCTTAGCGAGGAAATGCGAAGAAAAATCACAGGTGAGACATCAGGTAATGTGTTGACCATGGATAGCAGGGAAAGACAAAAGGAGAGAGGAAAGAGCCAAGGTAATCGTGACAAGTCTAAAACAAGCAGATCCAAGTCCATACTGGAAAAGATAGAGTGCTGGAACTGTGGAAAGAAAGGCATCTGAAGAAAGACTGCAGATCTCCAAAGAAGAAATGAGATGCACAGAAGGAAACTACCCAGGAAGCGAATGTAGCAGGTGATGTGTTACAAGATGCTTTGATTCTTTCATTAGATAATACTAGTGATTATTGGGTAGTAGATTCAGGGGCTTCATGTCATGCTACACCCCATAGGAAATACTTTCATGATTATGTTCCAGGCGATTTTGGACATGTTTTATTGGGTGATGATGAGCCATGTAAAATTGTTGGAATGGGTAAGGTATGGATAAAAGTTAAGAATGGAACTGACTGGCTGTTGTAAGATGTTAGGCATATTCCTGCTATGAAAAGAAATTTGATCTCAACAGGGTAGTTGGGAGATGGTGGCTATCTATCTACGTTTGGAGAAAAGTGGTGGAAGATCACTAAAGGATTAATGGTGATAGCAAAAGGAGACAGGGTAGGTACGTTGTATTTATGTCCTCATAATACTGACCATTCTATCTCTTTAGCTTCCACAGGAACAGATACAACATTGTGGCATCATAGGCTTGGCCACGTGAGTGAGAAGGGGATGCAGATTCTCCACTCAAGGAAGTTGCTGCCAGATTTGAAGTAGGTAAGTTTGGAATTATGTGAGAACTATGTTTATGGAAAACATAAGAGAATCAGATTTCTCAGGGTTGGGAAACAGAAGAAGAATGAAAAGTTAGAGCTTGTGCATACAGACGTATGGGGACCGGCTCAGGTACAATCTCTTGGTGGCTCTCATTATTATGTTACATTTATCAATGATGCAACTAGGAAAACTTGGGTTTATTGCATTAGACATAAATCTGATGTGTTTGCTACTTTTAAGAAGTGGAAATATTTGGTTGAGAATGAGACAGGAAAAGGGTTGAAGTGTCTCATATTTGCTAATGGAAGTGAGTATTGCAGAAAGGAGTTTGATAGTTACTATTCATACCATGGGATTCGTAGAGAGAAGACAGTCCCAGGAACACCACAATAAAATGGTGTGTCAGAAAGGATGAACAGAACGATCATGGAGTGTGCAAGGTGTATGAGACTGCATGCAAGGTTGCCCTTACTGTTTTGGGCGGATGCTGTAAATACTATTGTTTATTTAATAAAAAGAGGACCTTCAAGTGCTTTGGATGGTGGTATTCCAGAGGAGGCATGGACAGATAAAAAGATAAACTACTCATTTTTTAGAATATTTGGTTGTGAAGCATTTGTCCATATTGATAAAGAAAATAGAACAAAGCTTGAAGCTAAATCCAAGAAATGTACTTTTATTGGATATGGGGTTGATGATTTTGGTTATCGTTTATGGGATTATGAAAATTACAAAATCATTAGAAGTAGAGATGTCATATTCAATGAAAAGGTCATGTATAAAGATCAGTTGCAAGGAAAGAAACAAGAAAAGGAAAACACAGAGTACACAGTACTTGATGAAATTCAAGAAAATGAAGTTCCAAAGGTGCCAGAAAATCAAGAACAGCAGCAAGTACCTGAAACTCCTGCAACTACAAGAAGATCTACCAGGTTAAGTATACTCCCTGAACGATACTCTCCTTCAATATATTATTTATTGATGACTGATGCTGGTGAACCAGAGTGTTATGAAGAAGAAATGCAGGTGGAAACTAGAAAGAAGTGGGAGCAAGGCATGAATGAGGAGATGGACTCATTAGTAGGAAACCAGACTTGGGATTTGGTTCAGTTTCCTGCTGGTAAAAGAGCATTGAAGAACAAATGGATTTACAGGTTGAAGGAAGAAGAAGGAGGCAATAAGTGGTACAAAGCCATACTTGTTGTAAAGGGGTTTGCACAGAAGAAAGGTATAGATTTTGATGAAATATTTTCTCCTGTTGTTAAGATGACTTTAGTTAGGACTATATTAAGTCTAGTGGCGGTAGAAGATTTGCATCTTGAACAGTTAGATGTGAAAACAACCTTTCTCCATGGGGATTTGGCGGAAGAGATATACATGCAGCAGCCACAAGGGTATGAGGTCAAAGGTAAGTAGAATTTGGTGTGCAGGTTGAAAAAGAGCTTGTGTGGCTTGGAGCAAGCTCCAAGGCAGTGGTATTTAAAATTTTACAGGTTTATGACAGAACAAGGTTATAGTAGATGTCATTCTAACCACTCTATTTATTTTAAAAAGCTAGACAATGAAAGATATATTATCTTGTTATTGTATGTGGATGACATGCTTGTTGCAGGGTCTAACATGCAAGATATAAATGTACTCAAAAGGAAGCTAGCTAATTCATTTGCGATGAAGGAGTTGGGTGCTGCAAAGCAAATTCTTGGTATGAGAATAATGAGAGACAGGAAAATTTGAAAATTGACATTGTCTCAGAGTGATTACATACAAAAGGTGTTGGAGAGGTTAAAAATGCAGAATGCAAAACCAGTTAGTACACCTTTGGCCAGCCATTTCAGTCTAAGTAAGGAAATGTGTCCCAAGACACAGGAAGAGACAGATTACATGTCCAAGATTCCCTATCAATCAGCAGTTGGTAGCTTGATGTATGTCGTGGTGTGCACAAGACCAGATATTGCACAAGCAGTGGGAGTTGTGAGCAGATATATGAACAATCCAGGTAAAGAACATTGGAAGGCAGTATAGTGGATTCTAAGGTATTTGAGAGGTACCACCACTCAAGCATTATTTTTTGGAGGTTCAAACACTGTTCTACAGGGATATGTTGATGCAAATATGGAAGGTGATAAGGATAGCAAGAGGAGCACCACAGGGTATGTATTCACTATAGGTGGAACAACAGTAAGTTGGATTTCGAGACTACAGAAGGTTGTTGCACTTTCAAGAATGGAAGCAGAGTATGTTGCTGTTACAAAGGCTAGTAAAGAGATGATTTGGTTGCAGAGGTTTATGGAGGAAGTGGGTAAGAAGCAGAAGGATAGCAGGTTGTATAATGACATCCAAAGTGCCATTCATCTTGCAAAGAACTCAACATTCCATTTCAGGACTAAACAGATACAGCTCAAGCACCATTTCATACGCTCTGTTCTGGAAGATGAACTCCTGAAGCTGGAAAAGATACATACTAGCCAAAATCCTGCACACATGTTCACAAAGGTAGTGACCAGAGAGAAACTGAGTTCCTGCTCGGTTTCAGTTGGCCTTCTAGCATGAAGGTGAAGAGGAGAAAGTTTCCAAGTCCAAGTCTAGCAAGTGCAGCAGTGGTGGAGTTGTTGTGATCAGTCTCCAAGTGGGAGATTATTGGTTGTGGAGCCATATCTTCCAGTCTCATAGATGATATTGTCTCAGCCGTGCACCCTAGAGGACTGTTTTTGGGGTTGTTTTCTCCAACAGTTTGCGGGCCCATGGTTTTGGGTAACCCGTGGTATTTTCCCATTGTATTTCCCTTATAAAAGAAAGACATTGTAATACGGCTAGGGTTGATGTATTAGGTATTATGCATTGTAAAGATCTCTGAGATCAAGAAGAGAGACTGTGAGACAGTGAAGAGGAAGTGCAGCGGCTGTGCTGTAGGTTGTATCCCTTCACTTTGTTGGACGGTATAATAATAAGGACTGGCAACTTCAGTGTGGATGTAGCCCAAGTTGGGTGAACCACGATATATCTGTGTCTCTCTTGTAATGTGTATGTGTGATTATATTTGCATTTATGCTTATTGTTATTGCTTTGCGAAACACTAATTTCCACTCTCCTTGGCCCCCTTTTCACTTCCCCCACTTGTGGAATTATAACCATCGATTCTTTTTCATTTTTCTTCGTTTGCACTCATCAATGATTTTATATTATAAGCTAATGTACATAATTACAATATATTTGGTCATCCTGGACCATATATGTCTGGCTTCTAGCGACTTGATCATTACAAACACATTTTCATTTAGGGGTAAAAAGTGAGGTACTCCATTCCACTTCCCCTTAAAATTTGCACTGTCCTCAATGCATAAGAGTAATATGTACAAAAATTTATAACAAAATTTCAAAATAAATGTGGGTATGTCTCTCATATAGCATCCTCTAGATCCCACATTGCTTTCTTAGGGTTGTAGTGGTTCCATTTGGCCTTTACCTACTAGATTGATCTATTCCTAAGCAATGTGACCTTCCTGTCAATATGCATACTGGTTGTACCTGCATATCTCCTTCTAGTTCCACCTAAATCAAATCCCAATCAATAAGATGGTTAGAGTCATGTACATAGTTTTTCAATAGTGATTATGAAACCCATTATGAACTTTTATGCAATCAGACAATGCAAATTCATATGCAACATGTCTTATCCTAGATAAAACCTCAAAAGGTCTACAATATCTAGATACCAGCTTAGGACAAATTCTCAATTTTAAGGAGCTCTTCTTTAGTCTAACTTTCAAATACACATGTTTCCCAACCCTGAAATCTCTTGATATTCTACCTTTTCTGCATAACTTTTCTACCTATCCTGTATTGTCTTTAAATTTTTCCTAATTTTCACCATTTTCTTTTCCATTGCTTTTAACAACTTTGGTGCAAATACTATTATGTCTATTGGATTGTCCCAACTGATTGGAGTATTATATTTTCTACTATACAAAGCTTCAAAAAGGCTCATCTTTAAATAAGCATGATATCCATTATTATATGCAAATTCCACTAAGTATAAATATTCCTCACACTTACATGGCTTGTCCATCACATACATTCTTAGCATATCCTTAATCACTTGATTAAATCTTTCTATTTTTCATCTATTTGTGGATGATATGTTGTACTTAATTTTAGATTTGTTCCAAGGACTTTGAATAACCCTTTCCAAAAGTTTGAGGTAAACTTTGGATCTCTATTTAAAACAATTTCCTTAGGTATCCCATACAACCTGGCAATCTCTTTCATGAAAATATATACTCATATTAATTGTCTTATGAGTTGACTTGATTGCAATAAAGTGGGCAATGTTTGTCAACTTGTCCACCACTACCGTGATGGCATCATGTTGCCTTGATGTCTTAGGTAACTTTGTGATCAAATCGATTTTCACCACTTCCCATTTCCATTATGGTATTGATAATGGTTGTAGCAATCATGTTGGATGTCCACACTCAACATTTATCCTCTAGCATTCCATACACCTAGCTATATACTCAATAATGTTCTTTCTTCATTCCTAGCCAAAAGTATTGGCTTCTTACTGTTGTAATTGTCTTTAGTTACCTACGATGTTAAGTATTTAGAACATTATGCATCTTATCCATTACAAGTTTCCTTAATTATCCATAATTGGGAACA
This sequence comes from Larix kaempferi, assembly GCA_027924585.1. Lineage (NCBI taxonomy): Eukaryota > Viridiplantae > Streptophyta > Pinopsida > Pinales > Pinaceae > Larix > Larix kaempferi. Next base: position 1,302,803 of record BSBM01000087.1, read on the forward strand.
TAAACTCTATTGTTATGCATAAGAGTTTCATCGGCTTCCAATTTGTATCCTTCATGTTTCTATTGTGCATCTTCATGTTGTAATCCTTCTTTAATGTTTAGATAATTCTCGTATGATATAACAATTTCAAGGATTTTGTTTCTTAAACCTGATTAAAATGTGCTAATGGCTATAGGATGCATTGCAGGTATCATTCTGCAAAGTGCATCAACAAACTTGTTCTCTTTACCTTTGATATGTTTGATATCAAAATCAAATTTACAAAGAAATTCCAATCATCATGTCTCCCTACCATTCAAAGTCTACTGTTCAAATAAATATTTCATCCAACTATGATCTATTCTTAATTCATTTTTTTACCCATAAGATAGTATCTTCACATATTCAATGCATGCACAATGGAAACAAACTCTAAATCATGTGTGACATATTTCTTCTCTTGCTCTTTAAACTTTCTAGATTCATAACAAAACACATGTCTATTCTAAGTATGAATTCCACCAATTCCTTATTTGCAAGCATCTATACATTCCACAAAATCTTTATTTGGATCAACAATCTTGAGAGTGGGTGCAATAGGGAGTAGTTTCTTTAACTATTGGAAAATTTCCTCACATTGTATTGTTCATTCAAATTTGACTCCTTTCTTTTGTAATGATGTAATTAGATGTTCAATTTTGGAGAATCCTTCTATGAACCTCCCATAGTATCTAGCAAGTTTCGTAAGTGACCTTACTTCTTAAACATTCCTAAGCATATTCCATCCCATAATAGCTTCAATCTTCTCTGGATCTAGCGTTATTCCTTCCTTAGAAATGATGTGTCACAAACAATGAATTTGTCTATGATAAAAGGAACATTTTCTTAACTTTGCATAAATTTGATGTCCTCTTAACACTTGTAGTACTAACCTCAAGTGCTCTTTATGCTCCTCATTTGATCGGACTATTTCCATAGTCCTAGTTACATACAACTACACATATTGTTGATATATTGTTTATTTTTATTTCCATTCTTGATTCAACTCATGTACCATAAAAATAACTTACAAATTTCAAAACAATTTATTAATAACAACATAGGACATTACCACCTTATGATTCTTATTATTTGATATGTAAAAGTGGAATTGAAATTCAAGGCTCCTAATAAATACCATGTTATAATTTACAAATTTCAAACAACTTATTAACAATAACATAGTACATTACCACCTTATGATTCTTATTATTCAATATGTAAAAATGGAAGTGAAATTCAAGGCTCCTAATAAATAACATTACATAGTCACCCGCATGGGCGTAGTTCTACTGGCGATTTTCTTGAAAATGAGATGATATATAAATAGAGGTCACGAGTTCAAAACAACCCAACTTACCCATGCCCCATTCCTTGTGGGTTGTGTGGGTGCACCTAGAAGTATAGTGGTAGTGGAAGAGAATTGACCCCGCGTAACATGATTATGTGCACCGCCCCAATTGTTGATTCCCTTAAAATAAAAAATAAAAAATAATCTTACATGGTGATATTCATGAATGTGGATGGACTTTTTTTTTCACTCAGGAAACCTAACTATACTTTATGAAATAAATATATGTGCGAATACAAAATGGACAAGTCCAGAAGATGAGAAACCTCACAACAAAGAGCGTAGAGAGATGCCCAGAGGCAACAAAAACAAAACTCCACTCCAACAAAAAAACTAGACAAACCCTTCAAAATAAAAGCCCAAAACACAGAGATAACTACAAAAAACAACAACGAAGTAGGAGGAAACCGGATAACAACAGGGAACAAAGGTCCCGAGCAAAAGAAGAGGACCAAAATCGCTTCCCTATAAAGCACAACAGAACAAACCCGAAAAAAAAACGAACAGACAACCCAGTGTTGTGAAGCGCCCAAGGGAAAGATATTAATGTGACCCGAAGAAAGAAGAATTCCATCGCATCATTCCTAAAAAATGGAGCCCTCTACAGCATCCAAACCTCGTCTATATAAGGAGTCCGCATCCATGGTGTGCATCCTATAGATGTGTGAGATTAAAATCTTCGGGTTGTTCTGAAGGAGAGAAATGACCTTTTCCATCCACGATGATAGAGTAAGAACTCGGATAGGATGTTTTCCTTTTTCCCAGTCCAAGATAGTCATGGAATCTCGCACAATATGATGAAAGATAATCTCCTGTAATTGTGCAAAATAGAGGACCATCCAAAGACCCAAGAGCTCTGCTCTAGTATTTGTGCCTTTTTCTATAGTTCATCCATAGAACAAGGTGCCATTTATCACTTAGTCTTATTGTTGCACCCGCACCACATCTATGGCCAACTGATCTAGAAGCACCATCGAATCTTGCCACAAAACCCTTTAGATATGGATTTGGGGGAGACAGAGTAAAGGACCGAACACAAGGAGTGAAATGAGAAGATCCTGTAGATTCCAAGAAGCCCCAAAATGCCTTTCCCGCACACCATCCCGGATAAAAAAACAAATTCTTAAAAAATACAACGATTCCTAACTTTCCATGTTTCCCACAAAATGAAACCTGTCAATTCACCAAATCTATGGTTTTGAGAAATCCAATGCCAAAAACACTCCTGCAGGGTGTCACTGGGCAAGGCAGAGATAGTTGTGAAAGATTGGTTCACTGTAAACCAAACAAGAGCAGAATAATGGAAAATCATGAATAAAAGATGGATTGATTCCGTTGCTTCTTTACAAAGTGGACGGATCCCAGGCCCAATGAATTCTTGTCTCTGAAGGTTATCCCATGTGAGTAACTTATTTTCCAAGGAAAGCTAGGTAAAGACACAAATCTTCAAGGGCATATTCCAATTTCAACAGAGTTTGCGCCACCACTCATGAGCAACTGGTGATATTGAAAAAATTGCATCGTAAGCCAGTTTTGCTTTGAGAGAGATGTCATGTGTGTTCCATGAACATTTTATTTGATCCTCCTCCATCACGATCTGTACATTTCCTTAACAAAGAGCCCAACTGTAATTAGTCTATTCCATTGCTAATTCTCCCCTGAGGCCTAACCATGATGCATTTATCCATTGGTGTACATCACCTGAAGATGGATTTGAAATTAAGGCGTGATTAAGAGAGAAATGCCCCATGGTCAAATGTGTATAAGCAATTCAAGGGTTAATTTGAAATTTATAGGCCCTCCAATAATAAGATCCTCGCCAACTAGGATTGAGCACCCATTTCTCGGGAACCATGCTAGCCAATCCAAGAATAAAGAAAGTGCCAATAAGTAACTGGCCCAAATATTTGAAACACCTTTTGTCTTTTTTACCTTTGATCTCAGTCATTGCACGATCAAGATATTCCTCATATACTTTGTTGAGGTGTATTTACTGTCTAGAAGAACCACCTAATATTTAATTATCGACCCGGGTTGGTAATATTAGAGTTAAGGTAAAGTATATGCTAAGGTAGAATGGCACCTAAGTTTCGGCTTGTCATACCTTAGAAAGATTTAATAAAGAAAAGATCGAAAGATCTTTCAAAATGAAAAACTGAGTCAAACTTCAAAAAGACAATAAAGGAACTGATTAAACCTAGTTAAGTTAACAAATCAGAAAAGTATTGAGCTTGCTACTATATTCTATGGATAAGAACTGAAAGATACAAAAATGACAATATTATTTCCTAAGAAGCAAAACTAAATCAAACCAAAACTATTTTGATGAAATTGAAACTGCTTGACTTAAAACAGAAACTACAACTACTTAGTGAATTCAAACAACTACTTTTATGTACTCAGTTAATGTTTTAGGACTATACTAAACTACCTAATTCCATTCTCCTTGGGGGTTTTGAGGAAGTGTATCAAATGTGATGGGAATAGGGGTGAATGTGTCAAAGTGACTTTCAAAGGTAACAACAAAACAAAATGGAAATAAATCTAATCTAAATTCGGAAAAGAGATGCAAACTACAAAGAGACCAATTATAATTAACTTTAAACATGATGACCTATCTTCTATCTGTAAACGAGAGACTTGAAACTAATTAAGTCTAGAAGCAAGTAGAAATCTTGATAAAGATCTTGCATTCAGAAGCAAGTAGAAAACTTGATAAAGATCTTGCATTCAGAAGCAAGTAGAAAACTTGATAAAGATGCTTTACTCAGAAGCAAGTAGAAAACTTGATAAAGATGTTTTACTTCTGAACCAAATCCTATTATATGAATCCATTATTAGTATGAGAAGAATAATTCAAGACTGAAATAATTTGGAGAATGAAATTACTAAACCTAACCTATTATTGATATTATCAACATACAATAAACTGCACTAAGAATGAAACTGATAAATTATGTCACAGTAAAGCATTAATGAATCAGACATAAGAAAAATATAACTTGTAAAGCAACTGAGGCAAAGTAAGGGAAGGAGAAAATGAAAACTAAAAATGATGACAAAACTTGATTAAAATAAAACAAGATCTTAATGACTCCTAAGAATACTGGTTAAGAGTAAGAGACATTACAATTTGAAAAACCTAAAAACTGGATTCTAATTGAGCATAAAAATAATGCAAGAAGGATTGAAGTTTGAACACCGATTCAGATGACTGTCCGAATGACAGTCCAGATGGAAGAAAACGATCTAAACTAAAGGAAGAGAAGATTGAATGATCTTAACTACCAGCTAGTTGATGCATGTGATCCTACGGTGCAAAGGAAGCAATATATCAACTATTTAAGCGTTATAATAAGAAAGAGCCTTCTATGTTAATCAAGATTTATAAAACTAACTATTTCTATTTCATCCTAAAAATGAGACTGAAATGTAACTACAGCTAATCTTCTGCTACAGGGAAGAAACTATCAAACTTAAATCCAACTATGAGTGAACTTAGAAGGTTAAGCTAATTACACTCTAAACAAACTAAACGATCTAAACCACTGAAACAACTAAGCAAACTAAGTGAGCTAAACTAGTTAAGCAAACTAAATGACTTAGACTACTTAAACAAACTAAATGAACTAAACATGACCGGTCACCAATTACATTCTAGAAATATTGTTAATATAAACAACAACAAGATATACATAACATAAAACAAAAACATCATTTATATAAATAGCACAGCGTCATTTATATCACAAAACAAAGATATCATGTACAATGCAGATACATAAATAAAGTAACGACACAGCTTATCTGCAGAAGACAAAGACAAATTATATACACCAATGGAAGACCACTGGTTGTTGAGGGGCCCATCTCAGCAATCAGAGGCTGAGCCTTAATCAGTCAATCACCATGCATGCTGATAAATTTTCATAAAAATAGAACAGAGGTGTATTAAACAAAGAACAGAGTTACAATGCTTCTGTATCCATTTGCAGCTGGAAAAGATTAACATGACTAAAGATAAAGGACTTGACTGACTGACTGACTTGACTAACTCGTCTCTGCTATGAGGATGTCTATATATACAACGTTATAATTTGGGGAGCAAGTCGACCCTTTATTGGTCGACTGCTTTAATAATTGGAAATCTTAACACCAAGAAACGGCTCCACTTATAAATTTGTGACAACACATAATCCACAAAACAGCTTCATAATAGTTCATGGCAGTGCACAGAACAATTCCCAAGTTCCTCGGCGTCAATCCTCCCTGTGGTCGTTGAGATGCTAATCCTCTTTTGATGTGGGCAGAGAAGGATGTGCTGTCGACTTGAGCATGCAAGAGAGAGGATCTTCTAGAACATCATCTCACGCACCATAAGGGACATGTTCAAAACAGAACCCATATGACGGTTTACTTCCCAATAGTCCGAGAATATCTCAACCAACGATCTTGCGGGCTGAATGCGGGTCTGAACGGTGGGTTGAACGATGGGATGAATACTGCTAATAATTTGCAATGTAGATACTCATATGAATGGAGGTTCGTTTGAGAGCCACAACCTGTGAAATGAAATATATTTGTCAAGCAAGCCAAGAAATACCAATTAAACATCAATAAATCACAAAATGACAATTTTTACCCAAAATTCATGTGATGTGTAAATATATGCATACCTGATTTGTTTGATGGTTTGAACGGCAAGTAGAGTGACTTATTACATAAAAAATGGTGAAAGTAATGCCAATCAAAATATGTTTGACATCCAAAAATGGTGACAAAATGGACACCAACATTCCCCCAAACCGGAGATATGCCAAGTCCCACTGAGCAAACAAAGAAACATTTAGGAAGAAGGCTGAGCTGCGGTAGCAGCTTCCTTTGACTTAGATGAGGAAATGCATTTAGCTTTCAACTTTTGGAGTTGGTCCTTTAAATTTTCATACTTCTAATGGAGAGAGAGGTTGGAAGCGGTTTTGGCTTCATTTAAATTTTTTACACACTTTAACTGGAAATGCAGATCCCTGTTCTCTTGATGAAGCCCAGAAATGATCTCTTAATACTTCTCATTCTGGCTTCTTAGCTCTGCTATGTCTTGGTTTAGTCTATCCACAGTCTGCTGGAGTGGAACAAAGACTTCTGTTAAAGACACAGGGTCCTTTGTGGGCTTGATCCCCTTAGAGGTGGTTCGAGATAAACAAGTGTAATGTGTGCCTCGAGGGCCTTATCTTCAATATGTGCAGAGGCAGGCTCCAAGACAGGGTTTTTAAGTAAACTAGTTGATAAATTGGCCAATGCAAGAAGAGGGGACTCAAGGATAGGGTCATTTGCTTGGTCATCAGGATTGTCCGGGTGCATTAGCTCAACGACTGACTGATTGATGGACTGAACAATGGTTTGTTCGTCAGGCTGGACGATGGTCAGGTCGACTGTCTGGTTGCGATTAGCCCTTCTTGAATTTGTGGGTATGAGTGAAAAGAATGGAAGTTCTGTGGTTGTGTCTTCGTGGACATGCTCAGGAGATGATGTATGATCAGAGCGTATTTATCCCGAGGTATCCTCACTAAATCTCATGGACTTGGAAACTTTTTCTTTTTGGGCAAAGTTTTGGGCCAGCTCATTGCCACGAGATAGGAAACGATGACGTTTTTGAGAGGCAGGGGATTTAACAGTGGGCTTCTTGACTAGGTGAGGCTTTAAGACTTCAAAGACAAAGTGTTCCCAGGTTTGCCCCTTTTCTTCTAACTGATGAGTGATCAGGATTTTGATAAGGCAATGATGGTACAAACTACCAGGAGGGTTAACAGTATTCTTCCTAACCTGACCATACATTTTTTCTAGGCTCTTCAGAAAATAGAAGGGAAAGTTCAGAGCCTGATTATTAACGAAATGAGCCAATAATCGAAAATGACAGCCTTTGAAAACAGAAAACTTACCTTCACAAGTGATCAGATGGATTATGACCGTCAGGGTCCTGTGATATTCAAGCTTAACCCATTCCCTGTGGAACCCTTTGGTGCCAGCTACATGTTGGTATTCGACCTTAAGAGCGAACTCGAGCTCTGTCCGTGGAAGGAGAAGATGTTTGTGCCAACGAGAACCTTCCCTGGGCAGTTTCGTGGCTGATGATATGGACTCTTCCGTCATGGGAAAAGTGAGATGGATGACCTTGGTTTTCTTACCATCAAACCCTTTTGCAAACAGTAAAAAGATTTCATGGTTGTAATCCTGGAAGAGGCGGAGGAATGGACCCCATCCTGCTCATACGAATATTTCACGGCATTGAATTCGGAGATGTGAAGGAGGTCCTGGTAACTACCAGGCTCGTGACGGATTGGCATTTTGAACAGAGGCTTGAGGGATGCAGATGGATAGAGAGGATGCGTGAGATTGCAAGCGATGGAGCTTGACAAGTTTAGGGCATAAAGAAAAATGAATGAGATGAAGCAGAATTTGCACAGGGGGTAGGCTTAAATTGAGGTCTGTTTGAGCAGCTGAACAATCGTGGATGGAGATCTCACACGTATGAATGATACGCCATTATTTAACTTCCTTGAATCGTGTGCCAGCTTAGAACTACATAATTATGAATTCGTATGGTTTGCGATGTATTCAACCATGTCCAAAGTAAAACTTTGGACAGGTTGAACGTAATCCTTATTATGAATTTAGAGACATATTTACACATAAAAAGTCATGATGTCTTAGTGAATGAATGATAGATGGCATGATAACTCTTAAATGGAGGATAGGGATCATATGATAGCGCCCAAAATGTATGATTGACCAATTTATTTAATGAGTATGAAAAGATAGCGATTAATTCGATCCTTGCTATGATTAGTTACTTAGATATATCAACAAAAATCAGAAATTTTAAATGTCTTGGCATGCTATTATTACAAGCTATGGTTTCATTCAATTTCCCTTCAAATCACTATTTATTTTCCTCCTTCGTCAGCTTATTCGGATCATCATTCGACCCTTCATTCAACCCTTCATACAGACCTTTGTACAAAAACGTGTTTTGATGGATCTGACTGCTGCTGATTATGCAAAGAATTTTTTGAACTTGTTAGCACACAAGAGATGTTGTAAATCTGCTTTTCTGGAACTTCAAGTTACGTTCTTTCTTATTTTTCATTGGTCAGAACGAGCTTCGTTCTGCTTTTGCATTATCCTGAAAAACACCTATTATTTATCAGAAATACATAAACTTGTTCTTCAATATCTAGAAAGTAAAACAGTTATGAATCTCCCCCAAACCAAAAATATGGCGTGTCCTCAAGCCATCAAAGAAAAATTGATCAATATTCAAGTAATTTCAATTGAAAGCTTTGCCGATAGATTCTAAAAATGCTGTAATAAAATAAAATATCAACTAGTAAATGTAGATGATTCAGATATGTACATTCATAAAAAAGAACACAACAGTGCTTAGGAAGACCATATGAAGAATGATAGTATAACTGATGTAAAGAAAATGCCATAGGAAAACTAGTTATCCATGACTTATTGTAAAGATTTCTTGTCATCCAAAGAATATAAATAAGTTTCACCGTAGATTTTGTGAGACTTCTGTAGTCATGGGTCTCATTTCTAGGATAGACATATCCTAGATATTGTGTGAATTAGATGACAGGGTCCAAGTCCAACTTACAACTATTCTCTAATGACAGTATAAATAATTGGCCTGAACATGTGTTTGTATACTCAAGGGTTTTTTATGAGTCATGTGCATAGCAATGCATTAACCAAACCTCTTTTACCCGATATTGCCCTGCTTCCAGCAGGCCTGTTCAGTACCCCAACGGGTTTATCTTGGTACCATGCAAGCATAGCCCCGTTTCCAGCGAGCTTGTCCAGTACCCCGACGGGTTTACTTGCATTTACCAAGCTTCCTTGTTTAAGATTTTACTTAGCATAGACCCACTACCAGTGAGCATATTCAGTACCTCAGCGGGTTTGCCTCGTATAATGATAGATATAATTTTTTTTTGTAAGGAAGTCGGTTGGCACTAGAGTGTGCTAAGCCTGCTAAACACATAATTCAAAATTTTAGAACGAACCGTATGAGTAACTTTTATTTACAATGGCCAAAATTACAGATCATTTCGAAAGATAATAACCTAAAGCTGTTCTTTGACCTCTCAGTCTATCTTCTTCATAAAAAGTCAGTAACATTCCCCACAAAAATAGAAATATCATTCACTCTTGAGCTACCTTTCAAAAGTGCTTAAGAGACAAGTTTTGATAATGAGTCTAGGATGAGCTAGTAGTCCATAGGTGTAAGATATAACTTTTTGAAAATAATAGAAATTAAAGTAGGTCCTTAAGAAACTGTTCTAATGATAGATCAGAAATGTACATGTCTGAATCAAATACCATATGCAGAATCATAAAAGAAAGTGGTTAAAGATGATACAGAGAACATTTCAACTTTCACTATAAATTTTCAATTGTCAACAATAATCAGAAGAGAAAGAGAATAAAAAGTATTTCTTTTTAGAGCGCTTCCCTTTTCTAGATAATATTGCATGAGTTGATTATGAGGTTCTTGTAATCACACTACAAAACCACTTGTTAGATGATTCAAGTTTATTCAAAACAAACATATATGTACAAAATAAAAAGTTATATAAATTTTGGGAAAAAGGAGAAAGAGTCTTCCTATTTTAATTAGCAAAATTTCATAAGCTGATCATAGCAATGAGTTTCCTGTAAGAATGCAATCAGTTGTTAGAGATGACTCTTATTATTGAAAAACAAAAAATATTTAGATATACACAAATGAAGATGACCCAAAATAATCCAAGGACTAGGAGAAGGAGGAATGACTTCCTCTTCTACCAGCTTTATCTCCTTTTGTTGGAAGGAATTCTGCACAAAATTTTTTTTAGATATCGGTTGATGATAAGGTCTAATTCTATGTCCATTTGCAACAGGGGGAATTTGAGAATCATCAATTGTTTTAGCTTCTTCATTCTCTTCATGGATAAAAACTGATTTCTTGGGATGATCTTGCAGAACTCTTCCAAACCGCAGTTGAATCTCATGTATTGGTGCGGTCAAAATGGCATATGATGGAATGGGTAACAACCCAATTCCATTATAAATTTGGGTTGGTTTATTGTTAGGATTTGATATCGGTGGTGTAGGTAATATTGTGAGTCTTAGAGGATTCATTTTCTGGAAATAGTAAGGTTGATTTGGGACAAGAGGAAGTGAAGGAAGTACATATCCAGGAAAAAGTTCCTGGATATTAGGTGGGTAAGGATAGCTAGGCATAGGAGGAGGTGTTTGACCATAAGCTTGTTCTCTCCATCTGTGTGGCCATTGTTGTTGTTGGGCATTCTGAGGAGGGTACTGAGGTTGCCAATTTTTCCAACCTGAAGTGTTCCATTGTTGAGTAGGTTGGTAAGGATGAAAATAGGGTGGATTTTGGGAGGAATACTGATATGATGGTTGATCTCTAGGTTTCCAAGACCTCCTAGATATTTCACCAAAGTTTCCACTCTTGTACACAGCTTGCAATCCAAGCAATGATGGACAACTATCAGTTGGATGTTCTTCTGTACAAAGGCAACAAACTGAAACATTATTCAATGGACATTCTTGTTGAGAATGTTTAATTCTACACTTGGGACAAAAAACACTCATTTCTACTTGCTCCTCATTTTGCCTCTTTTTAGCTTGTAGTGCATCTAGTTGAGAATCTATTGCTTCTAGAATATTTGTTTTAAATTTTTCTAATAGGTTTCCCAATTATAGCCTTGTAACTCCATCAGGATCGGATGTGTTTCTTTATAGGTTCCTAGCAAAAAATTCTCGAGAGTGTCTTCCATTTTTCCCTCAGCTCCTAGGGTAATTCCTACATAGTTCACAAATATGTGCAAAAGTCTTATGAGAAATGTCTCCTGCTGCCATGAGATTAAGGTTGTCTAAGAATTCTTTTGAGATTCCCTTGAGAAAGAGTGTCCTTACTGCATCTTCCCGAAGATCATCATATTTGTATTTGTGTAGCACATAGTTAAATCTCTCGAGATAGTCTTCTAGGATCGCATCTTCAAGTTGTTGAATTTTGAAAATATTGTTGCGAGAGTCCTTAGGTTTACAATAATCCTGATATTTCTATAGAAATACATTCTTCATGTCTTCCCAAGTTCCGATACTAGATTCTCCTAATCCTATTCCGATACTAGATTCTCCTAATCCTATAAACCATTGAAGAGCAAAATCTCTCAATGTGGCAGGAAAGAGTTTTAGTTTTCTGGCATCTTGTAGGTAATTATAATTCCTACACAAAATATCAACCTTGAATAAGAATGTATCTGGATCCTCACTACTTTTCCCATAGACGGTCGGTAGTGAGGAGGGAGGAATATTTTTCATAGTCACATCTTGTGCAGTGTCTAAGATGGAGAATTCAAAGGTTGAAGGTCCTACTGTTGTTGCCTTAACTTGTGAAATATCCATGTTCACATAATTCTCAAAAAGAGTGTCTGCTTGTGCTGGAATAACAAAATCTGCTAAGTTTGGACCACCGACTATTGAAAAGGTAGTGTCTTTGAGTTTTTGAACTAACGGAGGGTTGAGAGGTCCTAAAGTTTTATCCTTTTGAGTTTTCTCTTGTCTTTAGTTTGGTCTTAATATGAGCTTAATGGAGTTTCTTTATGAACAGGCTAACCTGATGCCCCTATGATTTCCCATAAATGGTTTCCAGAAAGGATCTTCTTAGCTTTCCAAGTAGGACTATCCCTTTTAGGTGTCTTCTGATACCCTTCTGTTGAGTTAGTAGTTGGGGTGGGATGACCCCCCATATAGGTTAGTGGAAATTTTAGTAGGTGGGCTAGTTTTAATAAATATACCTTGTGAGTTTCTAGATCTATTCATGAAAACAAAACTACAACTAAAATAAATTCTAACTGCATAACTACTATTGCTTGGCTTTGGGGATTCCTGTTATAACAGATGCGCAGGTTCTTACCTCTCGTCTTACTGCTCACCCACCACCAGCCTACTTCTAAATTTCAAAAGAGGGAAATTCAATTCTATCCCTAAGTTTTTAAGAGAAGGTTCTACCTATCTGCAACTAAATTCTACCTATCTATCAACAACTCCCCGGCAACGGCGCCAAAATATTGAGGTGTATTTACTGTCTAAAAGAACCACCTAATATTTAAATATCGATCGGGGTTGGTAATCTTAGAGTTGAGGCAAAGTATATGCTAAGGTAGAACGGAACCTAAGTTTCGGCTTGTCAGACCTTAGAAAGATTTAATAAAGAAAAGATCAAAAGATCTTTCAAAATGAAAAACCGAGTCAAACTTCAAAAAGACAATAAAGGAACTGATTAAACCTAGTTTAAGTTAACAAATCAGAATATTATCAAGCTTGCTACTCTATTCTATGGATAAGAACTAAAAGACACAAAAATGACAATGTTATTTCCTAAGAAGCAATAATAAATCAAACCAAAACTATTTTGATGAAATTTGAAACTACTTGACTTAAAACAGAAACTACAACTACTTAGTGAATTCAAACAACTACTTTTATGTACTCAGTTAATGTTTCGGGACTATACTAAGCTATTTAATTCCATTCTCCTTGGGGGTTTTGAGGAAGTGTATCAAATGTGATGGGAATAGGGGTGAATGTGTCAAAGTGACTTTCAAAGGTAATAGCAAAACAAAATGGAAATAAATCTAATATAATTTCAGCAAAGAGATGCAAACTACAAAGAGACCAATTACAATTAACTTTAAACATGATTACCTATCTTCTATCTGTAAACGAGAGACTTGAAACTAATGAAGTCTAGAAGCAAGTAGAAAACCAGATAAAGATGTTTTACTTCTGAACCAAATCCTATTCTATGAATCCATTATTAGTATGAGAAGAATAATTCAAGACTGAAATAATTTGGAGAATGAAATTACTAAACCTAACCTAATATTGATATTATCAAAATACAATAAACTGCACTAAGAATGAAACTGATAAATTATGTAACAGTAAAGCATTAATTAATTAGACATAAGAAAAATATAACTTGTAAAGCAACTGAGGCAAAGTAAGGGAAAGAGAAAATGAAAACTAAAAATGATGACAAAACTTGATTAAAATAAAACAAGATCTTAATGACTCCTAAGAATACTGGTTAAGAGTAAGAGATATTACAATTTGAAAAACCTAAAAACTAGATTCTAATTGAGCATAAAAATAATGCAAGAAGGATTGAAGTCCGAACGCCGATCCGAATGACAGTCTGGATGGAAGAAAATGATCTAAACTAAAGGAAGAGAAGATTGGATGATCTTAACTACCAATTGGCTGATGTATGTGATCCTATGGTGCAAAGGAAGCAATATATCAACTATTTAAGAGTTAGAATAAGAAAGAGCCTTCTATGTTAATCGAGATTTAGAAAACTAACTATTTCTATTTCATCCTAAAAACAAGACTGAAATGTAAGTAAAGCTAATCTTCTACTACAGGGAAGAAACTATCAAACTTAAATCCAACTATGAGTGAACTTAGAAGGTTAAGCTAATTAGACTCTAAACAAACTAAACGATATAAACCACTGAAACAACTAAGCAAACTAAGTGAGCTAAACTAGTTAAGCAAACTAAATGACTTAGACTATTTAAACAAACTAAATGAACTAAAAATGACCGGTCACCAATTACATTCTAGAAATATTGTTAATATAAACAACAACAAGATATACGTAACATAAAACATAAATATCATTTATATAAATATCACAACGTCATTTATATCACAAAACAAAGATATCATGTACATAGTAGATACATAAATAAAGTAACGACACAGCTTATCTGCAAAAGACAAAGACAAATTATATACACCGATGGAAGACCACTAGTTGTTGAGGGGCCCATCTCAGCAATCAGAGGCTGAGTCTTAATCAGTCAATCACCACGCATGCTGATAAATTTTCATAAAACTAGAACATAGGTGTATTAAACAAAGAACAGAGTTACAATGCTTCTGTATCCATTTGCAGCTGGAAAAGATTAACAGGACTAAAGATAAAGAAGGACTTGACTGACTGAATGACTTGACTAACGCGTCTCTACTATGAGGACGTCTATATATACAGCGTTATAATTTGGGGAGCAAGTCGACCCTTTAGTGGTCAACTACTCTAATAATAGGAAATCTTAACACCAAGAAACGGCTCCGCTTATCAATTTGTGACAACACACAAGCCATGAAACAACTTCATAATAGTTCATGGCAGCGCACAAAACAATTCCCAGCTTCCTCGGCGTCGATCCTCCCTGTGGTCGTTGAGACGCTAATCCTCTTTTGACGTGGGAAGAGAAGGATGTGCTATCGAGCTGAGCGTGCAGGAGAGAGGATCTTCCAAAACATCAGCTTGCGCACCATAAGGGACACGTTCAAAACAGAACCCATATGACGGTTTACTTCCCAACGGCCTGAGAATATCTCAACCAACGATCTTGCGGGATGAATGTAGGTTTGAACAGCGGGCTAAATACTGCTGATCATTTGCAACGTAGATACTCATCTGAATGGCGGTTTGTTTGAGAGCCACAACCTGTGAAATGAAATATATTTGTCAAGCAAGCCAAGAAATACCAATTAAACATCAATAAATCACAAAATGATGATTTTTACCCAAACTTCATGTGATGTGTAAATATATGCATACCTGATCTATTTGATGGTCTGAACGGCAAGCAGAGTGACTTATTACATAAAAAATGGTGAAAGTAATGCTAATTAAAATGTGTTTGACATCCAAAAATGGTGACAAAATGGACAACAACATACTTCTCCCTAATGATACAACTCCACAGGTTATCCACCGTCAATCCTCTCCAAAGGATGATGAGAAATGCATAATATTTTTTAGCGCCCAAGCACCATGGGAAAAAGGACTAGTCAAACGATTATATGAAATAAGGTGGAATTTTTTTGATTCCCCATTTCCAAACCAGATAAAATTACATATCTTTCTTTGGATCTTGGTTAGGTTAGATTTTAGAATCTTACACATAGACAACCAATACACGGATACATTCTAGAGGACTGATTTTTCCAAATTAATACAGACACCAATTGACAACCAACACTAGCACCAAATTTGAATCTACATGTCAAACCGCTGTAAGATCCATAACCAATCCTCCGATCTGTAGCCATTTGGCTTAATATAGAAGCCGAGATATTTTGTGCCATCCACTAGATCTACGCATTTGTATGGCAAAAAATGTTGGATTTCCACCAACAAATCCTCATCTGAATTATGTTTAAGGATAATGGATTTTTTTTCATTGATTTCCATTCCCGAGGAAAAAAAAAACACAGAGATTATCTCTTTCCTTTTGATCCATTCATTTGTGCGTCCAGTGCTGAATAACATAACATCATCAACAAAGAGTTGGTGTGTGACAATAGTTGTAGAGGAAATCTTATACTTTTTATGGTATTTTTCTCCTTCACTTTGATGAAAGTCTACTGAGACCCTCAATGAATATTAATAATAAGAGCAGAGAAAGCGAGAATCCTTGTCTAATGACTTTTGAGCTAGATATAAAATCTGTGGGATAACCATTGATTAGAATTGCATAATTCACCGAGGTAACACACGCCATGATCCATTTAATAGCCAGCCAAGGTATGCCTATATGCATAAGTGCAATAAGCCCTTGATAGATCAAGTTGAAGGACAAGGCTTTTCACATTTTGAGCCTTTATGTTGTGGAAGGCCTCGTGTGCCAGGCCAATGGCATCCAAAATCTGTCTATTTTAAAGGAAGCCAAAATGCTCCCTGGACATACATCTAGACAAAATAGGATTTAAATGGATAGCAATACTTTTTGAAATGATTTTATAAATTAAATTACAAAGTGGGATGGGATGAAAATCAACAAAGGACTCTATATTTGATGATTTTGGGATTAATGCTATAAATTTTGAGTTTATAGTGATAGAGACCTTACCCTTGATCTTGCATTCGTCTACCATTGTGAGAATGTCATGCCCCATGATGTCAAAAAAATCGAGGAATAGCTCCATAGTCCATCCATCGGGACCTGGGCTCTTTGCTTTTTCAACTCCTTTCAACACTTTATGTATCTCAGCCAATGACACAAGATTGTAGATCGCATGCCCTTTCTTTTCAGAGAAGAAATGAGGGTATTCCTTAATTACCCTAAATTGTTGTCTCATGTCAGGAATTCCTGATTCCTGATAGTAATCATAGAAGTAGCGAATAGCCTCCTTTCAAATTTCCAAATTGTCCCCAATCATCTCACCATTCCTGTTCTTTAAAGACTAGATGGAGTTGTTAATTCTTTTACCATCAACAAATTTGTGAATTTTTTTATTATTCTGATCACCCAAAGGAATCCATAAAGCACAACCATTAAGCCTCCATGTCTCTCCATCTTGATTCATAATTTTCAATTTCCTAAGCTCCAACTCTTGTATAATGTTTCTAGTCTGATCAGTTATTAACTGGGCCATGCTATTCCTGGAGATTTGTTCTAGTTGTGATTCAATGCACTGCAGGTCCGCCTTTTGAATAATTTTTTCTAGTCCTTTCCCATTTTAGAACAATAAACTTAATTTTTTAAACCAGAGTGTAGGATGGGGAATCTCGAGGATCCGAAGAGTAACATAACCATTCCTATCTGATCATTTGTTTGAAATCATCTTCTTTTAACCATGTATGGTTAAATTTGTAAGGATAGCTTATTTTTGAGGCCTCAAAATCCATTTCCAAAAATATAGGCTTGTGATCCGAAATCGAACTGTGATCCACCCACAATCTATACTTGTGCATTTTTTCCAATAATTTGTTGGCCACCAGAAAACGATCAAGTCACTTTGACACTCTATCAGCTCTGAGTCTACCATTACTCCATGTCGGGCCCATAGGGATTGGTTGAATCTGATTTAGGCCTACCAGTGAGAAAAGATCTAAGAATTATAAACTTAGAATGTCACCATTTCCAGAAGAACCTCATGATTCCGCAACGGAGAGAATGAGATTCAGACCACCTGTTAGAACTAAATTTGGAATATTCAAAAACCCCAAGTTTTGTGTTGAATCCCAAAACTACCTCCTATTTGAATATGGTGCATAACAAGTTATGATATGGATCACTCCAGATAATCCTAATAAGAATCCCTCCAAAAGGGTACCCATCTGGATATAATATGACTTTATCTTTGCAGACTTAGGGTTCTAGGTAGTGAGTAATCCACTAGACAGATCGACAACATCTGTTGAGACCATTTCCCCATCCTTCTTTATAGAATGAAAAAAAGACCTGGTTTTTTTTTTTTTTTTTTTTTTTTTTTTTTTTTTTTTTTTCTGCAGAAACCATTGTTTCTTGAAGACATATCAAATATGGATTATATTTTTCTAGTAATCTCTTGAGGGAAAGTGATTTTTTGGGGGGCCCAATCCCCCTAATGTTTAGGAACATAAAATTCATCATTTAACCCTGGCTAGGGCCTTTAAATCTCTAACAACCCTCGAATTCCCAAAAGAAATGAAATCAATATCCTTGACAGGGAGTCACCATGTTCTTTGGATCAATCGTAGAGGTTTTGTTTCCCTTCCGAGCACTTCTGGTTTTGATAGGTGAGACGTTTTGTGCTAATCCACCAAGTCTTGCACTTTTTGTAATGCTTTCTCGGTCAGAAGTGAAACCTCTAAACCAGGATCCAAGACCGGAGAGGCTTCAATGACAGGAGAGTTTTAGATGTAAGTGGTAAGTGGATTTTTCTTTAGAATATCGCAATAAGAGGGAGTGGTCTCATGCAGTGTCCCACCTACCCCTTCTAAAGAGACCCGACTATAATCCTGATGGGGAAGTGAAGGATTTGTGACCGGTTCCTGGGGTTCACAATTTTCTAAAGCCGAGACCTCCAATGTCTTGAGTGGAACAAGGATGTTTGGAAATAAAGTTTGACAGCTCCACATAGAGAAGGAGGGAACTGAAAGAAGGGATGGATTATCTAATCCTATGTGTAAAGATGGATCCTTTGGGTTCAGGCATTCCAATGGTGGGGAGGTTGGGGGGATTGACACCTTATTTTGTGGGATAGGATCAGATAAGGATATAACTTGGTAAAAATATGGATCCCCACCCACCGATTCCGAACCAATCATATCACCCTTAGCTGCCAATAATGAGACAAAGACTAATTTGTTTCTAGTTAGAGATGAAACAAAGGAAGGGTTTAAGAGGGAGAGCTTACCAATTAGGTCTAAAGAGACCCCCTTGGATCCCCCAATAGATCCACAATCATGTAAATTTGGGACCTCAGAGGCGTCTAGCTCTCCATCGGAAGAGGAGGTGTTGTTGTCCGAAGACCATGCTTGGACGTCTTCGTAATCATCCTCTCGGTCAGACCCAGATCTCGACGAAGTACATTGTCGCCATATATGACCTATCTCTTTGCAATGGGAACACTTGAAAGGAATATCCCAATAATCCAATGTCCGTTGGTATTTTTTTCAGCGCCATTCAATTTCCAAATTCGCTAACAGACCTTTGTACATGTCAATTTCGACAAGAAACCAACCAAACATTTTGTCCATGCCTGGTAGGGTTTCCTCCCTTTCATAGAGGAAACCACCAAGGTGGTTTTTAACAACAATAAAATCCTCTTGGTTCCACATGGTGAAGGGAAAATTTGGTAATCGGACCCAGACATGTCGATATCTTATCTTTTATTTTTCTGGATCAAAATTTATGTGCCACCATTTCATCATCAAACTGTCGTGGCCCCTCAACCAGGTCCTTTCAAAGATAGTTGTAGCATGTTCTTCTTTTCTAAATACAAAGGCATACCACCCTTTGAGAAAATGGAGATGTTTGTATGGTAACCAATAATAGCGGCCCAGTTCATTGCCACCCACTAGGAAATATCCTTCAAATGCATAGCACAGTAACTAAATTTTCCAACCAGAGCTTTCAGGGAGAGGGTCGTTATGTCTTCCAAACCCATATTTCTGTTCATCACCATACTTCCATCATCCAGATGCAATCTCCATTTCCCATATTTTTTGATAGTACCCCCAGACCAAGCATGCCCAGATTTGTGCTTTTCTACTGGGGAGGATTTGTCCTATTCTGGGAAGATGTTGTCCCCTTTTTGCGCCACCACATATCTCAAAACTCGCTTGATGGATTGTCTTCATGTCGTTTTGTGAAGGACAAGTAGAAGCATGTAATCTCAGAAGATTCTGGTACTCCTCATCGGGCTTCAAAATACCCCGAATTTCCCATCATTCGTCAGATTGTCTTTCCCTAGCAAAAAGGGAACTTTCCGAAAGCAGGGCCTCCCCACCTCGTAACATCCTTGAAACCAATTTTCCAGAAGATGACAACTGCCAAACAAAGGCGACAAAAAACGGAAAAATCCTCGAAACATGAAAGTGGGGAAAGGAGTCACCTGTCTAGTAGAAAAACACTAAACTGCTTATGACCCTAGATTCAGTAAAATATTTATCCAGCGATATTAGATGTTTCTAAAAACCCTTACCTATAATTTTTTACTTATACAGCCTCAAACCGATAGTCCAGTGCACCAAGAAAGGGACGGCCTCCATCTATCAATTTTCCCACATAGGTGAAAACCTCCTTCCCCCACATCAAACCCTAGCATCATATTTGCAAAGCACCATACTTTAAACCTCCTTCCCCCGACAAACCCTAGCACCATACTGGTAGAGCCTATGTAATTTTCTGATGATATTGAGTTATGAATATTTATGAACATGGATTAAATCAGAATCACACAACATAAATTATTGGAACCATAGTCTACTCATTGTACCAAAAAGTCTTTGTTTGAGATAGTGGATCTACTCTAATTTGATTGACTTGTAAGAAAAGGATTCGTTAATGCCTTTACGTTTATGTCTTATAAGAAAATCGTTATACACTCCAAGTTATTGGGGCCATGATGCGATGCCTTTACTTTATGTTTCGTAAGAAAGCAATCGTTAAACACTTAATGGAGCCATGCTGCCTTTACTTTATGCCTTTGTTTCATTGAAATATTTTGAAATCTTGCCTTTACTTTATGCCATTTCTTTTATTAAAATATTTTGAAATCTTTTCTTGTAGTGTGAGACCTTAAGCCTCTATATTGGGACTTTTTATGTAATGTTTTAGGTGAGTTATTTTTCAACATAATAATGTTTTAGGTGAGTTTTATTTTTTTATCTAAGAAAATAAAAGTCACCTAAAGCATTATTAAGTTTTTTGGTGAGTTAATTGAGTGCTTTAAGTTTTTTGAGTTGTCTAGGCCCCTAGGGTTTTTTAATTCCTAAATATTAAGAATTGAATTTATATTGATATTCAAAATGGTTCTTTAACATAAACATACAAACTATATTGTAAATCTAGTTCGAGGGGAAGATGGGAATACACTTTAGGTGTTTAGAACACCAAAGATGGACCAAATTTGTAGTCGTAGAGAATGCATATAATTACACACAATTTGGATGAAATGAAAAGGGAAAGACGACATTCCATCCACTATTTGAATAGCATATGCATTAAACTATTTAAATAGCATGTGCATTAAATGTTACATTAATGGTTGTTATTTGTGTGCGTAGATGTACATTCTTTACATTACAATGGTTAAGATGAGATTATATATATAATAATATTGGATATTATTTGTATTAAAAAATATTATATATATATATGAAAATGTTGTAATCAATTTCAATAATTATGTAATAATAAAAAAAGATAGATGAAACCAAAAGTCCAAAATTAAGACATATTTATCTAGTTGCCTATAATATCTATCACATCTATTCCTACCTTTAACTACTTAAGATATGCTCTATTTCTTATTTTTAAATATATAAGATATATTGTTTGCATATTATTGTAACAAATAAAGAATTTGATCAATTATTTATTTATGTCACGTCCCTTCCCATCAGACCGAGTAAGGGAGAGAACATGACACTAGAACTGGGCATCTAGCCCCATGATTAATAACAAAATTCATTGAAAATAAAAAAGACATATGCAGATGTATAAATGTAGGAAACACAACGGAAGTAAATTCAACTACATATCTAGAATGCATTCAACATTTTCATGATAATCATCAAATAAGGACATTGCAGAATTAACACAAGAGAATAATTATGTTGAAGCGAAGTAGTCCCGAGCAACTAGCTATGCAACTGCAACGTTCCACCCAACCATAGGCCAGTTTGTGCTTATCAATCTCACAACACAACTGCCACCCCTGAGCTGGGCATGATTTCTACAAGGAAAAAGGGAACATCAGACTCACACATAGCCAAATATACACCAAAATCAGCCAAGCCAATCCATAGTTGGGTTTATCAGGCTGCTAAGGCAATGGAAGGGAATGAATTGCTAAGCTAGTGAGCTAAATCACAGAGCTATGGTTACCTCTACAAGATCTATCTAGCTTGGTACCCACAATACATTCATTCATTGACATTTGGCTTAACACAATTGGCTCAAGGGTTTGAATATTTTCCCTCCCTATTCCTTGTAAAATCATGCCCCCATCTCTTGTTGCATTGCATAGCTAGTTGTGGATATTTCATTAAAATTCATATTTACATGATGTCTTAATTTCTATTGTGTGTGGCTAGCACGAGAACCATATGCATCAATTTTTAATTGCCGATACATAAAACGCTAAATCGATGACGGGGCCTTGGCCTTGAGCTTCTCACCATGATTTAATAACGGTATTTACATCATTTACAATTTTAATGCAATAGGGCCAAAATCGGGATATTACAATTTCCTTTCCCAATATGGGTGCCAACATGCATGCACATGTATATGCTCTTTTTATCTCTGGTTTCCTTGTGATTCTAGGTAGACAGATTCTGGTTTCCTTCTGATTCTAGGTAGACATATTCATTTCTTCAATGATGGGATTTTATTGCCATTACAAAAGGTAATATGAAATGTTCATATTGAACCCATGACCTTGTCTTTAATGGTAACTTCTTCCCTTTTTTCTTTGTTCTTTTTTGGCCTAGGTTTCATTTGGATTATTTTACTCTCTTCATCTTCTTTTTCTTGTTACATTAGAGCCTTCTTTTATGTTGTTACTCCATATGCAAGTTGAATTTTTTTATAGAGGTGATAGATGTTGTTGGTTCTCTTCATGGATTTCCAAGAGGGGATTCATGTGGGGGAGGAGAGACAATCTCTAGACAGTCAACATCATGAACAACATTAGTTTTGGTTAGAGACAAGTTGGATAACATCATAGGATGGATTGAGGAGGGTGTTACAATGGCTAATGATGGGTTTCTATAAGGTCGATTTGAGAAAAACCCACGAATTGATTATAATATTGAGGGGCTTTTCCTTTATGGGGCACATATTTTTTAGGAGTTTGATGTGTGTTGCCATTGGGATATTTTGTTGGCTATCATTGTTCATTGGTTTCCTAGGATTAATGATTCGCGGTATTGGTCTTGCAATCTTTGAAAAGGTGTCCATATTCATGGCAAGTTTTACACTTGGAGGGGAATTATTCATAATCCAAACATTGTAGATGGGTCCATTCATCCAAGGAAATATTTATGGATTTCAGCAAATCTTTTTCAAGATCTACATCCACATAGATTCTAGCACATGAAAACATGATAGATTTTGGCTCAAAGTTGTCTATTTAATTTCATAGGGTGTTGCTAATGTCTTCTAAGGTCTCATCATTCCAACAATGTAATGGCCAGGTGAGGAGGGAGAACCCAAACTTGGACCATTGAGGGAATATCAATGTTAGAGTCGAAATCTAGAGACCATCTATTTAGATACATTTTGAGGGCCCATAAAATATGGCCCACTTCTAAAGATTAGATCCCTATCCTCTTTTAATTCAAAACTAAGTGTATAATACCCTTTCCCATAAAAGAAACATGAAATCTTACCTTTAATTACAGTCATTCATTTCCTTTGAATTCATTAATCCATTTCTTGAGGTGAGGGTTGTATCCCAATGAGTTGTCCAATCATAGTTCTTCCTACCAAATCCAGAGCTTTGAGGAGAGGTACCAATGGGGGTATTTTAACCTCCAGTGTGGAATCTTCCTTCTTCACAAAATGCGAGGGGGATTTATGTTTTGTAGGATTACTATGGCCTACCATTACCAAAGAAATGAATGGGGAGTTGGAAGGACATCCCACCAATGGATCTAAGGCCATGGGGATTGAAAGAGAGACGATAGTTGTGAGTGAAATAGGGATTGGTTAGAGTGCATAGAGTGATTTATTTATAATTTTAATCAACATAGATCAATATTACCAGTACTGTTATGAGTTAAATTTTAATGAACATAATGAAGTAGTCCCTGCCAAAGTAGGGACTGTCGTAATCGATAAGGTTTTATTAAATACAAGCAGTATCTTATTTATTTTGAAAAACGTGTAATATTTGAAAATTTCTTAAAAACAAAATTATTTCTTTTATTTTTTCAATTACATAAATGGAAATTTTCATTGGTTAGTAAAATCTAATTGGACTTAGTTAACCTTGGTGTGCATCCACTTATTTTCTATATATGTCAAACTTTTAAAATAATCTAAAAAAATGGTTGGTGGAGTTCACGACATCTAACACTACCTTGGCATAATGACCTGAATTACATACAATCTATGTTTTACACAATCCTCACCCTGGCACTTCATTCAAGACTCTGTATTCAATTCCTCATCTAGTGGTGACTAACATGCATTCAAGCCTCGTCCTCCTGTGGCCACATGTATTCAAGCCTCGTCTTCATGTGGCCACATTCATGTACCCATGCCTCCTTCATGGCCACCTACATGCATCCAAGAAAGAACCTATTTAGCTATCATTTGAGATATATATCACCTTAACTCAATTAGCTATCACATGAGATATCTAACATTTCAACTCAGTTAGCTACACAACTAGTCAATATCGCCTGAGCTCAAAGACTTATGTTTTTGTACAGTTATAGAGTAGCAACATCTATCCAAAACAAGATCCATCTTCAAATCTAGACAAAACATGTGAATAACAAAGGAAATGAGCTTAGGAGGCGACCAAATTTCCCTTAACCAAACCAAAAAAGAAAGTTTTTATTTCCAGAACTTTTTTCAACATTCACTACATATTCATTCACTTTTGTATAATTGTCTAATGCATTGTGTGATGATGATGGATTCCAAAGAATTATTTATAAAAGTTATATGATACTGATTCTACTTATTTTGCAGTTTCCATTTTAGATGTTTGGAAAGCTTAGTTTTATTTTTGGACATTTAGTAGGTTGGACTCTAGGCATTTTTTCAGGATAGTTGTCAGAACGGAGAATCATGAAACATGGCAAAGACTTTTGCTTTTGTGATTCTATACAACTTCTTTCAGGAGCAAAGACATTTCTCTAGAGTAGGAGAATCTATTCAAAGCAAGTGTTGTCTTCAAATCTAGATGACACCTATAAAGAACAAACGAAATGAGCTTAGGAGGTGACCAACTTTGATTTAACCAAAGGGACAAAAAAAGGTTTTCTTTCAATAACATGTTTCAGCACTAGTCACTACATATTGATTTGCTTCTGTATAATTTTGAAATACATTATATGACGATGATGGCTTTCGAAGAATTATTTATAAAATTTATATGTTGCCCATTATTCTTACTTTGTAGTTTCCCCTTTGGAAGTTTGGAAGGCTTATTTTTCTTTGTGGACATTTAGCAAATTGGTGGTGAAGAGGAGGATGTTGTTATTACTGGTGATGAGCCCCTTGCAATTTTTCCTATTGAGGAGATAAAATGTGAACCATACTAAACCAAATATTTTTTCAATGTTGTAACTTGTAGAAGCTCCAACAAATGCAATGTTATGAGCCTTTTAACATAGAAATCCTATTTCACAAGAAATTCTTATAGGATTCCCAGAAGAAGGAAAGGATTTGATTAGCCTTGTGCTAGACTTGTTATATGACCTTATTAGAAATTTCACAAACAAGTTGATACATAACAAAAACATATAAAGTACCTACCCAGAATATGAAAAATTGATTTGACTATATACAAAACCACAAATACTTGGGCTTTAAACTCTAGTGAGGCCTTACCGACAATTTAGTGTTCCAGTAAATATATTTGACCCATTCTCATGATTGCATGTTGCTTGTTTAAAATAACCCTATACCTCCTTCAACCCAAAAAGAAGATGCACCACTGCTTGCTTCAAATAGACACCAACAACCGACATTCATTCCATTCTTTCCAACTCTAATACACCCATATGTGTTTTTGTTTGTTGCATTCTAGATTCCAAGGAAATTCCGTGTGCCACTGAGTTGAAACTCTGGCAATGCATTATGTACAATCCCTTAACTAGGAAAAACAAATAGCCTGCACGGGTGTGGCTCATTGGCAGTTCAGTTGTTATGAAGTCACAGTTGTAAATGGAGGTCACGAGTTCAAATCACACCCGACTTTACCAGTGTCCCATGCTTGCGGGGTGTGTGGGGCACCTAGGGGTATAGTGGTAGCGGGATTGGATCCCTGGACCTCGTGTCACGCGAGTACCAGCCCAGTCTCCAGTTGCCGATTCCCCTAGTTACAAAAAAAACTAGGAAAAACAAATAACTTTGAAAACATGCATCATAATAGGCTACCATCTAAGTTCCATATATCACCTATTGCAACCTAGACACTTATTTAATTTGGAAAATCAATAACATAAGTCTCAAAATATATATAGGTTCAAGCTCTTGTATTCAAGCACATTATATTAATAAATAAAGTGTTCAACTTCAATATCATCTGGTATCAAAGCATCAGATGCATGGTGAAACTTGGGCATTTTTCTTGTGTTAAGTGGATGCATGGTGAAACGTGGAATTTGGATTGCATTGGTGGACTATAATACACAGAGACTCTCAACCACTTACAAAATTGTGTTCATGTTTTTGTGCTATGACTGTGCATTTTCAAATGAACATTGGTTCAATTTGGCCACATAGACTATAATGATATCCACTATAGTGTGCAACTCCACAACATGTGGAGTTGGAAATCAAGATGGAATCGAAGTTCAATTTACAAAATGCTAGATGCACCTCAATTTTCACTCCCTGAAATGGAACCGTCTACAACTTAGCATGCCCAATGAAATCAAATGTGTTTTTTCTTCACGCATAGAGGCCAACCATCAACCTTGGCATAGAAGGCTGCCAAACATAGAGTTCAATGAAAGACTTCACACCCTAATACCGATACCAGTTTCCTTCCAGGCAATATCTCCAAATTTGGCTTAGATTTCCACCTCGTTAGTATTGGATTTAGTGGGGTAGGAGTTGGGTTGTGGAGAGGGAAACAAATGGTCACACAAACACCCAAGCCTTCCATGCAACCAATTGCTATCCCCTCCCCATCCCTTAGCCAAGTGACTTTTGATCAATTATATCTACATACAATCAAATTATTTATTTTTGTTCTCATTTCTCTACCTGTTCACTCCCCCGCCTCGAGTGGTATGACCAAAAGGAAAGCCTAGCATATATCATTGTCATGGAGATAGTGATGAACATGAAACTTTTTCCTTGTACCACTGTAAGCGTTCTCCTTGAAACTCTAACAATTGCAATATTGGGCTGAGGAATGTGTTAAAAGGCATGAATGTTCTTTAAAGAGACACGCACATGTCTTCTTAAATAATACTAATTTTTTATCAATATTAAACTGATTTCACACAATGTTGTATTATTAAACTATAATTTATCTTTAATCATAATTCTTGAAGTTCGTCTCTTGTCTCCAACTGCACTTCCACTAGTGAATATTGGTTCATTGTGAGTGAAAGTCAAGCCACACAAGGAACATGTCAACTCTTTCTTAATTAGACTTGATTATCCCAAAAGCAACTGGAAATATGCATTATCATGAAATATATAATGTAAAATATTCCTATCCATTTTATTTGTCCTCTACTATTTGAAATCAATTTATAGAACATATGTACTCATTTACCATTTAGTGATGTGATTGAAAGATAAATCCCCATATTCCCCTATCTTTATTCTCTTCATCTTTTTCGACACATGACCAACATACAACTTAGTTCTTTTCATTTTACAACATACAACTTAGTTATGAGGATTAGAGTTACGAGTACATGGACATAAGTATCTATGTTACAATACTTTCACTAATGAGTATCTATTAATGTATAACATATATTCTTTATATATTTACCCTAATTTATCTACTTGATGGTTAGTTTTTTTTTTCCTTTTCTAAATCATAACTTTGTATTAAAATGGAGTGACTTTCTTCAACATCGTTTAATCATAAAGATTCCCATCTGCAGCATCCTTACTTCAAAATTTTGCAGAAATTTATAATGAGCTTCTCAATTCATAAACATTATTAACATAAACAGAAAGTCACAAACATAAGGCCACAACCTCGTCGTCAATGAAAAGAACTTTAAAAAGGAGCATGAAAATACTCTGAATGTCCTTCCTCATGTTCTTCTGATATACGCCACTGTCTGATACTGAGGTAGATACCTTCCTTAGATAATATATTTGCTTCGATATTGTGCTCTCTAGTGTATATATGGTAGAAAGAAACTGATTCTATTTGATTTTTAAGCTGATTATTTCTTCGATCAAAGGCTGCAAAAAAATGTTATGAAAATATTTTTCTTCTTTGAGTCAATCAATAACAAGTTTGGCAACAAAAAAATGTTATGACGTGTAGCTTTTTTAAGATTATTTTCCACTACAAGAGATAGCAACAGTTTAAGAGCTTAAACTTCTGCAAATTATTCGATCCTTCTCTTAGTCCTACCTTAAATATTACTTTCTTCCCCAACAAATTAGAATTCCCCCAACTCCACAACTTCCATGGTTTTCCTGAGCAACCCCATCAAAATAGGATCGGGATCATTCCTTGTCAATTACTTTCTCTTTGATTTGTCGAGTCTTTTTTGGAGTTGAAAATTGCGGATAGTTGTTCAGTACTGTTGCACTTTTAAAGGCACATGAAAGAGGTGAGGAATATACATCTTCAAAGATACACTTGTTCCTAAATATCCATACTTTCCAAGCCAAAAACATTGGAATACCTTTGTATTCTCGAAGCTTTGGTTTTCAAAGCCAACTGAACAGACAAGCCGAGATAGAGAACCCCATCCCCTAGGGTAGCTTAATTTTTCAAATAATTTCTAGTTCTTTCAAAAGGTGAAGAGTAAATCTGCATTCCACTAATAGGTGAAAGTTTGTTTCCTCTGCGCATTTACACATACAACATCTACAAGGGCCAGCTCTATTCCTTCTCTGAAAGTGATCCCAAGTCAATACTTAGTTCCGTAAAAAAAACCAGCTTAAGGTTTTTGTCTTTGGGGGAACATTGAATTTCCATATAATACCCCACCACCATTCTGGATCTAAATTTGATATTTCCATCGGCATTTCATAGCTTATTTTTGGAGTACAGACACCATGCGGATCTATATTCCATATTGATTTGTCCCTTTCCTTCTTTAAATTAACATGAGATACCTTTATCTAGTTCATGTAGATTGACCAGATAACTGCATCATTATCTCTGAATCCTATAGGTTATGCAGTCTTCCATCCAATTCTATTCTCTAGATTACAATCGTAGGAATGATTGAGGGTTCTCAGTCCTTTAAAGCTCAAAGCCATTTTCATATGGGAAGGTAAACTAGTATGATATGATTCACTTCCTGTACGCACATCTACCCCCACCTTAACACTGCAACCATCCCCTAATGTAATTTGATTGATGTATCCTAATTTGATTAATGTATTCTGATTGAAGTATCCTCGTTGATGTATTATGGTTGATGTATTTTGATTAATGTGTTCTAGTTGATGTATTCTGGTTGATGTATTTTTCTTCTGGTTGATGTATTCTGAATAATGTGTTTTGGTTGATGTATTATGAATTGATGTATTATGGACCGACGCCTATATGACTGATGTATGATTGATATTGGTTGATGTTACTAGTTGATATTAATTGCTATTAGTTGATGTATAATGGCTTTTTGGATGTTCTCTAAAGAAGAATTGTGCTTCGTGTGGAGATGAAACGTAGCATGTTTAACTACTCGTTTTACGGCCCTTTTTTTTGGTTTCTTAGTTAGATTGGAATTG
The DNA here is from genome assembly GCA_027924585.1 of Larix kaempferi. Lineage (NCBI taxonomy): Eukaryota > Viridiplantae > Streptophyta > Pinopsida > Pinales > Pinaceae > Larix > Larix kaempferi. Next base: position 1,332,389 of record BSBM01000087.1, read on the forward strand.
TTGCATATAAGTTTGCTTACCTGTTACATTAAGTGCATAAAATTTTCAGGTGATCTTTGCGATCTTTGCTAGAAAAATATCTCTGTGATCTTTGTTGAAAGGTATCTTGGTGACATTTCGTGTGTAGGTATCCCAGTAATATCTTGGTGCTATTTCGTATATCTTGTTGAAAAGTATGTACTAATTGTGTGACTGATTAAAGCATGATTCTGGTACCTTTGTTGAAGATGTACTTCATGCATCCTTATATATCCAATACTAATACAAATATCCTTGTTAGAAAAATATCCTTGTGATTTTTGTTGAAAGTATCTTGTTAGGGTATCCTTGTTGTATATCAAAAACCTTTGTTAAAAGGAATCTTTGTAAAGTATCATGGTAAATCTCATGCATCCTTGTAGGGAAAGTATTTGGGTGATAAATCATGTAAAATCATCTTTGTAATGCATCTCATGTTACTGACTATTTGGAATGCATTTCATATATCTTAGATGCATTCATGTATTTTGTTGATAGAGCATATGCATGATGCATTTCATGTATATGTAGGTAAAGTATATGCCCTTCATGTGATTGATTGACTGGAATGCATTTCATGAAGAAAGAGTACACACTTGATGCACTTCATGAAGATTAATACACTTGATGCATTTCATATGATTGAATTGATTAGAATAAGATTCAAGTAGATGCATTTCAAATATTTTGTTGAGGTAGTATCTATATCTCATGTACCTTATATATACTAATGTATTTCGTGTGATTTATTTCATGTATCATGTATCTTGAAGATGTATTTTATGTATCTAGATGAAATATATATATACATGTTTTTTGTTGATCGTGTGTTTGTTGGAACGTAACAAGTATTTTTGTAGAAGAATATATTTATATCATGTATCACATATTATATACTGGATGTTAATCATATGAGTGATTGAAATATGATTTTTCAGGTGGATGTATCTTTGTTGAAGGTTTGAAGGCCTTGTAAAGATGATTGAAAACCTTGTGATGGGGATTGAAGATCGACCCTTTCTTCCTTGAGTCCGCTCTACAAGTCTCGGTTCTCCCATGGGAAGTGGAGACAGACAAGAAAGTAGGTGGTGGTGGGATGTATTATGGTTAGAAGGATGTTATCTTTCTGAGGCATGTATGGGCATATCTGTTATCCTTTCGTAAATGCATGTATGTAATATGCATCGAGGAAGATGTATGGTTCAAGGGGAGGGGGATGTAATACCCTCTAGTTTAGCCCTTGGACATGTTATTATTATGTTCATGTTGTGACATTTGGCACGAGGTTCCGGGACTATGGTTTGCACATTACTACTATTATTATTATGTTATTATTATTAATTAATAGAATAAAATAGTTTATATCGATCGATGCCACATAAAAGAGCATGAAGAACCATGATGTTATGAGCAAGGGGAAGTGGTAAAGTGTGTTCCTAAGTGTTTGTGTCTAAATTGGTGGACCCTCTTGATTTATGCACCCTATTATGTTGTGTTGCTCCTTGATTTTATTATTCTGGGGTGGTTTTTATTAAAATTGGAGTCACTCTATCTCATAATGTGCCCCCTTGAGTGCCACTTGGTGTTTCCCCTCATGAAAGTTGTAACTCCTCCTTAGTGCTTTTCTATTTTGGGAAAGTAACTCCTCTTGTGACTCTCTCTCCCCCCAACTCAAGTTCTCCATGAGGAATTCAAATTGGTTGGTGTGTGCTTCCTTTTCCTCTTTTTTTTTGCTTCTTGCTTCTTGTTCTTAGTTCTTGGCTTCATTCTCTTTGTTCTTGGTTCACTCACTCATGTGCATTTCTCTTTGGCACTTGGGAATTTGATTTGCTACCTTTGGTATGTGTGAGATCCTGTGATCTAGTGGTATTTTTGGATGGTTGGTGCGCCCTTGCTGAGCCTATTCCCAAGTAGATAGACTTCGTTGTTGCTAGTCTATTTGTCCTGGAAGCTGCTTGTCCGAGGTTGGAAGTGATGTGGAATCCACTTGCAATTGGATGCAGTTGGACCTATGGTAGATTAGTGTTTTAATGAGTCTATCTGTCCTAGAGCTATATGTCATGGATTGGAAATAGTGGGATCTATTTTCCATTGGAATACAGTTGAACCGATGGTAGACTTGTGACTATTGATCCTAGAGCTACTGTCCTATAGTGGAATTGATGTGGAATCCAGTTGCCATTTGTAAGGTGCCACATTGGGAACATAAGAAATCATTCATGAAGACAAGAAAAATAGGCGTGAACGCGCACTATATATCATTAATAATTTACATATTTATACAATGAGATGACCATTGGGTTAAAATTCCCAAGTGGTCTTTTGGACTCCCGGGTGACTCTTGGTATCCCCTTAATCACTTATGGTCTACTTTGCACGTGAATGGTGCACAATAATCCTAAAACCAAGGATTAAGCTCCAACAAATCCCCCCTTAATATGAAGGGTGTATATGAGTCCAAGACAAAGAACAGAGCTAAATAGATGGAATTGGACAACTACCACCCGTTGAACATTTCCATCTTGACGATCCTTTACGAAGAAGGTTAGCTAGATGCTTGCACTTGCTTCTGCTAAATACAAGAGCTCTCTGAAGGGATGGTTTTGGTTGACCATCGACCGAAAAAGATTAGCAGAAGCTAAAATATTCTACTATGTGTGTGGTTTAAGGCTGACCACAAACTCTCGAACTTGGAAACAACAATCGCTCAGAGGTTCTCAGGAACTTGGCTCAAAGTCTTAGAGGTTCTGTCTGGAATGGTGGTTTTAGGTTGACAACAAACCAACTAGAGAGCTAAAAAAAGGAAGTGAACAACTGCAACTTGCTAAACATTTCCATCTTGACAACCCTTTTCCAAGTTAGCTAGAATCTTGCATATGCTTATGTTAAATGAAGGTTCTCTCGATACTGGTGTTTTTAGGATGACCACCAACTCTTGAGCTTAGTCAAACATAGCTCTTGAACCGCCTACTTGTTCTAGCTCACTTGTACTTGCTCACCTATTACTGATGGTATTCATTCTTACCTGTCAAGAACAATGTGAGGAGAGGAGAGTCCCATGGTGTCAAAACTAGACATAAAACACATGAGTACTCTATGGCATGTATATCTTCTGTCTTCATGATACATGCATATGTAGCATCTTTGAATCTGGTGTCCTTCCAAATTCTCTGTGGCTCAGGCTCACTTGATATGACTTACTTGAGGAAGGCTGTGAGTGTTTGTTTTCAAAGGAACAAGACTTTGAAACTTGAAGACTCACATCATGTTCCCCCTGTTAGGTATAAAGTAAGAAGCAGTACAATAATCTGCTGCAAGTTTCACTCTTTTAGGTTTCTTTAGCTTCACACCTTGATGTAAAGAATGGTTGCGCTTCACACAATATCAACAAGGATGAAGATCAAAACAATGATATTTCATATGGCCAACTCTATCACACTGTTGGCACCTGTAACTCTGAATAGGTTGTACATATGACATGATTTCATTGTTTTCTAGCAACTGATAGGAATCATCTTCAAACGAGGGGTTATTCTGAACAAGCATTAGTTCAGAATGTTGATTCTTGTGTTGTGCATCTTCCTCTTTGGATTTCAAATTCTGTTGTTGATTAATGACAATTTGGAGTGTTTCTTTGCTGATTGTGAGTGAGTCAACTATAGATGTATGTACTAGAGTGTTTAACAACTCTAATGTTTCTTTTGTATTAGACATTGTGAAGACAATTTGAGGCCTCCTTGTGCAGGTAGGACCAAGTACAAAGACTCAATCAGAATGAGAGTTTATTTCAAATATTCCCTTTACAAGCAATGTTTCAACATATTCAAACTTAAAAGAGAAGGGGTGTCGGTCTCAACCAAAAATGCACCCACATACAATGTGCAATTCAACTTGACTTAAGTTTGGTACTCTACAAAAACACAAATGCAAGTACCAAAACAAACACTAGAACTTACGAACAAAACAAAGTTTGCAAGTTACATTCTTGAACGTTGAACTAAGGAATCTGCTATACCTGAATGATGTAGAAATTCTCTTCTTTTGGAGCAGCTGTAACAACAAGCTGCAAACTTGCTTGAATCCTTCAAGTGGGGACACCAAACTGATATTGAATCTTCTCTGCAAGCTCACTTTTGATGGGTAGAAAAAAGAGCTGTTAATATGGCATATACATAGTGCATTTCAAGAAGTCATGTGCACTATGCAGGTCTGCATACACATTTTGCAGCACCTTTAAAACAATTCTGCAACACTACTATACAATTCTGCAACATAAATTGAAACCTTTTCAATGCAATCTTCAGGCATTCTTTTGCAATCCAAATCTCTCTGAGGCTAAGATTATAGAACCATGGGAATCCAACTCTGATATTCCTAGAAAAAACTGCAAACACAATATCTGTAACAATTTCCAGTCTTCAAACTCTATAAGCTTAGTCTTCATGTAAAATCTAACATAATGCAGCCTTCTAGATTCTTTTACAAGCTCAGTTCAATGACAAAATTTACATTGCTTTCTAAGGAGATGCTCTGAATATCCAAAATAAAATAATTATTTGAACATCAAAGTGTAAAATTCAAGGCATCAATTTAAAGGTATATATATATATACATGCAACTATAAATAAAATACCAGTCCTCAAGTGTTGTCTCATCTTTCAAATGAAGACGGTTGTAGCTTCTAAGCATGGTTACAACTCTCAACAGAGGTTCATAATACACGTTTAGACTGCACAATGTAGTTTTGATAGATGGATAAGGTCACAGTATGGGCTCGACCTTTCACAACAGTGTATTCACAAAAAATACAACAGTGTATTCACAATATGAAGAAAAATAGGATTTATGCACCAGTCTTCAAAGGTCCAACGCAACTCTCATTTGATCAACGCAGAAATAAAAACCATGCCAGACTTCATGTAGATGGAATTTAGGGTTTACGTGACCAATTCTGTGTAGAATGTTTGGTTCACAAAGTTGTCACATATGTGACTTCTCTCCTTCCCTCCAGTTGAAAACGCAGCTCTCCAAATATGATCACCAACGCAACATTTACTTGCTTCTTCACAAAAAGAACATAGAAGTGCAATATTCACTATTTGCAAGAGAGAAGTATTCACTCATAGCTCCATGTACGGGAGAAATGGCATCTCATCCATATTTTAAACTTTAACTCAACTCCATATTAGTGACACCACACATCAGGCTGAGTCTTCACTAGCTCATGCTATGCACCAATAAGTTCACGCTCCATTGGGTTCACATGGTCTTCAAGATATAGGACACTCTTGGATTTGTCTTCACGTACGTCTATCTACAACGCACAAAAGCTTGCTGTAGCAACAATCTCCAAGTTACACAGCTCCAAAATTTTCACATTCCAACCAGTGATCGCAATGAGAAATCTATTGCAAGTGAACCCAGACCTATATAAACTTCCTTCAACGTTGATTCCATTGTTGTAAAATTGCAGTTTGATTCAATGGAGGCATTATATAGCACTAAAGCTACTTGCAAATACATTTCCTTTCTCCTTTGAAATTCAAAAGGGTTGTAAGAAAAGATATTGTGCGAAAGCTCCCAATCATGTGAAGACCACGCAGTTGGAATGCTAGGGTTCACTCCATTCTGAATTTTCTACTCAGCTACTGTACATGTACTTCCGTGCTACCCAGGTGTGAGAATTGAACACTAGCTTCCAATATTAACTCATAGGTCTCGACTCCACTCAGATCCCTTTGAGAAAGTCAGGGTTTACGCATCAATAGAAACCACTCTATGTGGATATCACTCCTTCTCAAGCAACCAATAACTTTGATGCTTGAAATTCTCATAAGCAAGAAACATCTGGGCATTGACATGCCCTCTGTTGTAAATGAATCCATTGGCCAAGATGATCAGAGAAACATTCTATCCACAGATAATATGTGAAATCCAAAAACGGGCGAGCTTGATAACCAAATGCTTTACAATACAATGTAAAGTGATTCACACACTCTCCACAACGTCATCTCTTGGTCTCCACAAGATTCAACGGATCATTGTAGCGAGGAAAGTGAGTAGTCCCTGAACACTTTTTGCACCTATACCTTTCAACAATATTTGCACCAAATTGAAGGTGCTCAACAGTAGCATTCATGATACCAATGTGAACAATGTCAAATCCACATCTACAACAAGGTAGTTGATTGACCCACCTCAAGGATTGCTTGAACCCGCAACAATTGTAGGCGCAGAAAAGCATGATCTTGCTCCACTTTATCCAGCTTAAAATTCCCACCCTTGGCTAGGGAAATGACTGCTTTTTCTTCAAGTTCATCTATGGGAACCAAATTGCATGCTACCTCTTGCCGGACAGGATCTTCATATAGCAAGACTCGGTCCACATATGGTCGAAGCCTTCCCTAAAAATTCTCGTGTGATTTCTTTCAGAGAAGCATTGGTTGAAGGATCCATGGATTAAATTCCTTTAAACCTCCAATTGAAAATTGTTTGGAAACTAGGATCTCTCGATAATTCTTGTGCTTACAAAGGATTCACGGATAAAGAGAGTTGGTTTTCAAGTCACGTCAAGCTCCACGCAACATAAAGGAGGAGAATCTAGGGTTCACGAAAAAGGAAGAAGATGTGGCTCTTCAAAAGGATTGTTACGCAACTCCAGTCTTTAACAATTGAGACTTGGCTTCAATCAATAGCTATGTGAAAGTATTAGGTCATGGTATATCAATGTTGCAGCTCTATTTAGTACCGACAAATAAGGTTTACGCTACAATGTAGCTCCAATAGTCGCACAAAGGATAGAAAGGAGTCTTAACAAAATGTAGACTCAATGGTTACAAAAAATTCTAGGATAGAGAAGCAGCAGGTAGGACAAATGAATAACCCAGGAGGGCGTAGGTGCAGAATGGCATAATAATGAGCAAATTGATACGAACCGTTACACCAAAACCTCGAGGTGTTAGTGAAGGCCGCCCACCAGGATCTTAACATCCCACCACGCTCCGCAGTCCAGACTCTGGGCTGGATGTGCGCCCGTACGGTGGTGTCCCCTTTGCGTCGTACGAGCCCCGGGCGAACACTGCAATGCCGCCGTTGCCACCCGCTCTGTGACTTGAACCTGGGTGGAGGCTCTGATACCAGATGATACGAACCGTTACACCAAAACCTCGAGGTGTTAGTGAAGGCCGCCCACCAGGATCTTAACACAAATATGACATGCATATAGGTAGAATATCAAGCCAGAATGAGGTTGTAGGTAAACGGTCACACTGAGGCATATTCATAGACAGTTAAGTCATGAAAATAGTCATTAGGGTTAGTTAAAATGCAAAAAGAAATGCCCAGAGAAAAATAATTCTGAGCACATGCCAGATTATAACATGGAGTCTCTGATACCACTTTAAGGTGTCACATTTGGCACATAAGCAATAATTCATGAACACAAGAAAAATAGGCCAGAAGACACACTAAATATCATTTATAATTTACATATTTATACAATTAGATGACCATTGGGTTCAACTTTCCAAGTGGTATCCTGGACTCCTGGGTGACTCTTGGTATCCCCTTAATGACTTATGGTCTACTTTGCTCGTGAATGGTGCACAATAATCCTAACACTAAGGATTAGGATCCAAAACCATTAGATTTGTAGTTGGATTGATGATAGTTGGGTTTTATGGTTGAGTGCACTCTTGCTTGTGACATCATGGTTCCAGGTCGGGGTGACATGTGCAAAGAAATATTTGGGCTTGTAGAGTGTCTATGGCTGGGTGGATGATGGCACGATCGATTTCAGTTGTGGGAATTTGCAAGAGAAGTGGTTGTCTTTTATTTATATGGGTTATTTTTTTATGATATATATATCTGAAATATTTGATGGAATGTGTGAATCAAATGTGAAAATGTTATTTTCTATGATTCCGGTTGTTTTTCCATTACGGGTTCTTTTGGAAAAATTGTGAAAGCTAGTTTTGGGACTTTGCAAGAGAAATGTTTGTTAAAATGGTTATGAGAATCCTATGCTAAAGATATGATTTTTATGTCTATGATAATCTTGGTAGAATGTGTTATTTGAATGTGGAAGAGTTTTAGAAAGGTCTATGTAATCCATTTGCAATAAATTAAGTTGTTCTTCAATTACTAGTTTTCTGTTAGTTAGATTCGAGACTTTGCAAGAGAAGTGTTTGTTAAAATGTGTATATGAGTTATTTGATTCATATGTCATATTTAATGCTATGTTTGATTAAATTTGTGAAATAGATTCCAATATAGTCTATAAAATTTGTTACCATGATCCTAGTCTATTTCTCGAACTGCTATTCTTTTCAGAGAGGTCACCATAGTTAGATTTGGGATTTGAAATGTGGAATGTATATGAGAATGAAGCTACGGCCATATGATTTTAGATGAACTCTATCATGCTGATCCTAACCTCCGATCGCTGGTTCCTTCTTGTTGAATTACTTTTGAAAACTAGAATTGGAAACTAGTTTCGAAACAGTGAAATTGGTAACTAGTTTTGGGTTCGAGTCTCTATTTTCGGTAAAAGATGAATGTACAACCATATGCTCTGTTTTTGGTACTTTATTTTTGTTATAGAATGTTATTTTCCATATCTGTACCTTCAACTATGTGTGCCTCATAACTTAGTACAATTGGTTTGATTGAATTCCTAGTAGTATTTATTAACTAGTTGTACTCATTAAACTTGAAAGACTCTTCATTTATGTACTCGGATCGGAGCTGCAAATGTACTTTTATTTTTTTGTACATGCACATTTATTTATGCACATAATGGATGTAGGTTCACTTTTTGGATATTTGGTATGATGGTAAGTCGAAAATGCACAAGACTAGTTGATTCCATAGTGAAACTAGTTGACTAGTCATAGTATCTAATTTTTGTGTATATTATGTTTAATGATTTAAAAATGGTTATTTGGACATATTTACATGGCTGTAGGTGTTAATTATCCAATGGTATTTTTAATTGCGTTAATTATTTCATGCTAAGTATCATCATCTGTAAGTTAAGTGTCGTAATTAGCGCATTAATTACCCTAATTAACAAGTTAATGACATATTATTGGAAATGGCCTTTTTGGGTGCAAGTAACTTGTTTTATAGATTGGGATCAATGTATAATGATGTTAGGAAGTGTTGGATAAGCTTTCCTAGCCTTGGTTTAGTTGCTTGCTTAGATGTAAATTTTATTTTAATTAATTTGCGATTATCAATATTTTGTTGTAATCAATTTGTGGAAATTGAAATTAAGTATTTAATTCTATTTCTCTGTTGTGCTTAAACTTTGTAATTAACCTCTTAGAACTAATGATATGTCCCTAATTCCATTTGATAGCCCCGAGGGACATTACATTTTTTGGAGTAGTTTGCTTGTCTTTTGTAAATATGGTTGGACAATCATGATGTAACCCTCTCATTTTTAATATCAACACAATCTACCCATTCACGTTTGAAAAAAAATGAACCATTGAGTAAATTTCTTAAATTAAAATATGTAATAATATTTTAACAAATGTGTATTAATTAAATTTATTATAGATAAGTTTTATTAATGCTATGGATGGTGAATTATGAATTAATCAACAATATTAACTATAGAGTGTATTGATTGTGTATGTTGTATATTATAGACCATAAAGTCATGGAAAAGTTATTTGTTAAGAATCCATTAATTTATGAACTATTATGATCGAAATATTATTAACCATAAAGCGGTGCATGCAATATTTGGCATGACTACATTAATGAGATGGGTAAACAATATTTGAAAAAAGTATGTCACACTATGATATTCATCAAGGTTATGTTGCATTATGACATTCTTGAATGGTTGTCACATTACGACATTCATCTTGGCTTACTTATGTTGAATTCCTACATTTATGAATGGTCACATATCAAGTCATTGTACAGATTGAAACAAGCACCTCACGCATGGTATGAAAAGATAAACAAGCACCTTATGAAGTTGAATTTCAAACATTTTAATCTTGATAAAGCAACATTGTTTGTAAACAAAGTTGGAAGATTTGTTGTGTATTTTGTGGTGTATGTAGATGATGTTTTGATGACAAGGAACAATGAAAGCTATATTGCATCCATAAATAAAGAACTGAAAAAGGGATTTGAGACGACATATTTAGGACACATTCATTACTACTTGGGAATTGAAGTGACTCAACATCCTAAGTACATATTCATATCCCAAAAGAAGTATGTTGGAGAACTGTTGAACATATTTTGCATCACATAAGGCAACCCTCTCTCTACTCCAATGGAACATAAGTTGAAGCTCACATCAAATGTAGGAAAAGAATTTGAGGATACGACCGAGTGCTGACAGCTTGTGTAAATCCTTATCTACCTTACCACCACCAGACCATATATATCATTTGTTGTTGGCATCCTTTCAAGGTCCATGCAAAAACCTTGTGAAGGACATTGGTCTATTGCTAAAAGAGTTCTAAGATACTTGAAAGGGACTCAAGACTTTGGATTCAAGTATTCTAAGGTGGATGAATTCAAACTTATTAGGTACTTTGATTTAGACTTTAACGGAAACAAAGAGACATCACTGTCTACTTCTCTCTACCTCATGAGTCTTGGATCAACAATTATCTCTTGGAGACCACGCCAAAAAGAAACTGACTATATCCAATATAAAGAAACTAATAAATAATAAAAGTGTAACCACCAAAAAGAATAATTTTGAAGCTTAAATCACCCATAGAACAAATCATTTTTAAGGGCAATGATGGCTAAGTAGTTACTAAATACCACTTCCATAAAGATTACACAACTTCACTGTGCACACCCATTATGACTACGTTTAAATATTACAAGCTATGGAGATAACAATGATCGAATATAATGAAGAGTATGCCATGGATCATAGATTAACACTATTTAAATGTTAATTAAACTAGCACAACCACTTAACTTGTGGCATGTGAATGCAATGATCGAATTTAATGAAGAGTATGCCATGAATCATAGACTAACACTATTTAAATGTTAATTAAACTAACACAACAACTTAACTTGTGGCCGGTGAATGTCGATAGGCCACAAGTTAAGTGCTACAAGTTATAACATGTACATTTATATATTTTTGATATATATATATATATATATATATATATATATATATATATATATATATATATATTGTGTTTATTTTGAATTTGGAATGAGTAGATCATTAATAATACAATTGTCTCATTTTCATAATCTAGGAAGATTACTCTTCCTACCACTCCAAACTGTAAATAAAAAACATAAAGTAATTATAATAATTTAATAATTTATTATATTTTATAATATTTAAATATAAATAATGATAATATTTAAATACTTTTAAAAATTATTATGTATTATTCAGTTTTAGATTGTTTCCTCTAATTTTATTTATAAGAAAAATTAATAAAAGTAAGTTTGACAGTTTCATAATAATTACAAATACTTTTGAGATATTCATTTTTGGGGCAGTTCGATGAGTGATATATGATTTTAGGGGAGTAATTTTCATGGCAGTACAATATGGTCATCAATAACTTTTGTTAGAAAATATTAGAATTAAAAGGAGAATTAGAAACAAAGTGCAACATTAATATAAACATCTCAAATAAAGATAAATATTTAATGAAAAGTCAAAAATAGTTTACACTACTCGTTCTATTATTTGACCGTCTAGCCGTAGAGAAAATGAGAGTAGTGAAGAGTTGCCAAAATCATGCTCACTCTATTTAACTATTTGTTGGTTATAGGGAGGTTATTCTACATTGTAATGAACTAATGCAATGATTTTCATGGGTCCAAACTATATCAGAGGAATACCAAGAACCCATAGCAAGTTCGACAAATGCTCTCGTTTGGAAATATCAATCCTCATTATTAGAGGAATTTGGCGAAGTTGAGATTTTCTTATTTTCGCCAATCTAATTATGAAAAGTCGCCAATCACAGAAGAACAAATCTAATTTTTTTTATTATCAAGGATTAGATGTGATTGATAGTCACAGACCACTTAACATCTCCCTTGCTCAAACTCCTAGATGTTATTGATAGTCACAAACCACTTAACATCTTCCTCGCTTAAACTCCTCACTACAAATATATTATTATTTTTTTATATATAAATTGTAAATCTTTCCATTGTTTTCACTTTGATCTTCATCCCAAATGAAACCACATTGGAAAGTTGTATAATGTCGTCCTCAATGCCTAACTTAATATTTTATGATCAATTTTAAATCTTTCATTTGTTTTCACTTTGATATTCAGCCCAAACGAAACCACATTGGAAGGTTGTATAATTCGGTTTTTCTTGCATAATTTAATAATTTTTGAAGAAATTAAATAAAATGCATTACAGGCCCATCGTTTTATTGTTCCAAGAATATTTGTGGCATATTCAAAAGAGGTTCGGTTCTTCAAAACTATTTTATTAAAAATAAGAAATAAAATAATATTAAATTACAAGTCATAACACCAAGACAAGTTGGCAGAAATACTCTTTTAGATTGTTAGGATAATTAATACCCCATCTTTGTCTTACTTAGTATTATTTACCTTTTCCTAGTAGTTGATGATGTTATTTTCCCCCTAGTGGTGTGTAGATGTCATCTAGGACCCACTATCCACCTAATGTGCCCTGCATGCATGATTTTAGGCGTACGAGAATCAATTCTCTACATTTTAGGAGCTAACTTAGTGTTCTAGTTCAATCCACCTGAGTTCCTGATTCTAGTGGGGGGTTTGAGCTTCAATCACCACTAATTTTGATATAATGCACCATTTTCACCTACTTTGCATGTAGAACTCACTAATGCACCCTTCTTGGTTAGTTAACTAATTGTGACTTCAGTTTTAACTGAGTTTTGGTTGAGTTGAGTTGAGTTGATTTTGGGACTTCCAGAGCACTCCAGTGGTGACAATTCCTATGCTAGACTGACATGATTCTCCTAGGATAATTGAATTCTCTCCATTGTAACATATATGTTGACTTATATATTGATTAATGGAACATAACACACATTTTTGTTTCTATCTGAGCTCCAATGCATGATTAATTTTACTACTCATTTCACTACAATTTTCACTATAATTCATCTTTTCTGCTCATTCTTTTCATTGTGAGGTATTCTCTGCTCTATGATATGTTGTGTTCTAGAATTTCATATGGTATCAGAGCATGTTAGGGGAGCATGCTGCATCCAGTAGTGCACCAGAAGTAAAGGAGTTTCCACAGAAGTCCGTGGTAAAGGCATCTTGATAGCCTTGGTTTTGCCAAGGAAATATTCCTTGGTGTGCAGCGCTCCCGAAAGTGCCTACTGTCAAATTGAAGAGCTCTATAGAGTAAGTAACTAAGTTTATCTCCAATTTGAGAGTTTTTTGCAGGATTTTGAAGGTTTTTCAGTGCAGCAATAGAAACACTTTCGGTTTTTATTCACCAGCGATTTCACATGGAGAATTCGAATGTTCCTTTGTCTCCAATGATCCTGACACCCTTCAATTATCTTGATTGGAGGGCTGATATGTAGATGGTGTTGCACAACAAAAGTATGTACAAGGTCACAATGGGAAAGGAGGTTGAACCTCATTTATTTGTTGAGAAGGATAAGCACCTGAACAGATTAGATGAAACATTTGGTTTCATGTGTATTCATATTTCCAGATATTTTCTCTTCCACCTTGAAGGATTGAAGACTCCAATAGAGGTTTGGTTGAAGTTTGAGACTCTCTTCGAAAATAAATATGAGCTGAGAGGCCATATTGTGGAGAATGAATTAATTTCTCTTCAACCCAACAATTTCGAAACCATACAAAATTTATTTTCTAAATTCAAATCCTTGGTTATGTAGTGCAAATAATGTGGCATTGAGAAGAAGGATGAGCAACTGGTGCTATCCATTCTAAGCAAGCTTGGTCCTGAATTTTCAATATTTGTTTCTACCTTCCATTCTCGGATATTGTCAATCCCCAACTGGAAAATGCCTTCTTTAGATGCATTCACTGAATCTCTCATTATTTCTAGGACTCGTCTGCAAATGCGGACATAAGCTGGCCTCCCTAGTTTAATCACTAATCTAGACCAAAACAAGTAATCATACATACATTTCCTTAACTTGATCCAATCACAAATTGAAAGGTAGAATACATACCTTTGGATGTGAGTTTTCTTCAATGATCCAATGCTCCAGCAAGCTTGCCCGTCCACTTATAAGAAGTACCTACAAAACATGTAAGCCAAGCAATGCGAGAAGAAAACTAGATCTAGGATTGGATTAAGTTATATATATGACCAAGGAGATATACAATAAATGAATAAAAAACCATTTATGGGAAATGAAATGCAATATTGTATTAACATAATGGTAAAGAGTACAACCACTTAAGCCTTGGTGTTGTATCTCCTCTCCAATGGATTCCTCTTTGCTCCAAGATTTCACTTCAATGAAGGAAGGATAAGGATCTAAAGTCTATTACTCCTAGTGTAATTTCTCCAGCATAACTCTATTCTCAATTCCTCCTCCTTCTCACCCATGGCCAAGCCTTGAATTTATAGGACAATATGGATAAGGGAGAGATGAGATATTTAGGGATACTAGATGAGATATGATCCCAAGAAGTGAGGAATTCGATTGAGATCCTAGCAAATAGGGAGGGGATCTCATCTAGATAATATTTGGTTCTAGATAATTCTCGAAAACCCCTTTTTATGCCTGTACAAATATCGACGCATATTGGACATAGATCAACATGCACCAAATCATCTCGACGTGAGTTGATGTGAAGGAAACCTACGTCATCGACGCGGGTTGACAGTAGATCAAGCCGCGCTGATGGACATCGATGCATGTTTCTAATGAAGAAAAGCACGTCGAAGTCACAAAAAAGGTTGATTGCAGGACACAAAGAGTTAAGGATCATTCATCATGGATGTGGCTTCAGGGATTGTGGCAACATGTGGTCACATGGTCTTGTACAACTGACGAAAATTCCATGTAACAAGTTCATCCAAGAACAAGACAAACTTATCCATATGGGTTCCCTGAAGGCCTCCAAAAATTAAGCTCTTATGGCCGTGGAGTCAAAAAGTGTGAATGCTAAAGGGAGGCAGAAAGGAAAATACAAGAGGCAGTTTGAATCCAAGCCAAAGGAGAAGCCTAATCCATCAGAAGGAGCCTCCAGCTCCAAGAAGGACACGAAACATAGGTTTGAGAAGACCAAGTGTACCTATTGCAAGAAAGGAAACCCTTCAGAGAGTTCTTGTATGAAGAAGAATATAGATCAACTAAACAAACTTCTTGAACATCACAACATTAAGCTCCCAGAAGGTGCAAGGGAGTCTGATTCTGGAAGCAAGAGTGAGGATCATGAGAGATTACATGCACTGAAGGATGGATTCTCACAATCACAATCCTTCATCATAGATTATGGAGCCTCTAACCACATGGTTTCCTCCAGAGAGTCTTTCTCTTCATTAGATCTCACTGATGGTCCTAGTATTCCCATGGGAGATGATTCACAACTCTCTACTAAAGGGAAGGACACAATACAACTAGAGCATGGAGAACTTGTTATCTGTTTATCAGATGGCTCACACAAGTTCACCAAAGAAAGAATTGGTTTTGGACCTGACACAATTGAGATTGCAGAGATCTCTTATGGGTAGCTAATAGCAAAAGGGGTTGCAAACCATGTCTCAAATACATATGAATTCCCTCACTTTTTCCCATACTCTCTTCCTACTCCATTTGCATATGATGAAGATCATAATGATGTCTCTTCTAATGATCCAGTTTCAGATTCTGAAGATGAGGACCAAGATCTTGGTGTTGAGTATGAAGTTCAAGCAGATCCGGATCCAACACCTACTCCCAATCCATGGCCAAGGCCAATATGGCCTCACAAAGTCCTTGAAGCTACTGTGAACATAGCTAGCGATCCATATGACCATATAAGAACCAAATATCAGTATCGAGATGAAAACCTTGCACTATGTCATACAAATCCACTTCTCTCAGAGAGGTGCTACATGATGATGGGATATGAGCCACAATCCTTCTAAGAGACTTGCCATGATGGATCTACAACCAAGTGCAAAGCTCGATTGGTTGAAAAAGGGTACTCAAAGGTCCATGGTTTGGAATACAATGAGTCATTCCCCCTAATAGCAAGAAAGGATTAGCAAAGACTTGTTTTGGCAAATGCAGCTTCAAAATAGTGGTAGGTACATCAAAGGTGTAGATCCAGATCCAACACCTCCATTACTATCCTACATAGGAGCATATTGCCTACATTTTTACAAATTCTTTCACCCATAAGAGATTTTCCTTCTCTGCTTGGTGTGAAGGCTGTTTGAGTTTCCTGCTGTTCTTTTTTTAGGAGGGGTATTTTTCCCATGAGATTTTTCCCATTTCCTTAGTTTCATGAACAATTCCTTTTTATCATTTATTTGATTGTATGGGTGACCTTTGGTCTAAGTAACCAGGGCCTAGGATGTCCAAGTTTGGATTAAGGGGGGGCGTTAGGATAATTAATACTCCATTCTTGTCCTACTTAGCATTATTTACCTTTTCCTAGTATTCGATGATGTTATTTCCCCCCTAGTGGTGTGCAGATGTCATCTAGGACCCATTAGTCACCTGATGCGCCCTACATGCATGATTTTAGTCCTACCAGAGTCAGTTCCCTACATTTTAGGAGCTAACTCAGTGTTCTAGTTTAGTCCACCTGAGTTCTTGATTCTAGTGGGGGCTTTGAGCTTCGATCATCACTGATTTTGATCTAATGCGCCCTTTTTCAACTAATTTGCATGCAAAACTCACTAATGTGCCCTTCTTGGTTAGTTAACTCACTATGACTTCAGTTAACTGAGTTTTCGTTGAGTTGAGTTGAGTTTGGGACTTCCGGATCACTCCAGTGGTCACAATTCTTATGCTAAACTGACATGATTCTCCTAGGATAATCAAACTCTCTCCATTGTAACATATTTGTTGACTATATTGATTAATGGATCATAACACACATTTATGTTTCTATCTGAGTTCCAATGCATTATTAATTTGACTACTCATTTCACTGTAATTCATCTTTTCTGCTCATTCTTTTCAATGTGAGATATTCTCACCTTTATGATCTGCTGTATTCTAGAATTTCACATAGACAAATATTTTGGCATTGAATTTTAACCCAAAATACATGAGCTACGCTAGAAGCTCTAAATACATATAGCCATGTTATAAATCACTGGTAATGACAACTGATAATGAAAATGTTATGCATGGTTTATAGATATCTTCCCCTTAGGGCACTACCCATTGAGCAGATATTTAACCACTACTACACATGTAAATTTATAACTACCACCACAGCGTTCCACATCCATTATCAAGAATGGATTTCATTGACATAGATTTAACTTTCACTATCCAATTGTGTTAATCTCTTATCTTCTTTTGATTAATCTCGTTGTTTGCTAGGATCTGTCCTTATCATACATTAACTACTAGTTATATATGACTCAACTATCAATTATTTTTATATGTTTTTTTTATAATTATTTATTAAATTATAAAATAATAAATAATTTACTTAATATAAAAAATAACTTTTACATCATATAAGTTTTTATAAACTACATCATTCAAACCAAATTAGAAAAACTTTTCAAATAAAATAATAACATCACGCCCAAATTTACGTTGTGCAAGACAATACAACAAATATAAATACATTTTAAGAAAATTCTAAAGCATAGTATGTTATAAAGGTATAAAATTTGAAAACTCAAGCCATGCATATATTCATATTTTAATTATTTAAAAGAAATAATTTGAAAACTCAAGCCATAAGTTTGTTGTTCTTTTGTTCGCAAGTTCGAATTTCCACTGGTAATAAATGTCGCTAAGTCGCTAATTTAAGATCATGGACCACAAATATGATATCTTCCAATTTTCAAAACATGTTAAACTGGGTATGTTTAAGAAGGTTGATATTTACACTAAAATTATTTAAACATTAATGATAATAGAATATTGGGCGTAAAAAGAAGCACAATGGCATATGTTTCAGGGTTTTGAGTAACTGCCCATGCTCGCCCAAATGAAGGGCATTAGAATCAAATTAGGGCAAGGAAGAAATGTAATGTAGCACATCATGAAAAACATACATAAGAGATATTCGCCTGTTGCATATGCATGTGGTGAAGCTCCGCCTCAAAGATTTCCTTCTCTAACTACAAGTTAGAGACATGTTGCTGCAGCAACTAGATTGTTGTCACGCACCAATACACAGGGTCTCTCAGCCTTGGGATTACTTCATATCTACCATACTACTAACTACAATGGCTCACTTTTCCAGGGGCATATCTTAAATAGAAATCATTATATTAGCATCATTGACATATTCCAGCAAATAAGAATAAAATAGAATAACAAGAGCCACATGGTGGCAATGTCTTTAACATTGTCACTATCTTTACAACTAGTTATGAGGATGAGTTTTTTGCAATGGAGTTGAAGAAGTTGTTTTTTGAACTTGTTGTGAAGCTATCCAAACAATAATAGTTTAGATGTTAAAATCCAATTATCAAAGTTTCACGAGATAACTTAAAGATCTATTTGAAAGATAATTTTATTTTAAAAGACCCAAACATTTAAACTAATATTTGTTAAAACTATAAATAATATTAAATTTTTTAGACAATGTTGTCGAAGATATAACAAAGATATTTAGCTATGTGTTATTACTAACTGAAAACAAAAATGTATATATATTTGTTTATAGTAAAAACAAAGTTATTTGTTATTTGTTTATGTTATTACTAAAAAAATATTTTTACAAGTGAGTGATAGTAATAGTTTTATTTGGTTAAGAAAAATGTGAAAATTGCTCAAATTTTAAATATGATTTTCACTTATATTTTCTTTTCTGCATATAATTCTTTGAATCATGTTACATATAATACAAATTACTTTAATAGTCAAAGTGTAAACTCTCCAAGGCTCGTATAATATCTATCTTTTTTTATATAATTAGCTAGTGGTATTATTCTCTTTTATCTTTAATTTGTTTTAATGATTTGAATCTTTTAATAATATTTTTTTATCTAATTAGCGAGTGGTATTATTCTCTTTTATCTTTAATTTGTTTTAATGATTTGAATCTTTCAATAATCGATTGATATAATTAAATTCTAACTGGTTTCAGGGTTCAATTTTTTAAGTTGAATCATAAATCATTAGTAAATAGCCCACCGACAACCTGGTTGAAGGATTTCTACTTTTGAACAATAGGCTTATGGACATGTTAGTCTGCTCCGGAAAAAAATTGCCACCAAACAATATCATATTATCCAAACTGCTGAGGAGGGTTTTCATAAATCTTGTATCGACCCTTGAGTTCTAAAATGTACAATTTATTGGGATCAATTTGCACGACTCTGCATATTTTTAAAAGAAAAATATAGTAGATTGGTGCGCAAAACTTATTCGATGTTATTTAGCTTGCATCATTTTTTAAATAGATTTATTGAATTGTTGCTTAAATCAATGTATTTGGTTTGTTCAAGAGGGAAGGGAAATATTAGGGTTTCGAGACAAAACAATGAGTGTATAAGAGCAAGGGAGGGCGAGGAGTTAGAAACAAAGGCCCGGAAGCGAAACGACAAATTTTGGATCAAGGCCTAGATTTTCTTTTCATTGTGTGGGTTTGTCTATTCTCTTTTGTGTTTTAGGGTTGGCACGAGAGGCTTGATTTTCTCTCAATTCATAGATAAGATCATATATATTATGCCCACAGTGAAAGCCATATTATTCAATCTTTAATGTTTGTATGGAATGGCAGTGGTCAAACAACCTCAGGTCTAAATCCATAGATGGAGCCTTTTTTTTTCACAAGAAAAAGAGCTATACTCTATATTATTAATAAGTATAAATGAGAGTACAGGAAGGTTCCAGACATGTCTAAAAGACCCTACAACAAAGTAACATCAAAGTCCCTACCTCATAGTATGGTCCAACTTTGTTCATGTAGATTTCTAATAGTAAACTAAAGAATATGACTTTGATCATATTGCTTTCTGAATATTTTTTACTGTGGATAAACCAGAATCGCACAATAAAAAGTACTGGACCTACAGTCCACTGACTATACCAAAAAATTATATGCTTGAGATAGTGGATCTACTGTAGGTAATTTGATTGATTTATGAGAAAAATAATCGTTAAAGACTTTCAAGTCAGCAGGGCCATGATGCCTTTACTCTTTCAAGTCTGAAATCTGCTCCTAAAGTATGAAAAGGAATCTACTTTATGTCTTGAAATAAACGGGATTGGTGAACACTTCCAAGTGAGTGGGGCCATGATGTGATGTCTTTACTTTATGTCTTGTAAGAAAAGGAATCAACAACCACTTCCAACTTCCAAGTGGCGTAGGATATGGGGAACACAAATCACCCCCATATCGAGCCACTGGAAATTGTGCCCTTGCCGGCCGGCGGCAAACCCTGCTTCTCGTCTTCCGTCTTGCGTCTTGTTCTCTGTTGAAATATTATGGGCCCACGTAGCATGTACACGATCGTATCTAGGGGCACACATGATGTGACCACCACTTACCCAATTGCCAAGGTGACGCACTGACGCCCCTCTCGATGGAATGCTCACACGGTACACCATGGTCCAGAACTACTCGGAAACACAATGTGGACATTGTAGTTCAGAGGATATCCAATTTTGAGGACACTTTCTTCCAATTTTAGTGATATCCGAATGGTGTTTCAAGTCGGTCATAAATATATAAAAAATGCTCTAGAGAGGTAAGGTAGGTGCTATGATTTGATATAATACATTTTTTTTATACTTATCTTCTATTGGGTAGATTTTCATTATTTTATATAATAATTTTTTAAAATTAAAATGATATTATGTTCTATAATATTAAATTTTATGATATAAAAGTTTTAATAATTTTTTTAAAATGATATGTATTAAATTTTAATCAATAATGTTGTTAAAATTTTAATAATCAAATTTTATTATTATAACTAAAATCTCAATTCATATTATTAATTTTTAATAATTATTGATTTATAATTAATTTAAAAAATAAATAATATAATAATACAAACATTAATATATTCAATAATATTTAGTGTTTAATTATAAAATTACATTATTAATAAATCTAGATACAATGATAATATTATAAAAATAAATTATTTTAGCATATTATATATAATTAAAATTTTATTTACGTTCATATTAAAATTATATAATGTTAATAATAAACTTTTAAAAAAATACAATTTTATGGTTTTTTTCTTTTGCCATATTTGTTATTTTGAGGTGGTTTACACCACATAAATACATATAAACATCCATATAGTACATAACCACTCGAAATGTTTTTGGTATTTACATACATATAAACAACCATATAGTACATAACCATTTGACATGTTTTTCGTATTTTTTTATAGCAACATTTGTTATTTTGTGATTATTTACACCCTATCATATGCATATTAATTAAATTTTTATATTTTTATATTTATATATACATATATTAATTTTAGTTTTGTTGTTTTGCACCACATCATTTCAATTCATGTAGGATTAGCTTTGGTGTTTTGCATTACAAAATTTAATCTACCTGGATTGGTTTTGGTGGTTTTTACTATGCACCATGGAATGCCATAGTCATTTAACACCAAAACTAACATTTTTTACAAACTCCACTTTTGCACCATAAAGCTTAACACCACTTTCATATCCTCACATTATATCTACTTTTGCACCACTATTTGAAAGTTGGGGTTTTTCTAAATCCTTCATAAAAAATTGTGTTAATGTGAGGCTAAAATACCATTTTTCTTATAGCCAATTAAAACCATTCAACCATATTCGACATTAACACATGGGGAGCAACACAAAAAAAAATAGATTATTTAAGATGATGAGTTAAATATGCCTATTTTAGAAAGAGCATATCTATTTAACTTTGTCGAAATTTAAACCCACCATACCATTTATCTCTACAATTCTCCACTCAATATCTCTACAATTCTTCACTCAATATATAAAGAAAATGAAAGCCATGCAAAGAGATGGTAAGAAGACAAACAAGTTCTATGAACACATGTAATAACAATAGTATCTTAGATATTAAAGATGCACATCCACTCTTTTATATATACCAGGGTAGATCCAAATCCTAGGCTCTATCCGAGAGGGATCAAATCCCCCTAATAATTATTTTTTACTTTCTTACTTTTTACTTTGTATTATTCTTTTTTGTTTATGGCCGACATAATATTTATCACTTTTTACTTTGTATTATTCTTTTTTGTTTACTTTGTATTATTTTGTTACTCGACAAACTCGACAAACACTCACATGTTACAAGATCTCCCTCATACTCGGCTGTAGAGTGCCTCTCGGCGCAATAAAGGAAGTTTGGCCCACCTTTGTAAGATAAATAAGTTATATTGGTTTAAGTTAAAAAACAAAATACCTTTATTCATAACTATTTTAATTAATATTTTTATAAAAAAATTCTAAATTTTTTATTTGTTTATGTAACACCTCCAGAAATAATAAATATTTTATTATTGCTGCTGGAAAAGAACAATTAAAAACCATTATTATTATTTTATTATTTTTGACTAAAAAGTAAAAAATAGAACAATTGTATTGAGGATATTTTATTTAATAAAATATAATAAAACATGAGACAAGAATGGATCTAGTTGTTGAAGAGTGTTTGTTGAACTACAAGAGGAAAAGGACAAATCACTGAAGCTGTTAAAGATGCATGAGGCATCATCCCTAAAAATCAGGTCACCACTCCTAGTTGAGTGCTAAAGAGCAGGAGGCTCGTAAATGGCCAAGTTCTAGGCAAATTACTAGAAATAGTAAGTCCATGAGCAGTAGGAGGCTAGCATTGGACAAGGATTTATATTGTAATGCAAGAGATGGATCATTGAGGAATTTTGCTCTTGTAGTTCAGCGAATGAGCTCGGGGGTTCTGGAGCTTAACTGCTCTGGGAATTGGTTGGGTGGAACAACGAAGCCATTCTTGTTTTCCCAATGTGGTGACAGGTTCCTATTCTACATTTTATTTCATAAAGGATATGATTATTTGTTTATATGTCTGTAGTACTCTGATGTAGAATGAAAGTTAGTTTTTACTAAATTATTAGTTTAGCTATGCATTCCGTAACTATAAATGTTTACTTCCAAATTGCACATGAAAATCATACTTCTGTTTATAAAATAATTGGTGTTTGGTTTTCCCTATAATTTTGTAGTATCTAGTATAAAAGATTGAAGACTTTTTCTCCAAGATTGCCCCTATTTACTTATACAAGTGCAGATCCATATTTTGTTTTATATTAGCGTTTTCTTCATAATTATAATTACAGTGAATCTTAAACATAAGACTAACTAAGTTTTGGTCGAACAGGCTGGTACCGATTAAGTGGTTACCATTTTCAGTATCGTTTCCCTTGGAACGTTTTCACGTAATTCTTCAGTTAGGGTTTACTTCCTAACCAAATCAAAACTATTTTAACGGGTTTTCAATTTATTTAAATAAGCCAAAGAAGACCTGCAATTCAAACAGTAATATATTTTCTAATCAAATGATAACATAGCATTCAGCCCTAAATTCTTTGATTCACAGTTGTAAATGAAATAGTTATTTTATTCCCGTTCAAAACTATCTACTTAGTTAACTGACTGAACAAACAATTTAAATGTCCAACAATCAAACATAATCATCAACTCATCAAGCCATTATGGCAACGCATCTAATGCTGGAAGTTAGTTCAACGCGATCCATCAGGTTTCGAAACCCTAAGGGTTGCCAATTTATTTAACTCAGGAATATTTATTGTTAAAACTAGATTGGACAACAACTACATTACCCTTGTTTTTATAAACTGTCAAATTAGAAATTTACAGTAATCATTTGAATAAAATACGCATACCCTAAATAGTGAAACAAGTAAGCATACGAAGCAGTCGACTCTTAAAAACGATTCGATTTGAAGGACAGTCTCGACTTTCAAGCCTGTAAAATATAGCTGACAGCCTCAATTACTTTTATTTTAAACTAAGAAGAAAAATTTTAGACATATGAGCTTATACCGCTGTCATTTGAAACATTCGTTTATTTCTCTTTCAACTTTGATTTTTTTCTTTAAATTTTAAATAAACAACCAGGATTTAAACTTCTGAGGATAGTATCTTGTAAACTCCAAAAATGAAAAACCATATCAAAACTTCAAACAATTATCCAAATCTTATGCATTTTCTGGAAATGGAATCATAGCTTGCATGTTTCATTGTAAGCTAAACGTATACATACATTCAACACCATTTCAAGTACTTAATAAAAAACGAAAAACCATAATATTTACATTTGTGTGAAACCCCAAATTGGGTATTAAAGCCTTACAAACCGTAAGCATAAACCCTGCCTCACCAAATATCCTTTACATCAGGTCAACTCTCCACTGAAACGATGGAGGACTGAAACCTTTTAAATTAAATAATTTTTCTCCATTTCTGACAGAGGTCGAATTTTCCCAAATACTCTTGAAAATTCAACTACTTTCCACCAGGAAGAACTCAACATCATAGCATCCAAGCAGAAGTCCACCAAGGCATCAATGAGCAGGACCGAGACTTACTTGGACAGAGGAGTTACTGAATTGTCCAACAGTTCAAACCTCCATCGCTATCACACCAACTAGGTAACATGAAGCCGAAGTGCCGGTCAACATTGCAACGATTAGCTGGGTCTTATAAACAGTAAAATAAAAGATAAAAATGATTTTAGCATGGGAATGAAACCTTACCTTCGTTAAAGTTCATGGCCGACATCGGGAGATAGTTGAACCAGGCCCAGGGTTGTGACACCTTACCGAGACCAAAAGGAAGCACGGTATTCAGAGTTTAAATTTTATGCAGAAATGCCAGGGCGGCCATGGCAGCCAAAGGAGGAAGCTCGGCCCTCCTCTCCTCCTCACCTCTCACAGTCCAAATGGTGTTAGAACCCTCGAGAAGGGTTTGTCTTTTAAACCAAGCGTATGATCACTTGACACTCATTAATGAGCCAGCTCGTTAATGTTAATTGTTTTTAGAAAACCCACTTTGTATAGTTTTAACATCCCTTTCGCCATGGTCCAAAAACTAATTACCATTACATTAATTTACACCTTTTAACGTGCTAAGTTCATCTTTGGATCAAGGTTTTCCTTAGGGCTTGAGTTACCAAAGTTAACACTCATAAGATGACTTATTTATACAAGTTGTCACTCATGGAGTAGAACAGGGTCAAATATCTGTAACCTGTGCAAGAAAGTCTTTTGCATGCATTAGCTTTATAAGTTAATTAAGTCTCAAAGACTGCTTGAAGGACCTTGGTGAGCTTTAAGAAATTGATCACATTCAGTTAAGTTTATCATCTTATAACGATACGAAATAACAATAAACATCATTATAAAATGTAAGACATATCAACATACTATCTGCAAAGCATTGAGTTCACAATCTTCATGGTAAAAGTATAGTTACTCTTTTTAAGTTAAGACAGTTATGGGTCAAAACATTCAACAAAACAAAGCATGAACAAATATATATATATATATATATATATATATATATGTTACATAAAAGAAAGCATGAATATTTAAGAAGTTTATTCAAATTTTTGTCGACTAAATTACCCATAAGGATTCTTTTCACATCGATTTCCTAGTTTTGTATTATACAAGATTTTTTTTTTCGATTTTGAGGGATTTTATAGTTTATGAAAAAGGCATTACTTTGTTTTTAGAAAAATAAAAACTAAGGTGTACACAGTTATTATTATCTTTGAGTTAAATTTTGTTTTACTTTGTATTTATATTTATATTAAAATGATTTTTTTTTTTTTTTTTTTTTATTACTTGAAATTTAAAACTAATCATTAATTTTTTATTTAAAAATCTGCACAATATAGAAAATCTACAATTTTTATTTGTGTTTATATTGAAACTATATTTTTATTATTTTTACTTAGAATTTTAAAAAACAATATTAATCTCTTATTTAATAAAAAAAAACCTATATATTTTATGAAATTAAAATCAACCTAAAAAAATTCTGTAACTTAAAAATCTTCAAAATATAGAAAACCCTACATTTTGTATTTGTGTTTATATTGAAACTATGTTTTTATTATTTTAACTTAGAATTTTAAACAACAATATTCAGCTCTTATTTAATAAAAAAAATCTATATGTTTTATGAAATTAAAATCCACCTAAAAAAATTCTATAATAGAGATTTTGTTTTATTGACATAATATTAATTTCATAAAAATTATTTATATTAATTTAAATAAAAATCTACATTTCAACATAATTTATTAAAAAATTGGAAGTGCCTCTTTCTTCAAAAAACTAATAAAAAATTACACATATTGTCACATACCTCGAAAATCCATAAATAAATAAATGAAAATTTAATGCATGTAACCTTGTAAAAACATCATTTTTATTCCGATATACTACATAACATATCTACACTCTTAGCGAGTAATAACTATTGTGATATGGTCATCTTGTTTGAAGAAGTTGTTAATGAAATTTATAACTGCTTGGTCATGTTGCATTCAAGCTGGATGCCCCACCAAAATAAATGGCGTGTCACCATCAAGAACGAAGGTGATGTTTAAAAAATGTCCCTGCTCCTGTTATTGTTTTTATGTTCTAAATATCTAAGTT
Source organism: Larix kaempferi (assembly GCA_027924585.1). Classification (NCBI taxonomy): domain Eukaryota; kingdom Viridiplantae; phylum Streptophyta; class Pinopsida; order Pinales; family Pinaceae; genus Larix; species Larix kaempferi. The sequence goes on from BSBM01000087.1 coordinate 1,359,212, forward strand.
GTAAGCACCAATAAGGCGGGGGGGAAGGCTATTACTATAGTCATGATCCAAAATGTAAAGGTATTGAGGTCTAACACCAGTGCTAATCTTTAATTTAACAGTAAGTTTGGACCTTGCAATGCATGCGGGAATGTAATGAGGGCTATGGGTGATACCATAGTCGAACCTTGAACTGAGAGCAATATAAAGGAGTTTGATTTACCCTGCTATACGTGGTTGTTGGTTGTTTGTACTATGGTGGATGGTAACATTTAATACGCCACCCTGGTTGCGAGTTGACATCGCAACCAGGCTTTTATGGCCTACGCTGGAAAGCAATTGCAACCGTCCATCAAGAATTGGGATTTTCAGGGTTGAACGCTAGTACAAAATGAGAGATAAGTCACTAGGCAACTAAAAAAGTTAGTCACCACTTTTTTTTCAAGGGATAAACGACTAAAATTGAGCAATTTTAAATAAGCCAACTAAAAACGACTAAGATAAATGACTAATTTACTCACGGGATAAAATATATGACTAGATAACAAGTGACTAAAATAAAAATGACTAACATAAATGACTAATTTAGTCACGGGAATATAAATATGACTAGCTAAGAACGATTAATGTGAATTAGTCATTTATGTTAGTCATTGAACCTCTTTAAGTAAAACATTGAACCTCTCTAAGTAATATTTAGCATCCAATAAGGGATATGGGTTCCATTTGGAAGATTTGAGCACTCTTGGGATTTAGGGCACTAGACATGGTCGATAGAGGAAACCCAAGCCTAAGTTAGGCTATAAAGTAAGCATTTAGGGATCAAGGAAATGAACAAGGCCTTAGTTGATCACATAACATTGATCTAGGACATCTTAAGTATTATAGTGGAAATATAGACACCATTAATAGGTTTTGAGTTTAAGGGATGGGCCTCAAAACACTAGACATGGTTTAATGAGGAGGAATACCAACATCTCATGCCTGGAATACATCTATGGCTTATAGACCATGCATAAGTTACAATACCACCACATAACCATTAAGATAACTTTTCCATTAAGCAATGTTCATTATGGGATTTAAAACCCCCAATGCCATCCACTTAGAAATCAATCCAAGGTTTCTTCAAAGTAATGAAACCACGTCCAAAAAATAATCTTTATATTAATCCATCACCAAAGGTAGATTAACCTCAAAATAAGCATAAATAGTGGTGAAAACCACTTTTCAATGCCAACTAGATATACGAAAGGCCTTTAAAGAGGGGATGCTTCATTATAATAACTAGTGAGCACAAGGGGATGTCCCAAAATCCCCCTTTCAAGGTTACGTTGGCTTCATAAAAATGCTCCAAAGTGGGCATACTTAGGATGAGCCCCTTCCAAAATATGGATTGATTCTCAACCCATGCTAATCCATCATCCAAAATTTGCAACTCAACTATGGTGGATTAGTGACTCCAATAGATGAGAGAGAGATCAAACCATGAATGTCTCTATGATGGAAAAAATCACCCATAAGGTAATTAACCTAGGTTTGGCTCCATGATTTAATAATTGTATACTCATGGCAAGGAAGGCGGCTTTGTATAAAAAGACTTGAGGCTATATACCACCTCTGTGGCATATATTTGGAGGACAATTGACAGGTTTTACCAAACGAAATAGCTCAAATTGATCAGAAACATTTCCAGCATCCAAGCAAACATCTGTCTATTCACATTATGTCACTTGACAACAATGATCATTAATTACCTGGCAACTTTGCATAGATTATCAAATTCTTTGTGAAACCAATAAAAAAGTATTTGGTCGCAGTTTTCTAGGGTTTGTAGATATGATTCTATAACCATATTGTTGGAATGATCTTGTATTTTGTATCTGGAAGTCTTTGAGGCTTTATATTTTCATGTTGCTTGCACAATGGCTACTAGATCTGACAACATGTGTTGTGATCTCAACGATCCCTTTATTTTTTAATTCATATGTTAATGCTCCTTTTTGTTCCCAAGTGCTCATTCTCATTCAGTATTGTATTTTTCCAAACTATAAATTATAAATTATAAAATTATAGATTATAATTATCGGATACCCACACTATATAAATTATAACATTTTGTCAAAATAAAAGAAATTGAAAAACCTATGGTCGTGATAGAAATTGTTTGGCAATTTATGACACCACATCTAAAGAATTCATATCCAATCGAGAATCATCCATGGCCCTTGAACTTTACCATATCTCTCCAAACTAGAGCCAGGGTCCACAAAAACCATCACTGCTTCCACTATTAAGGGATGAACTAATAGGGCACATCTAGGGAGGTTGTCTATAATGAGCATGGCATCGATACCACTTGGATATACCATGACACTCTTGCAAAATCTGGAAAGGCTAAATACAGTGCCTACTCCTAAAACAAATTACGAGGTAAGGCTCATTGTTTTGAAATTTCTATTTTTCCTTCCAAGTATTTGTCTTTGTTTCCAGGTCTAACTCCCTTGGATACATGGCACGCCATGATTGGTCTTTTCATCTTCCTGATTTTATACAAAATTCAACGATATGTGATCAATTTCTGCTAAGGATTTTTCTAGGATTTCTTTTAGCAAATGCAATGGTTGCTAACAATATGTCCACTAAGCTGGTAAACCTCTTTTTTTCTTTAAAAATGAATAGGATTAGATGCCAGGATTGAGAGGATTCTTATTTTTTTCTTTCAAAAACGTATTGGGTTTGATGCCAAGTTTGACGGGTATCTATTCCACAACAATCATTGGGTACTATTGCTATTCCTCATATCCGTTTTAACTATACCATTTGAATGGGGAAAACCACAATCCCTGGGTTCTTATACCCTAGAACCCTACCTCACCCCTTTTCTAACTTTACCATTCAATGGGGTAGACCACAGTGGAAATGAAACCCTACATCTAGGTCACCTCGAATCCTGATGAAAATTTGAGCATATTGTTTTTCATTACCAAGAAAGGAAGTTAAGAGGACAGTGATTCGATATTTTCAGGCTGATATATATTCAAAGGAAGTTGTATATTGATGTTATCAATGTCCCTACTTCATTAGCAAAGATCTCTCAAATTTGGGCAGTGATTTAGTCATTCCCTTGTTGTGAAGCATTCTCTCTCTTGTGGGAAATTGTGTGACCCATTCTCAGCAAATTCTTGGTTGTGGAGGGTTGTCTCTTCATCTTTAGAGGTTATAGCACAATTGCAAAAGTTGTAGGACTGAATTGGAGTCCGTAGTCTTTTTTTTGGAGGCTAAATTAACCATATAGAACAATGATATCCCCTTTCTTGGTTGTGTGATCACTTATAGCTCGGTCATATTGGATCTATGGAGGTCGTGTCAACCTTAACAACCATATATTAACCTTATAAGACATCGATATATTGTCATTTCTAAGACATGTTGAGTATATCAGGGATCTATTGGTTTTAGCAATGGTTCCTTATATGCTGGGCATATTATTCTATTGTTGGGCACAACCACAATATCTTATACAAATTCCAACCCGTATCTATATCACAAATCCAAGTCATCATCTTCTATAGTTTATAGAAGAAGGCCATATGGTGTTGTTCGCTTCACAAGGGAGAATTCATGAGGGAGCTTGAATACACAACAACTGGGAACCTCTAAATACAACCCCCTCTGTTTATTTCTGCAAGTCTTGAGGGTCTTCTATCCAAGCATAATTTTTATGGTTGTCAATCACTCCCATGTGCACATTGTGGCACCACAATTATAGTTTGGAAAAAACACAAAAGAAAGTAAAAAAATTGTGATTTAATTTCAAAATCGGTTAGAACTAGATGAAATATAAATCATTGCAGATATGTTGAATTTTACTCTAACATTTCTCCATACATTGGTGTCAGCGTCTCATTCATGCATCACTAATATATACAAAGCTACAGTAAAGAACTAGTCAATAGTCAAAACAATACAAATCTAAATTTTAATCAGTGATCCCATCTATTACTATTGCTATTCTTCACAAATTTATTTCATTTGCCAAAATTTTGTAGGTTTGCAAACCAATTTTAACATTTTTCAATTTCATATTGACCAATCATATCGAATAAATGCCCCTTGCTAAGTTTTTAGGAATCATATTCCGTTGAATCATTTTAGAGGCCCTTTTGCATGATGGCCAGTATTTTATTGTAATTATTGCCAATTTATTTACTAATTCCATTTGATTCATAAAAAAATTAAAAAAGGGCGATAGTGGTCACAAATAGTCCTGAAATTTTAGTACATACATAAAATCAAGAAATACTAGGAAACTTTCCATATCCATTGTCTTTGGAGATTTTTCTCAAATTGATGGGATATATTTCTTCATGAACTACACTGGAAAAAAATTATCATGAAGGAATATACCGCAAAGTAGATAGATTAATGCTAGTTAGATATGTTGTTCCTGAATTAAGATTATTCTCAAATAATAAACATTTTCCATTTTACAAGTAAACCATAATCAAAATAGAACAATAATGCAATGTGTTCTTCCGATAGAACAATGAGCTCACAAATACTCAAAAATTAAGATAATGGTGGATGAACATTGGAACCTATCGCCCTTTTAGCAAATGCTGGAAAACAAAATGATGTCGGCATTGCTAACCCTTTTCCTCATTTTCAGTCTTTGTTGGTTGAGTGAACTGTGTGTAGCTCTGCTCAAACTAATGCAGCGAGTTTTGTATTGATCCATAAAAGAAGGGATTTTAGTGTGATGGTGATCTACTCTTTAGGGAATCAATATAGTCATATACCATGCATATACCCTATGAAACAAACATGAGGCTATGTAACATTCCCTGTTGATTAGTTTAGACCTCAAGGCCCCAATACATGGGTTTATTATCATTCCTTCTTATGACATGGCTACTCAATATGTTAAAATAAAGTGAAAGAATGCCAAACATTCAGGGGTTTTGGCTTCAATAATGCCAAGCACTAGGAAGAGATTCACAAGTTGATTTTTTTTAGGAGAGATTCAATTTCATTCTATGGTGGTGGGGAGGATGGCATCATGTTTATTTGGTGATAGAGAAGATAAAAATGAATATATGCAGGAATATTGACTGCTTAATATTATATATATTATAGATAAATCCATTTAAACTTGAAGCCTAGTATTTTTGATATGTGTACTTTTACTTTTGATTAATGCATATAGGTTTTGAGTGGTTACTATTTTTGTAGGAAAAAATTGTTATTTTTTGCTCATCTTCATTCATTGCTATGATTTTTTGGGTTCAATAATGATTGAATATTTAACAAGCAAAAACGTTATTTCAATTGCCAAAGGATGTTGTGTAGAAAGACTTAATAGGAAGATCTCTAATGTTTTCTATTTACATTTGTTGGCTATTTATCCTTTTGTAGGTATTGGTCATTGGAGAAGGTGATGGCGGGGTTCTTCGCAAGGTTTCTTGATACATGTCAGTTGAGCAAATTGCTATTTGTGATGGTCATAAATGTCAGTGCATCTAACAAGTTCTTCATTTGGTAATTGCTTCCTTTAATTACTCTATTTTTGTCAACATTTTAGAAAGCTCAAGCAATCTCTCTCTCCTTGTATTGTCAAGATAGGGGGGACCCTTCTACTTTTCTTGTGCGCGTGTGTGCTTGTTTGTGTACCATTAAAAATAACTAGTTGATTGTTAGTTTTTCAGAATTTACTTCAATCTGATCTAGGATCTTAACTGAAAGAACAACATCTACAGCATATCAATCATGGACATAATAATGCAAGCACACAAGAGACAATAAACACACAGAGTTTCAATGAGGAAAACCATAAAGGTGAAAAACCCCACAACTTCCTAAGATATAGATAGAGCAATGATACAACCCAAGCATAAGAGATATACTCCTAGTAGCAACTTCTCCTCCTCCACTAGTGTGCCACTCTCCAATGAGTGTAAGAGTGAGAAAGTGAATAATCAAATAGAGTGCCTCCCGCACTCTATTTATACTTGACTTGACTTGCCTAATAACCTTTACTAGGTCGGCCTTAACTTAACCACATAACATAATGTTGACAGTGCCGATCCCCAATAGGGTGGTCTAATAACCCTTTAACCCACATGACTTATACAGGGCCGACCCCAACAAGGTTGTCTAATAACCCATCAAGTATAAGTTATGACACTTACAATATAAATGACGACACTTCCGTATAGAGGAATAATAACATCTCTATAGGAATACAATATACATATGTGAAATACATTCCGAAGTTACAATTACATCAACACTCCCTCTTAACTAGGAAGGTATTTCTCGACACAGATCTGCTAGCACAAGTCTTCTTCTCTAGATCATCGTCACTAGATCAATGACATCGAATCATCGTCATCATCTCTGCTGCTGCTATCTCAATCAATCTCCAATATACGCATCATAGGAAGTTCTACAGAGCCAGTCCTTTCTCATACTGGATGTAGGCCCACCACTTGCAGGTCTTCATCATCATTGGCCATACTATGGAATCCTTAGGACTTATTACGTGCATCACAAAACCTCACAAGAGCATCCCAAGATGTTACGAGTACATAGCTCTACCTGTCGGATCTCCAGGGACATATTACATGTGACCCCACCACAAAACCTTGCAAGAGCATCCCAGGTTTTTACAAGCACACAGCTCTACCTGTCGGATCTCCCAAGGACATATTACATGTGGTCCCACCACAAAACCCCGCAAGAGCATCCTAGGCTGTTACAAGCACACAACTCTACCTGTCGGATCTCCCAAGGACATATTACATGTGGTCATGGAAAAACCTCGCAAGAGCATCCCAGGATGTTACGAGCACACAGCTCTACCTGTCGAATCTCCCAGGGCCATATTATATGCTATAGGACAAAACCTTGCAAGAGCATCCCAGGATGTTACGAGCACACAGCTCTACTTGTCGGATCTCCCAGGGCGCTATTATATGTCCTCCCAGAGCAATGCCTCGAAAGAGCATCCCAGGTTGTTATGAGCACACAGCTCTACCAGTTGGACATCCCAGGTCAACTTACATGCTCATCTGCATAACATGTCCATGGCCACAGAGTATCAACCTGATACTCACCATACATCATCCCGATGTACATCATCACACAATCATCCTGATCATCATCACTGCATCGTCTTGATGCATGTCATCTGGAGCAACATCCTGAAGCTCATCATCCATGATCATCCTGATCATACAATGTATCCATCTGATACATATAATGCATCCACCTGATGCATATCGTCACACATGATCTACCTGATCATAAAATGTATCCACCTGATACATATCATGCATCCACCTGATGAATATCTCATGCATGATCCACTTGATCGTACAATGTATCCACCTGATACATATCATGCATCTACCTGATGCATATCACATACATGATCCACCTGATCATACCATGTATCCACCTGATACATATCATGCATCTACCTGATACATGTCACATAAATGATCCACCTGATCATACAAAGCATCCAACATGATGCATATACATATACATGATCCAACTGATCATATCCAACATCCTACATGATGCATACAAATATACATGATCCAACTGATCATACAAAGCAGTAACTGGAGCATCGTCCTGATGCTCATCACACAGTGCTTACATCCACAGCCATGGGAAGGATGCTCCTCTCACCATGCTTGGAATGGCTCATGCAGATGTGTCCATCACTTCTTTCTCAAAGTGTCGTCAATCTGAAGAACACCAAGTCTCTCTTTGAAGTACTCAAACTTCACTCTGGCTAGTGGTTTCGTCAACACATATGCAACCTGCTCATCTGTCGCAACATACAGGAGCTTCACTGCTCCTCTCTTCACCATGTCCCTGATATAGTGATATTTGATCTCAATGTGCTTCGACCTATCATGGAACATCGGGTTCTCAGATAGCTTCACACAACTCTAGTTGTCACAAAAGATACCAGTAGCCTCCAACCGGAGATCAAATAACTCAGACTGTAGCTTCCGGAGCCATATTGCCTCACAACTAGCCGAACAAGCTGCAACATACTTTGCTTCGGCTATACTCAGTGCTACGCAAGACTGCTTCCTACTAAACCAAGAGATCACACCCGATCCCATACTGAAGCAACACCCAGAAGTGCTCTTCCTATTTGCAGCACTGCCTGCCCAGTCCGAATAAACATAACCCTACAGGTTAAACTTTTGATTTGCATCATACTTGAGCCCATAGTCAATTGTATCCTTCAGGTACCTCAGAATATGCTTTACAGCAACCAGGTGAACACCTCTGGGATCCATCAGGAACTAGCTCAATGTGTTCACCGCAAAACAAATATCTGGTCTCATGTTTGTCAGTTACATCAAGGACCCAATCATCTGACGACACACCGTGACATCAACCGGATCAAATGAAGCTTCACACAAAAGCTTCAGGTTCGATGCCATAGGTGTGGCCATGGCCTTGCAGTCCATCATCTCGAACCTCTTCAGGATCTCTACTGCATACTTTCCTTATCCAAGGAAGATTCCATATGCACTTTTCCATACCTCCATGCCTAGAAAATAGTGCATCATCCCCAAGTCCTTCATCTCGAACTCGACAGCAAGCTTCCTCTTTGTATCGGCAATCAATCTATCCTCACCTGTAACAAACAGGTCATCCACATACATAAGTAGTATCACTGGATTGCCTTCCTCAACCTTGTAGTAAAGGTTGGAATCTGCTTTACTCTTGGTAAAGCCCAAATTGGATAGAAAGTTGTCTATCCTACCATACCAAGTCCTAGGAGCTTGCTTCAAGCCATACAAGGCTTTCTTCAACTTGCACACATATGACTCTTTGTCATGTGTCTCAAAACCAAGTGGCTGCTCCACATACACATCCTCCTCGACTACACCATTCAAGAAAGATGTCTTGACATCCATCTAGTGTATCTTCCATTTCATCACTACAGCCAGAGCAAGTACTGATCTGATGGAAGTGTATCTGGCTACAGGAGCAAAAGTCTCTGCATAGTCTATTCCCTCTTTCTCGGAGAAGCCACGAGCTACAAACCTCGCTTTGTATTTCTCTATGCTTCCATCTGCAGCATGCTTGATCTTGTAGATCCACTTGGAAGTCACAACAGACTTCCCATCTGGTCTTGGGACTACATCGCAAACATCATTCTTCATGATCAACTGGTATTCCTCGATCATGGCATCCTTCCATTACTGTATCCTGAATCCTGGGAACTTTAGATTCTTCAATATCTTCAATAGATAGCTTTGTTGCTGGAACAAATGTTGTAGTCCTTCTTTTGTAGGTGATGGTATACGATCTTTCCTACAAGACAGGTTAAATTGCATGATTAGAAACATCCCATAGTTTTCAAAACAAATTCTTACATATAAAGAAATATGTCATACAGTCATGCAATTCTCTTAGCCAATTCTTTAATACAACATTTATCCATATCCCGTAACTTTCTAGATGCCTTCCAATCTCTACCAGAACATTGTTAAGAGTGTGCACAACTCCCAACATGTCAGCAAAGAGGTTTCATTCTAGATAAGTAGCAATGGAATGTTGTACAGTGCCATAGGCCACTTACCCATCACATGCATATTAGTAGTATATTGTTCATTAATGCAATTATTCTAATGTGCATAATACACACCCTAAGTCTAGGAACATAAGCATATACATCATTGAACAATATTATTTAAACAAACAAATAATTCAAATACTTATCATTGTTTGGTTGTAGGGTGGACTCCCTCTTAATATTTGCTTCCTTGCAGGAACTATTGGAGTGTGCTCCCTCTTGATCTTTGCTTCCTAGATTACTTGTCTTTGAACTTATATCCATCCTCAATCACTATGCATACTTATTAGTATCATCATTGTGTTATCCTCGAGGTCTCATACACAATCATACATTCATTAGTATAATCTCAATACTATAAAACATTATGATTCTAAGTAATCTTAAACATGTATGGTCAAGATCATTTCATATACGGATAATTTACCACAAGCATTCAAGGTTTCAGGGAGTACTTCCTTTACTCATGCAAATACTTATTTGACCATAGGACTCTTCTGGTTAGTCATATCATCAATCAAGGTAAGAGACATAATATGCATAAACCCTTGATTACTCAAACCTATAACTTCATGAATAATCATTATCAATCATACCAAGTATACTTATATAAGAGATCCTATCACAAGGTAGGATTCTAACTTGATATAGGAAAAACATACCTGGATTAATATGTTAGCTGGTTATGTATAACATACCCACATGGTGTCTTCTTGTTCTCTTAAATGACTTGTGCTAGTGACCTACATATCTCATAATTTAACCATTGTGGAACCAAATTATTTATACCTTGTAAGTAGATCTTTTATGTGATCCATGGCAATGGATAAATCTTTGTCTGCATGTCACCATGGTCATATATTCTTGAACTAGAACATGATTTGTCTTTCTTGATGTACCTTACATGTTAGTGGACAACAACAACCTCATACAACACCACAATGCATTAGTACAATCATAAGTGTCAAAACACTAATAAATGAATATATGCATTCATAATTTTATTAAGGTGATACGACAAGTCTAAAGTTAATCAAGATTGTACTAACCTTAATGAAGACAAACATACCATAAACATAATCATGAACAGATCTCGAAACATACCTGGATAAGTCATACCTGTCGAGATTGCTTGTAATATTCTTATGTAAGGCCTTAGCCTGATCTCCCTCTGAAATGGGAACTTCTTCACTTATGCAGGTGACCAATCCATTCTCTTCTAGGATTAACCCAATCCACTTGAATTGCAGAAACTGGATCTAGAGCTGGATTAGGGTTTGTTAGGGAAACCCTAAAAATTCAAAATTTGAATTTCAAACTTCTGAAAGGATAGAAAGATGCGCCTTGATGAGAAGATCAACCTGGTATACTCAGAATTTGAAAACTGCAAAGTTTCACCCCTCAAATTTGATTTTCAATCTTTCGGATTCACTAGGGAGGACCCTAAATTAGGGTTTGAGTTTCCCGGAGATTCACCCAACCAAATAGTTTGATCCAAAGCTCTAAACTTTGATTTTTCCAAGGATCTTCCTGCTATGGTCACAGATTTCAAAAATTCCCATTTTTGCAGAAGCCCTAAGTTTCCACTTTTCCGATCAAAGTCCCGAACTAGGGTTTGATCAAGCTCGGCCTTCTGCCCAACCAAAAAATTCAATATTGGTCTCTAAATTTCGATTTTGATGAGGAGAATCCAGCCGTGGTATTCGATACAAAAATTCCAAAATTCTCCGAAACCCTAAATTCCCAGAGCCATGAATGAAGGTGCTCAAAATCCAATTCTGTTTTGACAGAAATATGCACCTAATTGTTTCTGGTGTAACTCCAAAATTTCAGATCTACGGGGTCTGAAAATTCTTCTTGTGGTAGCATGACCTGTTATCGTTCCAACCCCACAAGTCTGACCACAAATGGATTCTGTGAGAGAGAGTTATACCAAGTGTCGCAACGTGACCTGTTTATGGGATAAAACAAGAGAGCGAACTTGTACGGAGTGCCACGAGTCACTGGTTCAATTTCGGCCCCTGAAAATCATACCTGTGAAAGTACAGTCCGTGCCCTACCTGCCAAATTTTACAAAATTTCATTTGGAGCTTCCTAGCCCAAGTTGTGACCTTTTTTCCTAGGTCACCTGTTTATAACTGAGATCTGGAAGAGACAGAAACCCTATATTGTACAGATCATAAATCTGAAAGTACAACGAACTAGAGGCTCTTCTTTGGACACAAGGTACATGGGGATCTTATCTTCGACCTGTAATATTTTCAGATCCTGAAACCTTGGAAAAATGAATTTATAGCGAAATTTCTACGATGACTGGTTTTTGCTATATCAATCCCTAGCTTCGCAAGTGCAACAAGTGTCATAAATGCCATACCATGCCTTCTTTCAAGCTAGCTCTGATACAATTTTAGTTTTTCAGAATTTACTTCAATCTGATATAGGATCTTAACTGAAAGAACAACATCTACAACATATCAATCATGGACATAATAATGCAAGCACACAAGAGACAATAGACACACAGAGTTTCACTAGGGAAAACCATAAAGGTGAAAAACCCCACAACTTCCTCAGAGATAGATAGAGAAATGATACAACCCAAGCATAAGAGATACACTCCTAGCAGCAGTTTCTCCTCCTCCACTAGTGCACCAATCTCCAATGAGTGTAAGAGTGAGAAAGTGAATTATGATCAAATAGAGTGTCTCCTGCACTCTATTTATACTTGACTTGACTTGCCTAATAACCTTTACTAGGTCGGCCTTAACTTAACCACATAACATAATGCTAACAGGGCCGACCCCCAATAGGGTGGTCTAATAACCCTTTAACCCACATGACTTATACAAGGCCGACCCCAACAAGGTGGTCTAATAACCCATCAAGTATAAGTTACGACACTTACAATATAAATGACGACACTTCTGTATAGAGGAATAATAACATCTCTATAGGAATATAATATACATATGTGAAATACATTCCGAAGTTACAATTACATCAACATTGATCAAACTATGTAAAGACTATTTATCCACACCAAGTAGATACTAACACATTGAGATTGGCATTGTGAGGAATTTGATAGGTTTTGATTCTCAATGCATGACAAATTTGGGGTTAAGATGGAGATCTATGATGGTTATAAGGTTTCTTAATGACCTCGTTAAAAAATTTACAACAATAAGTAGAAAATGTTATGAAAATGTTCTTGTACATTGAAGGAAACCATTTATGGTAGACATCATAGATATGTATTTTTCTTCTAAACTGTATTATTTGAGCTAAATGCATTTAGACATGAGGGTAAACAATTGAACAAGTTGACACCATTTTTTCCATATTCCCTTCTATGGAGAATAATTTGAGATGTATGTGCTTTCTTTTTCCAGTAGTGATTTTCCCATCTTATGAGTATTTTCAGGATAGGGAATTCTCATTTCTAGAAAAGACCATTCTCATAGAGCACCCGTTCGACATGGTTTTCAAAGCCACATTTTTGTATGGCTCTGAGTTTTGGGGTCTCAAATTAGGACTTGTTGCCTAGGTGTGAGTTGAAAGAGTCCAAATCATTAGTGTATTATGATATTATCCATTGCAAATGGACTTCTCTTCAAAATGTTTCCCTGCTTAATTTGGAGCATAACCCCTTCACCTCAACTTCATATTCAAGATTTTTCTTTCTTCATAGGATCTAGTCTTTCGGATGGGAAATGTACTTGTATCTAGGCCTACATTCCTCAAAGGAGATCATTGCCATGGATTTCTCAAGGTAAAGATGTTGTTGATTAATAAGGTGCTCAGGAAAGACGTCCATCGACAAATCATTTACCTTACTTGGGTGTCTGCTCCTTAGCTTCTAGGTTCCAATATGTCCTTTGCTAAGCATTTTTTGCTGATGGTGGACAATATTATTATCTATCTTGATTCTATACTATCTTTGGAATCATTTCCTTTTCCGAGTACAACCTTATTATCCTCTTGGTTAGTTGAGGGTTTTCTCTCACTAATTGTGAATTGAAACCAATCCCCAAATTCCAATTATGGATAGGATTTGCAGGCTTTGTTCTCTATAGGAGGACGAGATAGAGGATCATTTCATATTCAAAGTTCATATATCCCACTTATTACGAGATCCATGAGATATTTCATATTTCACTTCCTATACCATGATTTTGTATTATTCCTTGCTACACTTTTCACATACTATGGCTAGAGTGGTTTGGCTATATCATCTCCAGATGTAGTACTTGTTATGAAATCTATGGGAGATTTCATTTCCTATACCATGATTATGGATGGCCACTTGCTACATTTTTTTTATATATATATTTTCTATATTTGAGAAGCAGTTACTTTCAGATGACAGGTCCTGGGATACTCTTTCAGGTCCAAATTCAATAGGTTTCTTACATCTTTCTTTCAACCTATTTTTGCTAGTGGAGGTGTTTAACATCTAGTAGATGCTTCAAACCATTGCAACTAATGCCAATAGATCACTGAAGTGGTGTTCACCATTTCATGTGTTCACATAGACATGTTCTCCCACATTTGATTTAGGAGTGAGCGCAGCTGGTTCCCAACTCCATTCTTGTAGACAGGCACCTATCACAAGGTATATTTTTTCGGTGAGACTTGTTGACCATCGATTTCACGGGAGCTTCAAAAAGGAGCACTTGGATTCCCCCAGGAAAATCTATCTTGGCCCACTTCGGCCAAACCATTCTCTAGTTGGATTGGTGCCTTCACGGCTATTGACGAGGGGGCAAGTACCTCTTCAATTTTGGTGCAAATTATTATTTTCTTCCTGAGCTAACTAATAATCATTTATAAATCTTTATACACACACACACACACACATATGTATATATAAAAGCAAAGTCATATCAACAATTAGAAGAGGAAGAATCTGAGGCAACTCTATTTGGCACCATTCTTGGGTGTTTTTTATCAATCCATGGTATCAACAATGAGTTGCATAGATTCATATCTTGGTGCTTAAAAGTTCCTGATTTAAGATGGATGGACCCTGGTGTAGTGTGTGTGTATATATATCTACATATATTACACTACGGTCCAACAAAGATCCTTGTTAACTCATCTTTTAAACACCCATAGATTTACATCTCAATTATTTTTTTGGCCCCTCTTAGTGCTTAATAGATCTGGGGTTAAGATGGATCTATGTTGGTTTCTATTTCTTCATTTCCATATCCCATCTATTTAACAAAAATGTGAATATATGTTAAGAAAGAAATGAACTGAAACTTACAAGGAGGACAATCCTTTCACACCACGATTAATGCAGAAAGTTGTAGGATGGGTTATAGGTGCCAGAGTGGATTACAAATAGAGGATTGGAAGGAAAAGGGAATTCTGGGAGGTGATGCTGCAAACCCGTTTGAGAAATCTGAAACATGAACATTACATTATTGTGATATTGTATCTGATATAGACATCATGCTTATATGAATATCTGTTTTGTTCATGCTTCAAGTTACAACTATTCCAGAAATATGTCAAATGATTGATGGTCTATGATGTTGTACTTATAATCAGGATCTTGAAGATAAGTAATGCTTACTCTTAATCTGTTTGTAATCTATTTTTTGTGATTATATATGCTGTTGTACTTATAATCAGGATCCTCAATATGGTATATTCCACTTGTATGAGGTTGTCATCATAAAAAGTTGGATTCAAAGCATGGGATAAAGTGTGCAAGAGAATGTTGAATTGGTAATCCAAATATCCCATCTCACTCACCACCATAAATAATAGCGTAATATCAAATCTACAAGTCAACACAACATGTGGAAGTTTGAGGCATATGCTATATCAATGACTTTGAACAACTCCAACTTAAGAGAACTATCAAAAAGATGCTCAAGTCCATTGATTGTTGGTGGTGAATTCTATAATTCCTATAGCCTCTCTTGTGAGCTCCTTGATCCATTGTATTCTAGCCTCAAACTCTTCCAAAATTGAGTTTTAAAAAATAGACTATGCATAGAGTAAAAAATACATCATTATACCTACTCTTTGCAATAAGGCTTGTGACTTTACAAACTAGTGCATTATATATGATAACTTGCATCGCATTGGAGGGGCCTATGTGCTCAATAACATTAATTAAAATATTTGCAATGAATGATTATTTTTCTCATGTGAACAATCTTCAATTTTCAAAAGCATTACACATTTTGGTGAAGAGGCAATGATGTTGACCAATGGCCAATGCCTCATATCTTCCCACCCAACTAAGATCATAAGAAGTAAAAACCCTTGAGCCACTCCATGAAGAATGAACAAGAGCTATTACATGCTCAATAATTTGCCTATCATTTGTGACCAACACAATGCTGAGTTTTTCATAGTTTGGGCCCTTGAAATCTTGAGAGGCAGTGTTATTTTCCCTCACCAAATCCTTCCAGTAGGGCCACAGAACCACATTAAAGGGGATTCCACATGTATAGATGTTCCTTGATTGTTTTGCCTCAACTTCTTCCCTACCTTGTACATTCAACATATTTACAAGTCTTTGTTAACTTGCATCAGCCTTGGATTTTTCAAGGGTTCTTGTTGCACCATTGTCCTCCTTCCTATCTTCTTGAGCAATCCTTGGCTCCCCCATAGTAGCTAGAGAATGGATAGCAAGTTGGGATCTCCTTGATTTGAGTTGTTGATCATCATATGCTCATTTTCATATGGAACTCTTTCATGTGACAAGGTTGTTTTCTCACAACCATCAACACCATCCACTCCTTTATGCAACAAGCATTATGTTCACTTGGTGTAAGACCCCTTGTAGGGATTCTTACAAATAGTACACTCTCATTCCCAATAGCGATCCCTAGGAATACGTACAAGTTTTTTCACTTACTTCCAAAAAGGATAAAGTCATTTTGCGTGCATGAATTTGGTTTAAGAGCAAGACAAATACCACTTTGAAAGGCCATGGATGCTACAAACTCAACAAAGAAAAATTCCCATTGAAGATAATGAAGCCCACAACGGTGTTCTTTCTTCCCACAAGAGTCTTCTTACCATAATTGCTCTAGGAATTACTCTCGATGCTCCAAAAATCATTAAAATCATTTGGTGTTACTATAGGAATGCTATGGTTGTCGAAGAAAGTGTGAAAAATGAAAGAGGATGTGTTTTCTATAGGAAAATCAGAAGACCTAGGGTTTCTATAATAATTTATTTTTAAAAAAATCAATGAAAATGAAAATGAATTAATAAACAATTTATGGAAATGAATTAGGTTTTTAATCTTAAGATAAACATTGATTTTGTTTTTAGGGACCATGTGGAATCTCGTAGCCCCAAAAGCACTTTTCGGCCCTAAAACATATGGGTTTAGGCCAGTAATGGCTTGGACATAGCCCAAAATGTTTTGGGATGCATTTCCACATAATAAAACACAAAGGGGGAATTTCCTGCAACTTATGTTTCTACTATTCTCTAGTCAACTTTAAGCAAAACCTCTTAACATCCTATTGCATGAAAAAAATTACACTACAATGGTAGAATTGTTTATAGTCCACTCTAACACGCACATTCACATGTATTCACGATAATATGGTCTCTCAATAAGAATTTCACATCCATTTGTCCACAAAGCCTCCCCTTGTCTTTTCTTCCATTGTCAAAAGTTCTGATTTAAATACATCCAAACATCAACCGAGCTTTAATTAATTACCTTAGATTTTGTTGATTCATTTTTCCAATTTACTTCATCTATAATAACACATTTTTTTTCCCTAGGTTGTTACAAGTGATCATAATAGTCTTTCTAAGACAAAATTTTAGACTTAGAGACCCTCAACAAAGAGTTCAAACATTACCCACACTTTCACTGATACTAAAGAAAATCAAAGGAACCTTTTCCCATATGCAAATACTGTTGAACCAAATACTAATTTATTTTTAAGTTTCAGGTACATGAGCGCCATTTATGCATTATACGTAACAGTAATACAAATATTTTAAAGTTCTGATAAGTGATATGGCCTAAATTTGAATATATATATATATATTTAAAGGATATGCATGTTGGGATATTCCTATACTCCATCCTAGTCCTACCAGCATTATCCATTTTTGCATTTTCAGTTATGCATGCATTCTGCATACAGTCATGATTTTGCATGCATCCCAGTCATCAGTCCCAGCACCTACCCCTCAGTTAGCTAGCCCCGAGAGCTTCTCACTGATCAATTTTAGCCCTCCTAGAGCTTAGTGCACCCTTCTTCCTTAATTTAAGGAAGCCACTCATCCTCTCTCACCTACCACTCAGTTGCACTTCAGTTAATTGAGTTATCTTTAGTTCTTTCCTTTATTTAAGGAAATACTGACTCTCAACTAACTATATCACTCCGATGGACCTAGAGTGGGAATAGACTGCCCATCCTGACTCCAATTAGCTTCTCATGCGCCCTCCACTAAGACTCCTTCATTCAGTTAGTGCCTCCATGTGCCAGTTACACCTACCACACTTAGACTCAGTTTGACTGATGGTTGACAGTTACTTGTGCATTGATGACTCCACTGATGATGATGAAGACTTCTAGTTGTGCTTTGATGACACTCCAGTGATCTTTTGATCACTCCATGAAGGCTAATTTGAATTTCCACCTTGGCATCCGAATCCTCATGCATTGTATTATTTATTTGTCCATATTGTGATTAATGAATGAGTGTGTGATGTTGTTTTGCTTCTATCCGAGTTATACTGTATCATAATTTTGTTGCTCCTTTCCACTGCATTGACCACTCTTCTTCTATTTTCCTGCTTAATCTTAATCTTTCTTGTGAGGTATACATCAGCTCTTAGATCTGCTGTGAGTATTTTCACAATGCATAAAAGCCTCACTATTGCAGCAAATGGTGTCATGCTCTTAACTTTGACTCTTGAGTTACCATTGACCATAATTTCTTAGGAAGGAAATGAAGTGCAATAAGTTATTGATTGTGTCACTCTTTTCAATATACCAAGTCAAAAAGAAGACATTCTCCTTCTAAGATATTCTAAACCTTTCTTCCAATCCTATCTATCATTTCAAAAATTGAGGCATTTTCCTTGTATATATGATAAGAAAAATAACACACTATTAACAAAAGAAAGAAATTGGAAAAGATGGTATCCACTTTTGTCAACATCCCATGTGCAGTCATGTTAAATTAAGGCCAATATCATTTGCATGTGTTTCTGGATTGGAGACAAAGTGATAAAAAGAGCAACAGGAGAAGAACAAATTATAGAGATTCCATATTTTACATGATACAACAGATGATTATGAGTTCATGTAAGGAGCAAAGGACTTTAAAAATTGCTCATAAATTGTTCTCTTGTAATCTACAACCTAATCCAATTATCAACCACAAAATGTAAGTATATATTCATATCAATGCACCTACTATATGCATGAGAAATTTAGAAATTACACCCTTTATCATGCACTCACCTGTTCAATAAATTCATGAGGTGACATACACCTCCACTTAGAAAAATCGGCTGCCTCAGTTCCATCACCATCTAGATTAGTCTCTCCTAGAGGGTTCTATTCTTGAAGAATATTTTGTGCTTTGTTGGAGTGCTATAAGTAGGTATTTCTGAGCTTGGTTTTCTTGTAAGCAATGTCAACTTAAGAAACAAGTTGTCTTACAAGTCCACATATTTACAGATAATTCTTATCCTTATGTTTTCAAATATGTGCTTAGTTTCTATCCAAAATAATAGTCAGCCTTATCCATAACATGGATTTATGATTAATCAACTAGCACCTGTATCTTTTCATTACATGGGTTAGCATGCATCATTTCATGTGCTCAAATAACATCCACAAGAGGATTAATGTTCCTTGCTTATTATTATGCAACCTTTGCAGTCCACTTGTAATCTTGATGCATATAGAAAGACTTAGCTTAATGATGAAGCTAATATTTATCCACATACAGACATGTCTAAATTGAAGGTACGACAAGTTATACTCTTCAAGAAAGCGCTAGAATCCTCTGGAGGGTCTCCAACTGATCTCTGCACCACTTTTGAACTACACATGAAGATATCACATACTAGGTATTGGGAGGGTGATATCAGGGAACATCATGCCCTTTGGACAAAATACAAACAAATTTATCAAGGTAATAGTCCCTGTATCTATCTGTTTGTCATTCATGATGGTATAACCTGTGTCAACTGATGTCTGGTGATAGTATGGAAGAATCTGGGTTATATCCTCAACTATCTGAGAAAAAAATATCAACCTTAAGGTTTTTATATTTTGGAATTTGAAGTTTGAACCCATGACCAACAATGGCAATGGCATCAATCATTGATTGCCAACAAGGGCTTATAACACCAACTGAAAGGAATGTCAGAATTGTATCAGAAATTGGCAATAACTTTCCTTGCTTGGAGTTTACATTCTTCTTCCAATTTTTTTTTTCAAGCTAGGTTGAGAACCAGGTTATGTATTGGGAGAAAAGAAGTTTGTATGTTACTACCCCTAGTGTTAAGATGAGTGGGCATCGGAGGACTTATAGGGTTAAGGTTCAGGCCAAGCAGATGCACACAATATTCGTTTTCCATTGTGGACAAAATTTGAGATTCTACAAGGGGGGAAAGGATAATTTTAGGGGCGAAATTTAGCCCATGGGCTATTTTTCCATGTTTTTTATCCAAAAAAAGATTCGTCAATTTGCATTTTTTGAGGCCCCATTTTGCCCAATTTTGATGGGGTAAACTTTTTTCACTCTAAAAATCGCCAAATTATTATATAAACTATATAAAATCCTTGGAAATTGAAATAGTTTTAGAAAAATATCGTCACATATTTTATAGTTGACATTTTAAGAATTGGTAAGATTCGCCAAGGTTTATACACTTTTAAATAAGTATGGGTCCTTAAAATTATCCCTGGGGGGTGTGTATTTGAAGATGACCGCCCCATGGATGCTGCTTCAATTCAATTTCTATTTTGGTTTTCTTATATTTAGTCTCATTATAGGAATCTAAGGCCAAGTTTGTTTGGTGTCCAAAGTGTCACTTGGGTAAGATGCTACATCATGGCCAACCATTTCGGCAAGGAGGTATTTAACTGTTTATGCCCTATGATAATTATTTCCTACAAAGGTTACATTTTACTTTCCCCGCCCCACCTAACAACTTCTCACAATATTCTAAGCACAATTTCTGTCCCCTGAAATTGTGGGTTTTTATTTTTACTTTTATTTTTTTCCTAGGGTTTTATGGGAAAAAAACAGTGAAAAAACCTAAAATATTTGTTGAAATAGTTTAGATTCTACCTCCAAATTTGTTTTGTGGTAAATTTTCCTAGGGAGCTTAGGGTGAGTTTGTAAGGAACCCAAATTTCAGGGCTGGTAAGTTTATGAATTTTTGAAAACTTTTCTTAACATTAAGATCTTTTAAATGGAAGAAGAGAGCCAATGTCCATTGTACTTGAATCAAATACATCTAAATCAATTAACCATATCATTTTAAATGCACACAATGATTACCAAACCACACATAAAGGACACCCACAAGGAGAACATTTTACCGTGGTTCACCCGTACCTTGGGCTACGTCCACAAAAGGGGGTTTTATATTATTTAATCAAAGGAGGATACATTCCCACCATACTGGTGTTTCCAGAATCAAATTTCCTCATTCTCAAGGGATCTCTCATAGAGAGTTCTCTCATCATACGTATAATATAACCCTATATTATGTACATTACTTCTTCAAGATATAGTGGCCTTACAACAAATGACACTTTTACTTGAGGATCATGAACTATGGTAGGCGAAACAAGGAAACACAACTTATAAGTATTGTCCCATAACAAAATATATAAGTATGCTAAGAGTACACTTACTTGTACTATAAAATGACAAGCTAACTACCCCCTTGAGACTTCTCAATTATTTAAAAGATCCTCATCAAAAACACAGAAAGAAAACTTGTGATACAGGAATACAGCTTTCAGAAATAAGGCCTTCAGCACATAAATAAAGCCTTTAACACAGAAATAAGGCCTTCCATGCAGAAATAGAGCTTGTGTTATAGAAACAAGGCGTTAGACACAGAATGAAGCTTGTGTCACCGATACAAACCTCTTATCACCCCAACTACCTTGTATATCAAGCATTAAATCTTATAGGCCTTTGGATATATTAGCTTTTAATCTGGGAAAATGAAAAGTGAGAAACTCCAACACGAGGGATCGATTATCAATAAGATACACATCTGCAGCACACAGTACCCAAATGGATAGGCATAAAATGGAATACACAGGGATTAATCTCCCTGATGGATCTTGATATTCATGATTACATATATATAATATATGTGACTAGGAATTCTAAAGGAATATTCACCCCAATCTCAGCAATTAATACAATGTATATATCAATCAGAAAACAATAAGCAGGGCTATTATATCTCCCTACGCATGGTTTCCACAATGCAAACAAAAACATATGTCAATAAAAAAGTAATAAGCAGGGCTCTCTTACCTCTCTGCGCAGCCACCAAAAATAGATAATAAGAATAAAACCTACCAGGATCCATTCTCCCCAAGATCTAAGTTCGCTGGATCTCTTCGAAGCAAGAACTAAACTTTATCCCCAAAGCTGAGATTGTTGGATCTCTCATACGCATAAGCAAGAGTCTAAAATTTATCATTCAAGCCTGAGATTATCTAAACGCTTCACATGTAGATGCAAATAGCTAGATATAATTTATGTTATCGCATCCCTTTGCACAGTCAGCATAAAAAGAACAAAAGAACAACCACATGCCTTTGAATTACATGAAACGTAAATAATCGAAGGCAAGAATTTTTTTTTATAAATATCAAAGAAAACTATTGGGCCATCACTCTATTCAGAAGACAGTACAATAATTCTTTAGATCACAAAAATACAATAGCTTGCTTTCATGCAGTGACTCCGTCAAACATTACACTATCAAACTCCATGCAAAGATCGCCATGGAAGGATATTATCAGAAAGTTTTAACTTATTTTTATAGTAAAACCTGCAATCGATTTCTCCCTTCACACATAGAAGCAGAAAACAATCTATACACATAAACCACACACCAAGGCATAAATGAAATAATGGGGACTAATCCCCATCTCTACGCAGCATTCTAATGCTTCACTCGTTAATGCTTCACGCACAGATGATTCACATGCAGACATATCCCTCCATCCTGAGATGATTCTACAATACAATAACTGCAAAGAATATAACAGTGTGGTTTCCCCCAAAAAACACCAAGGGTATTCTTCACATCTGCCCCCTCTAGAGATCCTTCCCCCTCCCCCTTTTTAAGAAGGTAGTGGCAACCGACCTCAACTCATAACGCTGAGCTACTAAGAAAAGAAAATCTGCAACGTGGACCCAAAGTGGCAGAAGGTGGGAAGAATCTAACGCCAAGCTTTTTAAGAAGACCTTGCTACGTTTACGTTATGATCATAGTGCACAACTATACGAGTTATGTGGTCATGGGATTATGGGAGTGTTTAATCAAAATTTAATAGCCACAAGCCACGAAAAACCCTTCTATTTATTATTATGAATTATTTTCCTTTGATAAGGTTTTATGTGCCCAACCTATTCTTTATAAAGGGGCCTTTTCCTTTTGCATAAAACCCTAACAAAAAATAATAATAATACTAAAAATTTAATAAAATAATGAGTATTCCTATAAAGTCAATTATATATATAACATTATCAAGTCAATGCATTCCAATGCATAAAGAATTACTAATTATTAATAGAACTAATAAGATTTCACAACTATATATATATAATGCTTTATGTTTATAATTAGAAAACATCATCATAATGTTCCCTAACTCTATGTAAGCATCTATACGTATTGATTTATAGGGTAAGCTCATCTATAATAAGCTAAGTTCCCTTTAGTAATAAAAAAGTACCAACAAGTTTAACTTATTGATTGTACTTATATGTTCATTATATAATTATATGGATTTACTAACATATATTTTAATGTGTTAATTCCACGTTGATTAGGCATACTCATAATAATATACCTATATGAAATCTATATAAGCATTTACATATATCTTTGCATTTCTTTATAATTGCATTGTAGGTATATAATCAAAAAATATTATTATAATTAATAATATTTCTCAAAGTGATAAATAGCTTAGTTTACGTTAAGAATTAGATAATGGGTTTCGATGATGAAAAACCTAATGTCCTATGTCGGGACTACGATGTCAAGGACATCCATAGGAGTTTAATAGTTTTACTTAATAGCTTTTAGCATAGACTAACCTAGTGCTAAACTTTAGGTCTTAGGAGACACTTACTACCCCTCAACAGTTACGGGTAACCTCGACTAGCCTTCTCTAAGACTAACCAATAACGAAAAGAGAAATAACCTTTGGTGAACTCAAATGATCACTCAAGTGCTTGTGGCACTATGACAACATCTATCATCAAACCATGGCTTCCAATCCATTTCACCTCCTCCCCCTTAGAGGATTCATGCCCTCTATAGTGGGTCGCAAAAGGGATCAGTCTCCTAACTCAGGTACTCCCTAATACAACTAGGACATAAAATCACTTAGATTACAAGGTTTACTGGTGGGGCCTTGGCCTTGAGCTCCTCACCAGCAAACAAGTACAATAACATTTACATAATTACAATTACTTTTGAAAAAATAATAATAATTGGGGTCAAATTGGAGGGATGTTACATCCTCCCCCCCTTAAGAATAACACCGTCCTCGGTGTTCAACAGTTTGTCTTTTGCACCCTTTCGCCATCTTCCGCTTGCTTTATTTTTCTACTTTGGTCGTCTTCACATTTTTGCAATTTCCTCAAGCTCTTATCACTTATATCTTGCACATTATACAGATCATACAAGATCTTCCAACGTTCTTTAGCATAACATAAGTATACCAAATTTCAAAACAATAATGTTCATAATTCTTCCTCGTCCTTGAGGGGATATTGGCTTACTCTAGCATTCATAACATTGTCACATAAATGCATCTCATAGTCTAGTTACAAGACAAATCATTAACATTTGCTTATATCATAAAACAATTCTTTCAACAAAAATTTGTTGTACTTGAGCAATCATGGAGACTTGCATATAATCTGTTATGTATTTCAGCAATTGTGGAGACTTGCATACATATCATGCTCATGTACTTCAGCAATCATATAGACTTGCATACATAGCACTCTTTTGCACTTCAACAATCATGGAGACTTGCATACAAAGTGCTCTTTTGTATTTCAGCAATCATGGAGACTTGCATACAAAACATGAGCGCTCTGCAAACTCAACAAGAAAATATATGACAGTCTTACTCTACAACTCATTAGCTAACATCCCCTCATCGAATCTCTTGTGGGCTCAGTTCTAACACCACAAGGAAAAAGTTTGTGAGCCCCTTGCTCAAGTTCGATGGATAAAAGATTGCCTAGGTCTTTTGGGTCAGTATAACATTCAACGAGCCACCTGCTCTGTTCCACTTCCATGGGGAACATGACCACAATTTTAGGGAAGTTGCACCCTGCAACGGCTAGTAAGTGAGTGCAAGATGCAACCCCTCTTCCCGAGTCCAAGAAATTATTCTTTTCCCCTCAAACCTTCTCGTTTGAGTCTAGGAATTTACTTAGTAACAATCATTTAGTGCCATATGCGACATAATAGCAACAAAATATTTAACGAATATATTCACCTATTTACTTGTCATATTTCATGCATTTTGATGATTACACATCACCAATCATAAGTTTTATTACCAATCATGATTCATAAAGTCCTGCAATCCAAAATGTAAAGTAAATCATTACTTACTCTTGAACAATTTAGCTCAACTCATCTATATAAGTGGTCTTATAATTCATGTTCCTCTGGGATTATGACATTGGTCGTGATCCAAAATCACCTCCTGAAATGTTAGTATAAAGGAAAATTTCCTGTGCTTCAAATGTTCAACAACTGAACACATTAGTTCCATAGCATTACATGCATGCTCACTCAATTAACTTGTGCATCCTCTTAAATTCATCCTGATGCAAACTATTCAATATCCTTAATGTGAATTTGAGGTCAAGTCTGCTAACAAACAAACATGTTAGTATCATAATTAAAATGGTTCATTGCATATAGATTCATTTCAAATTGAAGACTTATCATATAAAGATTTCTTTTTCAATAACTTTAGGTGTTAAAAGATCCCATGCTCAATCAATCACAAAAAGGTTAGGATTCCTCTTTTCCTATAATCAAACTCCTACTATTAACAAGATCTTTTAACTTGATGCATGTCAATCTTTATAACAAACCCTAGAAGAAATGATTAGAATCATAATGTTTTCAAATAAAAATCATTTTAAACTCCTAGGAATACTGCGTGCAATTCCATACAGTAATACACCTTTAAGCTTATACTTATAATTCTATTAACAATAGGAAGTTCTAAAATGAAATACAATTTATGTTAAGTAATAAAATCTTAACATTTAACAAAATGATGATTTTTCATTAACAAAAATAATATTCAACATGTCAATATCTTTTCACATGGATTTGTTTCCACCTTTAAATATAACGTGTAACCTAGTATGTTAAATTTATTCTTGCTATCAATACTCAAGGTAACAATTACTTAGGAGACTCCATATTATTGAATCCACTGAAAAGAAATACAACATATCCTTTTGCAATAAGCATACTATCGAAAACGTAAGTAAAAATATGTACATACTATTTTTGCTACTTGAGGACCAACTTTTCATTTCAAAGAATGCGCCTAAGAGTAACTATAGCTCATACCAACAAGTTTTTCACCTGATCATAAACCTACGAAGGCAATATTTTCTAAAATAGCATTATATGAATCTTTCGTGACAACTATGTATTGGATGTGAAGGCGTTTCAAGTGACTTGGCCTAATCGAACAAGATTACTTCCTTTGAAGTATACTAATAAAACTATACTTTTAACTTAGTGATACTTATAGGTAAGGCACTTAGTAATCCTTGATAGAAAAAAAAAAGAATATCAACAGCTAAAATGCGGAATTAAATGATACCTCTACGAAATTTGAATTTAAAACAAGCGGCATGATCACAACACTTTTCACAATACTTTGTTTTGTCAAGGAAATAACACATTTCTCCAAAGTTTTCCATATCTTTATCTATTCCTTCTAGACTAGTACTTTACTAAAGGACAATATAACTATGAGTCAACAATCCTACATAAAATATTTTGTCGCTTCTATTCCTTTTAACAAAGTTAATAAATCATGATACATAATCATTACATTTCATAACAATTCCAGAAAGGTCATAAAAACAATATCTGTACCGATACATCCTTCATCTAAGAATAATTACATCCTAGTGTAATTTTTAAAAACCTTTCATGTATTTATTCGTACATATCTCAATTAGTTTAATCCTTTTGACTTTGTTCTTCATGTTGACATTAATTTGATCTTTGTGTAATAAGACCAATTACTTTGATAAATAGTAAATCATTTTTTTAGGCATGAAATCATTTCGACAAAATGCCACTTCCCATAACAATACCCTACAATAATGTGAATGTCTATATCTGGTATCTAGGAAGGGAAAATTTACGATAATGAAAACATACTTGCCTCATTATTCTGTAAGAAAATCAGTGATGAAATACTTATCCTTATTCCTTTGGAGAACTTTGAAGTTTGAACTTTTGAATGACATTACCCCTCGTTCATTTCAGTTCCATGCATAAAAAAAAAACACTTTATTAGTAAACTTAACAACCTTCATACTTACTTATCGCATGTTGAGCTCATTATGCCCAAGTGTTCTAACCTAATGCTCTTATACCATTTGTAATGAACCCAAATTTCAGAGCTGGTAAGTTTATGAATTTTTGAAAACTTTTCATAACATTAAGATCTTTTAAATGGAAGAAGAGAGCCAACGTCCATTGTACTTGCATTGGTAAAGAAATAATCAACTTGCATATTATTTAATTTCCTCGTTCATCTTTGAGGGGAAAAAATCATATTAAGGGTGGACCTGTCAACTTATGGAAAAATTCTCGAGATATTTATGTGCAAGGTAAACATTGCATTTGTATGCTAGTAATTTGCTTAAACCAAATCGATAACTATTACCAATGACAGATCATCTAAGTAGTGTTCACATGATTTACCTTTCCATTATTTACCTTACCATCTTTACCTTGAATATATTCATGGGAATTGTACTCAGTGGTGGTGACTTAACCATGCCTACCAAAACCTTAAATATATTTATGTCATTTATTCCATGAATAACATATAATCAATCCAGAAACCCATTTTCACCAAGAAGTTATTCGACATAAGCATACACAGAAACATAAATATTCAAAACTATCATAACCCTTCATAGATGAGAGAGACACCTTCAAGTTACCCATGACAAGTTACATTTATACCACCAATAAAAATACATCTGAATCAATAACCCATATCATTTAAAATGCACACAATGATTACCAAACCACACATAAAGGACACCCACAAGGAGAACATTTTACTGTGGTTCACCTGTACCTTGGGCAACCTCCACAAAAGGGGGTTTTATATTATTTAATCAAAGGAGGATACATTCCCACCATACTGGTGTTTCCAGAATCAAATTTCCTCATTCTCAAGGGATCTCTCATAGAGAGTTCTTTCATCATACGTATAACATAACCCTAAATTATGTACATTACTTCTACAAGATATAGTGGCCTTACAACAAAAGGCTCTTTTACTTAAGGATCATGAACTATGGTAGGTGAAACAAGGAAACACAACTTATAAGTATTGTCCCATAACAAAATATATAAGTATGCTAAGAGTACACATACTTGTACTGTAAAATGACAAGCTAACTACCCCCTTGAGACTTCTCAATTATTTAAAAGATCCTCATCAAAAACACAGAAAGAAAACTTGTGATGCAGGAATACAGCTTTCAGAAATAAGGCCTTCAGCACAAAAATAAAGCCTTTAACACATAAATAAGGCCTTCAACGTAGAAATAGAGCTTGTGTTATAGAAACAAAGCGTTAGACACAGAATGAAGCTTGTGTCACCGATACAAACCTCTTATCACCCCTACTACCTTGTATATCAAGCATTAAATCTTATAGGCTTTTGGATATATTAGCTTTTAATTTGGGAAAAATGAAAAGTGAGAAACTCCAACACGAGGGATTGATTATCAATAAGATACACATCTGCAGCACTCAGTACCCAAATGGATAGACGTAAAATGGAATACACGGGGATTAATCTCCCTGATGGATCTTGACATTCATGATTACATATATATAATATATGAGACTAGGAATTCTAAAGGAATATTCACCCCAATCTCAACAATTAATACAATGTATATATCAATCAGAAAACAATAAGAAGGGTTATTCTACCTCTCTGCACATGGTTTCCACAATGCAAACAAAAACATATGTCAATAAAAAAGCAATAAGCAGGGCTTTCTTACCTCTCTTGGTAGCCACCAAAAATAGATAATAAGAATAAAACCTACCGAGATCCATTCTCCCCAAGATCTAAGTTCACTGGATCTCTTCGAAGCAAGAACTAAACTTTATCCCCAAAGATGAGATCGTTGGATCTCTCATACGAAGAAGCAAGAGTCTAAAATTTATCATTCAAGCCTGAGATTATCTAAACGCTTCACACGTAGATGCAAATAGCTAGATATAATTTATCTAGCATTTACATATATATAAATATATTCCATGAATGGAATGAAAAGAGATGTAAAGAGGGATCCCTCCCCCATCCAAGCTCCGCGCAACAACCAACCAGGGATATGTATAAATTTAAAATCCAACATGCATATATATAACATATACAGGGTTATGGCATCCCTTTGTGCAGTCAGCATAAAAAGAACAAAAGTACAACCACATGCCTTTGAATTACATGAAACACAAATAATCGAAGGCAGGAATTTTTTTTTATAAATATCAAAGAAAACTATCGGTCCATCACTCTATTCAGAAGACAATGCAGTAATTCTTTAGAACACAAAAATACAATAACATGCTTTCATGCAATGACTCCGTCAAACATTACACTAACAAACTCCATGCAGAGATCTCCATGGAAAGATATTATCCCAAAGGTTTAACTGATTTTTATAGTAAAACCTGCAATCGATTTCTCCTTGCACTGAGTGAGAGGCTGCCCATTTGCAGACCTGTCAATGGTTTTTCCTTTTGCATTTTGAATTAACTTAGATTTCACAAGAAAGATGTTTTGCATTGTGTTTTTGAGGACTCTGGGAGCAGTGAACCAGTGGAACAAGGAGCAGGTCTGAGGAAGGAAAAGGGAGTGCCGAGGGTTTAAGGTAAGGTGATGGGGGAGCCCGAGGCAGCCGGAAGTGAGAGGGAGGGTAGGAAATCCTCAAAGATGAAGTCATAGAGGGAAACAGGCTGGATTCTAGGGTTTAGTAACCCAGAAAATGCAGACTTTAAACATCATTTTGAAGGCTGCAGGGGCCGTTTTTCCCCGTCAAATACAGCCTATATTTCATATTAACCGTCAGAAAAAATGAAGTAAACAATGAAACGTCTTTATTTAGTGTCGAAACAGTCAAGGCTGTAGGGGCTGTTTTTTCCCGTCGAATTCCTACACTGGTAGGGTTAATGGACTTACCGAATTCATTGGACCTTGGGAATGCCTGTATCCTCTAGACTTTCGTCGGAATACCTCTCCTCTCCTCTGCAATGGGCGCATGCAGATATCCTCTACAATGGGAAATGTTACGCCGTAATGCCTCTCCTCTCCTCTGCAATGGACGCGTGTAGGTATCCTTGGCAATGGCCGAAGCGTTGGTTTTCTATCACCCACAATGGAAGTGATGGTTTGGTTTGCTATCACGGGAGGTAGGCCGTTATGTTATGTTGATTATTACATTATATATATATATATATATATGTTATAACCCATCATTTGTATAATGTTTAACTTTTATCAATCTTAAATGATATTCCCTTTATAATTAGTATTCTATGCCCCAACCATTGAAGTTCTAAAATGCTATGACACCTAACCTTATTACTCCTAATATGAGCTTATAATACCATAGTCCATAATCTATATAAACTCTACAAACTC